>JACRUU010000022.1:1178148-1230648 GCA_030449085.1 Kryptopterus vitreolus
TCGTTTTAACTGCGAAATTGTTCGGCGTTTTATTTCACTTATTACTCACGACTTTATCTATCTATCTTTATTTATAGATAGATTTATCTATCTACCTGTCTGTCTATCTATCTATCTATCTGTCTGTCTGTCTGTCTGTCTGTGTGTCTATCTATCTATCTATCTATCTGTCTGTTTCTCTTTTTCTCTCCTATTATTGTCCTTCTTCCTCTTTTCTCTTCCCTTCTTTCTCTGTTCTACTCTCTCTCTATCTATCTATCTATCTATCTATCTATCTATCTATCTATCTATCTATCTATATATATATATCTATCTTGTCTGTCTGTCTATCTATCTATCTATCTATCTATCTATCTATCTATCTATATCTATCTATCTATCTATCTATCTCTCTGTCTGTCTGTCTGTCTGTCTGTCTATTTCTCTTTTCCTCTCCTATTCTCTTCCTTCTTCCTCTCTTCTCTTCCCTTCTATCTCTGTTCTACTCTTTCTCTCTCTCTCTATCTATATATCTATCTATTCTCTCTGTCTGTCTGTCTGTCTATTTCTCTTTTCCTCTCCTATTCTTTTCCCTTCTTCCTCTCTTTTCTTCCCTTCACTTCTTCCTAATAATTCTCCCCCCCTTCCTGACAGGGCGTATCTGAGAGATCCCGAGCTGGTTTCGTCTCTCGCCCAGCAGAATGTGAAGATGGCGTATCTGCTGTCCCCCACCGGCACCGATGTGTTTCGCCGCTTCACGCCGGAGTCGCTGGCCGAGTGCGAGCGACTCAAGGCCGAGGCAGACGCCGAAGAGGCGGAGAGAAAAGCCCAGAACGTTGAGATTCCCGAGGAGGAACTCCCCAAACCATCCAAAGACCTGGAAGTTGGGAAATCCTTACCTTTTTTCTACGGAGATCCTCCTCCTGAACTCCTGAACGTCCCTCTGGAGGAACTCGACCCCTACTACAAATCCAAAAAAGTCAGTCCTGGTTCCTCGCTGTACACAAAGAGTTAACGCAGAGCGTGACAGACTGACACGCGCTCCAGGACAAGACAAGAAATAGATAAATACATTTTTTCATGGCCAGTCAAAGTCTATAGTTTGGGTCGTGATAGCGTGCAGACAAAACACACACACATGTGCATACATGCATACACTATACAGCCTAAAAGGCATATCGCCTAATACACTATACACTGTAGACTAATACACTATACACTATATAACCTAAAAGGCATATCGCCTAATACACTATACACTGTAGACTAATACACTATACACTATATAACCTAAAAGGCATATCGCCTAATACACTATACACTGTAGACTAATACACTATACACTATATAAACCTAAAAGGCATATCGCCTAATACACTATACACTGTAGACTAATACACTATACACTATATAAACTAAAAGGCATATTGCCTAATATACGGTACACTATATATAGCCTAAAAGGCATATAGCATAATACACTATACACTATAGCCCAATACACTATGCACCATATAGCTAAAAAGCTTATAGCATAATAAACTAAACTATATAGCTTAAAAGGCATATAGCATAATACACTACACACTATAGCCCATAATATACACTAAATAGCCTAAAAAGCATACAGCATAATACAGTATACACTATATAGCCTAAAAGGCATATAGCATAATACACTACACACTGTAGCCTGATACACTTTACACTATATAACCTGAAAGGCATATAGCCCAATACACTATACACTATATACACTATACACTATATAGCCTAAAAGGCATATAGCATAATACACTACACATAGAATAATACACTATACACTATATAACCTAAAAGGCATATAGCCCAATACACTATACACTATAGCCCAATACACTATATGCTATATAGCCTAAAAGGCATATAGCATAATACACTACACACTATAGCCAGATACACTTTACACTATATAGCCTAAAAGGCATACAGCATAATACACTATACACTATATAGCCTAAAAGGCATATATCATAATACGCTACACACTATAGCCTGATACACTGTACACTCTACAGCCTAAAAGGCTATATATATATATATATATATATATATATATATATATTATATATTTTATTTTTTTTTTTTTTTTTTTTCTTTCTGTGCAGACTTTCATCGTGATCAGCAAAGGGAATACAATCAACAACAGGTTCAATGTGGAGTCGGCCTGTTACCACCTCCTGACGCCCTTTAACCCCATCCGTTAGAGGCGCCATCCGAATACTCATACATTCAATATCCTTTGGACCCCTCATGAGCTTCTAACGGGTCAATATTATTTCTCACTCCATTTCTTTTTCACTTCAGTGCATTTATAAAATTGACTGTGTTCCCATAGTCTGTAAAATCCTTTATTTTAGCTCAGTATTGCTAATATATATAATATATATAATATATACCAATACACTATTGATTTATTTATTTTTATAAATGATAATGTTTATCACAGGGGGGCACAGGTGGTTTAGTTAGTTAGTAGCACGTTCGCCTCACACCGCCAGGGTCCGGGTTCGATTCCCGTCTCGGCCATGTGTGTGTGGAGTTTGTGCATGTTCTCCCCCCGTGCCTCAGGAGGTTTTTCTCCGGGTTCTCCAGGTTTCCTCCCCCGGTCCAAAAACATGCACGGTAGGTTGATTGGCACCTTGGAAAATTGTCCCTAGTGTATGAATGTGTGTGTGTGTGTGTGTGTGCCCTGTGATGGGTTGGCATTCCATCCAGGGTGTATCCTGCCTTAATGCCCATAGACGCCTGAGATAGACACAGACTCCCCGTGACCCGAGGGAAGATCGGATATAAGCGCTAGAAGATGAATGAATGAATGAATGAATGAATGTTTATCACTACAGTGCTGTTACATTTCTCTGGAAGCCCAAAAAAATAAAAAGGGTTATTTTTATATTTTTTTCTCAGAATTGTGGGAAATAATTCTGGGAATGTAATGATTGTGTCTCAATATCCTCTTTTTTTCTTATTCAGTGGCAGAAAATCCGTTTCATTGCTATTTGGGGGCTTTGTTGATTGAAACGCCCTCTTCAGGTCATTCCTAAGCATGTCACTCTGAAACAATATAAACCTGAGGAACCAAAGGCTTCAAAACTATATTATATAATTATTATATTATATTATATAATTATATTATTCAAAATAAGGGTTTGGTGTTGAGTTGTTTTTTTTCCTCACAGGATTGTGGCTTTTTGGCAAAATAAATAAGTAAATAAATAAAATGTTTTTTTTTTTTTTTGCAGGAGCTCTGAAGAAACATCCATTAGTTGTTTGTTTGTTTGTTTTAATTTGCACAGTAGATCTGCTCCTGTTCAGTGTTTTTCCTTTTTTCCACTCCACCACCCATGCACTTATAAACACTGAGGAATTTAGAGGAAAGAGTTTTGTAGGATTTTATAATTGTATTTTCAGATTTAGCGTCGCACAACAGGATCGATAAAGACCGCGTTATTATTTTACTGCTCCTTGACTGTTCAGTACATTGTTCAGCATGTTCATCATGGTAACGATCCTGTCCAACTGCGTGTTCATGACGATGAGCAATCCGCCAGAGTGGAGCAAAATTATGGAGTGAGTTTCTGATCAGTCCACACCATGTATGATATATATATATATATATATATATATATATATATATATATATATATATATATATATATATATATATCTATACCTTCATATTCTACATATATAACATCAAAACCTCTGATATGATCAGAATCCACACATATATGTATTTATGCAAATTCACTTTAACGGCACTCATTTGATTAATTTGACTAATTTTATTGCGTGATTCATGGCGTGTGTGATTAACACTTAAAACACCACGAAAATGAACAAGAAATGAATTAACAATAAATTATTATTAATAGAATAACTTCCCGAGTAAAATAAATGCAAAAGAATCAATAATTTCATTAAAGGGAGAGATTTTGAGAGGAATGGATATATTTATAACATCTGTTACAGTTAGAGGAGGCACGGTGGTTTAGTGGTTAGCACGTTCTCCTCACACCGCCAGGATCCGGGTTCGATTCCCGGCTCGGTCATGTGTGTGTGGAGTTTGCATGTTCTCCCCGTGCCTCAAGGAGGTTTTTCTCCGGGTTCTCCGGTTTCCTCCCGGTCCAAAAACATGCACGGTAGGTTGATTGGCACCTTGGAAAAATTGTCCCTAGTGTATGAATGTGTGTGTGAATGTGTGTGTGTGCCCTGCAATGGGTTGGCATTCCATCCAGGGTGTATCCTGCCTTAATGCCCATAGACGCCTGAGATAGACACAGACTCCCCGTGACCCGAGTGAAGTGTGTGTGTGATATAAGATGATTATAGGAGACATTATTATACGTACCTGTGTAGTGCACTATGATCAGTAACGTGGTGTTACTTGTGTATCAGGTACGTGTTTACAGGGATCTACACCTTCGAGGCTCTGATTAAAGTCTTGTCCAGAGGCTTTTGTGTCGGAAGCTTCACATTCCTTCGAGATCCATGGAACTGGCTGGATTTCATGGTGATCAGTATGGCGTGAGTATCAGTACACTTCACACAGTTATATACATATATATATAAATCAGCGTCTTTCCATCTTTTTTTATCCTGTGATGGATTAATGTACATTTCCGGCGGATCTGCAGGTACATCACTGAGTTTGTGGACTTGGGAAATGTCTCAGCTCTGAGGACCTTCCGTGTGCTTCGAGCCCTGAAAACAATCACCGTAATTCCTGGTAGGTCCCGCGCCGCATTATAACAAACCCCAACGTCCGTAGCGGTGCGAAGGTGCTCAGAACGTCCGTGTCCCCCCCGCAGGTCTGAAAACCATCGTGGGTGCTCTGATTCAGTCGGTGAAGAAGCTTGGAGACGTCATGATCCTGACGGTTTTCTGCCTCGCCGTTTTCGCCCTCATCGGTCTGCAGCTGTTTATGGGAAACCTGCGTCACAAGTGCGTGATGTGGCCTCCGAAAAGCTTCAACGACACCGAGGACACCAACGGCACCTTCCACTATGAGTCTTACCTCAACAATCCCGGTAAACCTGGAGCACTATTCCCATCCCGCACATTTACATATTCACAGGCTTGACGGGGAGCAGGATCCAGTAGGGGCACTATGGTGGTTTAGTGGTTAGCACGTTCGCCTCACACCGCCAGGGTCCGGGTTCGATTCCCGTCTCGGCCATGTGTGTGTGGAGTTTGTGCATGTTCTCCCCGTGCCTCAGGAGGTTTTTCTCCGGGTTCTCCGGTTTCCTCCCCCGGTCCAAAAACATGTACGGTAGGTTGATTGGCACCTTGGAGAATTGTCCCTAGTGTATGAATGTGTGTGTGTGTGTGTGTGTGTGATGGGTTGGCATTCCATCCAGGGTGTATCCTGCCTTAATGCCCATAGACGCCTGAGATAGACACAGACTCCCCGTGACCCGAGGAAAGATTGGATAAAGTGCTAGAAGATGAATGAATGAATGAATGAATGAATCCAGCAGGATTCATGTGGATTCTGTGAGTTGATTGTGGCTTCTTTTATTTTGCAGAGTTTTATTACTACCTACCTGGTAGTGCAGATCCACTGCTGTGTGGAAACAGTTCGGATGCCGGGTAAGACGCACATATTTTAGCCTTCAGCGATCCATATTATGGACAAAAAGGTTTTTTTTAATGTGCCATTTAACATTTAGTCCCCATTTATGGTTATAGACAACCTCCATTCAATTACATGCGACCCCTGGTATAACCATAAAAAAAATGTCGTTGCTCTGAATCCCTGGTATAACTCGTGATTGACACTAGAGAGGAGGAGAGGGGCGTTTAAAGCATCATGGGAAAGATGAGTGCAAGCCGGGAGTCAGTTCATTCGGCTACAAGGGCACGTAAAAAGGGGGAAAACTCCGGCGTCCCAAGCCTCATGGCCATAATGCATTTGTAGGACACTAAAGTAGTGTCAAAACATAATGTCATTTTTTTTTCCCGTTTAAAAAAGTGTGTACATTTCGTGTATGATTGATCCTGGCAGGATGTGCCCTGAGGGATACATGTGTATAAAAGCAGGAAGGAACCCTAATTACGGATACACCAGCTACGACAACTTCGGCTGGGCCTTCCTCGCCCTCTTCCGCCTCATGACGCAAGACTTCTGGGAAAACTTGTTCATGCTGGTTTGTACATTCGCTCGTACACTGACATGTGCAACGACACGTTCCGCTTATCTTTCTCCTCTATTGCTTTTTCATGCTGCACTAATGGAGATGTTGCAGTAAGTATTAAACCGTCATAAACAATGTATACACATATACATATTAGGGTTGTCAAAGTTAACACAAATTCACTTTAACGTGCATCTACTCACTAAATGTCCCCGAATTACGTCTACTGCGCATTCACAACAGGTACGAGCCTCTCACTATATTACTGTATGTTCATATGGAAAGCAACCAAAACCGGAACACAATTCTTAAAGGGGCCACGTCCCATATTAAACAATTACAACAATCACTAAAAATATAACATAGAAATTAATATTTAGAGATTTTGAGAGAAATGTATATAATTGTGTAAATATGTATATACATTTATAATATAAAAGTATTAATGTGTGATTAGTCACGAGTTATTAAATATTTTAATAGATTTTTTATTTAATTTTAATTACAAATTAGTTACATTTTTTGGAAAACAAACTAAGAAAATGATTTTTATCTGTTTATTATTATTATTATTATTATTATTATTTTTATTATTATTATTATTATTATTATATATTACTCATTTTGGGGGACACGGTGGCTTAGTGGTTATCACGTTCGCCTCACAACGCCAGGGTCCGGGTTTGATTCCCGTCTCGGCCATGTGTGTGTGGAGTTTGCATGTTCTCCCCGTGCCTCAGGGGGTTTTTCTCCGGGTTCTCCGGTTTCCTCCCCCGGTCCAAAAACATGCACGGTAGGTTGATTGGCACCTTGGAAAATTGTCCCTAGTGTATGAATGTGTGTGTGTGTGTGTGTGTGTGTGTGTGTCCTGCGATGGGTTGGTATTCCATCCAGGGTGTATCCTGCCTTAATGCCCATAGACGCCTGAGATAGGCACAGGCTCCCCGTGACCCGAGGGAAGATCGGATAAAGCGCTAGAAGATGAATGAATGAATTACTCATTTTCCCATCTGTAAAGCGAAATGCTTTGCGTCTTTCAGACTCTACGGGCAGCAGGGAAGACCTACATGATCTTCTTCGTGGTGATCATCTTCTTAGGCTCTTTTTACCTGATCAACCTGATCCTGGCGGTGGTGGCGATGGCGTACGCCGAGCAGAACGAAGCCACGATCGCCGAAGCCAAAGAGAAAGAGGAGGAGTACGCCCTGATCATGGAGCAGATCAAAAAGCAATCCGAGGCAAGAGAGCACGATCTCGTACCGCGTCCTTCCTTCCCATTGGCCGGTTTTTATACGCATAATGAAGGCGGCTTATTTGCATGCCAGTGTAAATGCTACAATTGTAACTGACGTAGGAAATATCGATATTGAAATGTTTTTATAAATTATTAATATCAATATCATTATTATAATTATATATCATTTCCCAAACAGATAAAAAGAGCGAAGAGGAAAGAAAGCATGACCTCGAGCTCGAGCAGAAAGAACGCTGACGGCAGCACCGAGTGTGAGGAGAATCACGACGAGGTAAATATAAATAATAATAAACAATAATAAATGACAATACTAAATAAATAAAATTCCAACCTCAAAATAAAAAGATCACATCAACGATCTTTAAACGATGTCCGAGGGCGGACGTATATATATATATATATATATATATATATATATATATATATATATATATATATATATATATATATATATATATATATATATATATATATATATATATATATATGTGCACAGAAGTATTAGCACACCTGACTTTCCATAGGTCATACGTTCGGAGGACGTTCCATACGTCATACGGTCATACGTGTTGGAGGACGTGGACGTCAGTGGCATGACATTTTCCCTTCATGTGAAGATCTGAACCTATTCCAGCATGACAATACTCATTTACATTTACAGCATTTGGCAGACGCCCTTATCCAGAGCGACTTACAACTAAGCAATTGAGGGTTAAGGGCCTTGCTCAAGGGCTCCCACTAGTGGTAGCTTGGTGGTGGTGGTGGGGTTTGAACCTATGATCTTCTGGTCCAGAGTCCAACACCTTAACCACTGGGCTACACCACCTCCCTCATACTCTCCATGAAGAACTGCTTTCCATGGGTTGGAGTGGAAGATCTTGCGTGTCCTCAAATCAGAACCTGAGCTTACTCACAAGGGTTAATATGTGGATTGTGATGTTCCCGTGTCCACCGACGTGTTTAAACGCAGCTTTGTGTTTACATGTTTATTTTTTCTGCCCGAAGTGCATCGAGATGTCCAAATCCAATGGATCCAAAGGAAGTATGGATTTATCCGAAGTTCCCGGCCAGCAGGAGAGGAGAGACAGTGCAGTGAGTGCTGCCAGCCATACGTTAGAAGGTGACGTTTGTAGTTTATTCACGAAAAGTGACAGAATAAGGGACAAAAAAAGTGTCGCCAAAAAGTAGATTCATACCTTCGTATTGTAATTTACGCAGAATTGGAAGAGTTGGAGAGACCGTGTCCGCCGTGCTGGTACAAGTTCGCCGACATTTTCCTGAAGTGGGACTGCTGTGCGCCGTGGATCAGATTTAAAAAATGGGTGCACTTCATCGTGATGGATCCGTTTGTGGACTTGGGCATCACCATCTGCATCGTCCTGAACACCGTCTTCATGGCCATGGAACATTATCCCATGACCGAGCAGTTTGAGAGTGTCTTGTCCGTTGGGAATTTGGTAAGCCACTCGATTCCTCCGCGCTTCATCCCAATGGCTTTTCAAACCACCTGAAGCGACACTTTCACTCGTTGTAGGTATTCACGGGCATCTTCACAGCCGAGATGGTCCTCAAACTCATCGCGTTGGACCCCTACTACTACTTCCAGGTGGGCTGGAACATATTCGACAGCATCATCGTGACGATGAGTCTCGTGGAGCTCGGATTGGCCAACGTAGAAGGGCTTTCTGTACTCCGCTCCTTCAGGCTTGTAAGTCGTTTTTGTTTACTCGCTTACAGGAAACCGCCTTTGTAAACAGACGCATTAGAGAATAAGAGTTTTTTTTTTTTTGGCCAACGAGGTTAGATAGATTGTCTTCCTGCTACGGCCTGAGTGTGTGCCAAGATCTTCTAGCATACGGAATTTTAAAGTTGAGATGATGGAATTTGCGTCTTATTGCTTCTCGTGTTCCAAACATCTGAGATTGTACACTCATTAAAACACTAGTGCCTTTATTTCATGTAAAATAAAAGCATGGAGACAGGAACGAAGGATTTGACCTACAATCGGAGAACGTTTTAGTTGGACATGGTGGATTGGAGCACAGCAAACCTATTGGAGGACTTCACACCTTTGTTTTGGTAAATAGCTGACATCACACTAACTGACTCTTCTCAGTTAGTTCACAGAATGCAAACCCTGACTTGCGTGCTTTTGTTGGCGGCTAATTTCAGTTCGGCAAAGTACAAGCAAACGATTCACCCAACAAAGCCTGGGAAGACTCATATAGTGTGGTGTTTGCTCTTTTATCGTGTTTATGCGTGAAGCAATAGGCCCAAGCTACGTTTTGACGAGTGGCTGAGATGACAGCAGCTTGCCGTACTCAGCCTGTCCGTGTGATGGAATGTGCACTTAGTGCTTGTGTGTGTGTGTGTGTGTGTGTGTGTGTGTGTGTGTGTGTGTGTTCGGACCAATTTAGGTGTTACGGTATAGCGGTGTGGTGTCTGAGAGATATGAGATATAATAAACCAGAAAAAGGGGGTCTATAAGAGAGACCGACTCTGAGGCAGGGGGCGGGATCTATTTTAGGGAAAATTGGAGATAAATAGGGCGGATCTATGAGACAGAGAAAGTGATACTGGGGTGGAATGGGCGATGCAGGAATGGGATCTTGGTAGTGGGGCAGAAATGGCTGATAAAGGGGAGGTGGGAGCTTAGTGGTTAAGGTCGTTGGACTGGAAGATTGCAGGTTCAAATCCCACCACTACCAGCTACCACCACTAAAGGGCGCTTGTAAGACGCTCTAGATAAAGGCGTCTACCAATGCATCCAGGTGTAGGTGGAATGAGCTCCGTATCGTTACAGAGCGGTACTGGGTAAGAATAGGTGGTGCCGGGACACGATCTATGGAAGAGTGATATTCAGAGAACTGACAGGCTGAGATTTTGCAGCCCATGAGGGGTGTAGCTCAGTGGTTTAAGGTGCTGGGCTACTGATTGGAAGGTCGGTGGTTTGAGCTCAAGCTGCAACTCTTGTGACCTTAACCCTCCAGGGGGCGCCGTATCGTGGCTGACCCAATCAGTCCATTCAGTGAAAGAATATCACTGTTAAGGCTCTTCTACTCTCTACTCATTTATCCACTTACAACTGAGCAGTTGTGGGTCACTATTTGCAGCTTGGCGGCGGCGTTTGGGATTTTTTAACCATCCGGTCCAGAGGACAATGTTTTAACCACTGAGTTACCTCTCAGTCTCACAGTAAACCCATACCAGATCGACAGGATGGTATGTTTTTTAGCATTATTAACTACAGGGGTAGGGAAAAAAAAACATCGCTCATACCAGCATACTCATAATGGAGGAATTTCAGCCCCAAAATACAGTATACTCAAAGCAAAGAATGCACCAGGAAACAACCAGATCTTGCCATCTGACCACCTTTATCTGTTTAAATGGAGCTGAAAACGATAAACACGCCACGTCCACATGTGTACGACCTTCAGAGGAAGCAAGAGGATGGCATGGTCATTGCCGCAATCCATATCCAAACCTCAGCAACAACAAAACCATTTCGCAAATCTCGTTATGATACACACCAGCAACTAATCACAGCTAGTCTGGAATCAATAAGTGTATGAATACACTTTTTTTGGGGGGGGGATTCCCCCCCCCTCCATGGCTTCTGGCATGATTGTTAAAAAAATGCTAGCAAAATGTTTTTTTGTGCCCGAGCTAGCAACAAGAATGGCAATTTGGGTCTTTGTATGTAATTATTACATACATTCTTGTGTTGCTTGGATAATCGTACAGCAATATTGGTTTTGTTTTGATAGCTTCCTATAGGGCTCATGGCTTTAGCTAACCCTCGCGCAAATATTCGTTTGCTAACCCATTGTGTGATTCTACGTGGTGTTGTTGTACTGTTTGCAGTTGTGCAAATTGTAAAATGTTAATGCGTACACATCTACAGACGTGTTGCCGCAGTACTCTTTATATATATATATATATATACACGATTCCCAGGCATTGCCATGCAATAAACTCGTGTTGTCTGGATGAACGCAGCAGGGAACGTAGGGATGGAGTGTTTGATCGTGATAAGACACAGTGAAAATCCTTCCAAAGTGGCTCACTGGAAAGTCTACTTTGTATTTCTGTACCGTGGACTTTAACGTAAACTCCTCCCTCGTTATTTATTATAATTACTGTCTGCTTTATCTATCGGCCCTAACTTTTCCAGCATCTCCAGAGGTTCATGATCACTGCTTGTTGGCTAATTTGACGCTGTGACCACTTGCTGATTCTTTGTGTTGTGACTAATATTCAATACAGATGCGCGTCTTCAAGTTGGCAAAGTCATGGCCTACCCTGAACATGCTGATTAAAATCATTGGTAACTCTGTGGGTGCTCTGGGGAACCTGACCCTCGTCCTGGGCATCATCGTCTTCATCTTTGCCGTGGTGGGCATGCAGCTGTTCGGGAAGAGCTACAAGGACTGCGTTTGCAAAATCGCCGAGGACTGCGAACTTCCGCGCTGGCACATGACCGACTTCTTCCACGCGTTCCTAATCGTGTTCCGGATCCTGTGTGGGGAGTGGATAGAAACCATGTGGGACTGCATGGAGGTGGCAGGCCAAGGCATGTGCATCGTCGTCTTCATGATGGTCATGGTGATTGGAAACCTGGTGGTGAGTATTGCCTTGAAATCAAGGTTGTTGACTAGATCCATCCTGGAACTGTGGGGTCCCCAATGAGTCAACGATGCTGGCAATGTGTCTCACGGTTCCTCCAAGGGTTCCTACGCAGCAAAATACCAACGAAACCTTCGTAGGGTCCCCGAGACACATTCAAAGCATCGTTGACTCTGAGAGCTGTACACGAATTGCGACGTGCATAACAAAGCACTGGGCAGGTCTCGGTAAGACTGTAGGACTTCTCTCGTGCTTGAAACTCTGATATCCCTAAGTGCGCTGGAGTGGATGTTGATTGATGTGTTTGAGGAGACTAATTTGTCATAGACCTGTAGAGTAGATCATGTGATCCTTTCACTAGAAGTTAATTATACATAGGCCTTACTTACTTTGAGTATCAACCAGCCCTTTACTATAAATGTAACCAGGCAGATTTCCGTTTCAGCTATTCATAGGGCCGAGAGGAAATAGCTCATCTAGTGAGGTAGAAAAAAATCTCGATATGAGCTCCTTTGTTGGGGGGGGGGGGGGGGGGGATGTGATGATATTTATCTCAGTTAATAAGTGTTAATTTCAACAGCAAGAAAAACTGTTATGAAACCAATAAGTATGAGTTAATCACATTTTCTTTGCACTTACACGAACGTGTTTCTGATCGTAGGTCATATTCTATGAAAAAAAAACACAATTCATTGGTTTGTTGCAGGTCCTGAATCTCTTCCTGGCGTTGCTGCTCAGCTCCTTCAGCGGAGACAACCTGTCCTCGTCGGACGACGACGGCGAAATGAACAACCTGCAGATCGCCATTTCGAGAATCACCAGGGGCATCGACTGGGTCAAAGCCTTCGCCATTACGCGCGTCCGGCGTTTGCTCGGCCTCAAACCGAAGGACGAGGAGATCAAGGGGAACGATTTGGTCCTGAACCACATGGACGCGGGTGAGTCAGGGGACGAAAGCAAGGACGAGCTGAAACAGCTTGACGGGGCTCTTCAAATGGCTGTCGTTCCCATCGCAAAGGGAGAGTCTGATGTCGAGAGCCCTTATGACGATGACAGCGCTACCGAGATTGAAGAGGAGATCGACGAAAAAAAGAAAGTAAGATGGAGGGAAGGGAATATGACTGGATATGTTTTTTCACTTGTTGAGAGGTTGATGTGTTGAAGGAGGACAAATCCGTGAGATTTAGGATGTGAGAAACTTTGACAAGTGCCAGATGGCTAGATGTAGAAATGTTTTGCTGGCCATGTTATTAGCCATATCACTCTGTAGCACAAGACGGGTTGCCCACTGAAGATAGCAGAGTGTCCTCGGGATGGTGGCCGAATTGGCCCGGCCCTCATAACCATCCACCATATCTACTGAATGGCTTCATCATTCTGTCTCCTCTCCACCAGTAAACTGGATTGTGGTTGGTGGATGCTGGTGGTGGATGAGGAGATCCCCCTCTCATAATGTAAAGTGCTGTGAGGGTCTACACAAGCGCTATATAAATGTAATGAATGAATGAATTAGACCTCCGGTAGAAATACACAGCATTACCGGATGGTAGGTGCAGAGATCGCCTTACCAAAGGTCTCCATTCCACATTTGGTGATGATTAGATGTTCCTGTCGATTTTGGAATGTGTTCATGGAGATTCGTATTCCTTCAGGTAGACTTGTATGTGAGGTTCGTAGGTCCGGGGTGCCTCAGCATTCAAACTGATCCTTGATGTTTTTCTAGGTCTCTAGAGCTCAATGCAAAATCCACTCAAATCCATATAAAGCAGATGTTCATGTTCCTGCCCAGGATCATCGTTGTGTTTGGTGTCCAAGGGAAAATGTAGTCCAGTTCATTTTGAGCCAGAGAAAACCAGGTGTGACTAACAGTGACGACGAAACACCTGGAAACCTCATTGAAATGAATGAACATAATCTGTGGATATTATGGCCTGTACATGTCTCGGCCGAGGGAAACGTAGCCCCTCCGAGTGGATTTTATGGGTGTAATGGAGGTCAAGTGTCACAGTGACGGAGCGTGGGAAACAGCACCAGCGCAGCATGATTAGTTAACCTGTTCGACAACCACCTGACCTCTCGGGTTCCTCTTTCAGCCGTTCCTCCTGGCCAGAATTCTCACTTTGCGTAACGTAACCGCTCGTCCAGAAATCTTGTCTGTTCGTGCATTTTAGTAGCTTAGGAACGGTAAACCCGAGCGGTGCCACTCGAGGTCAGATATTTTGTTAAACATTTGTTTCAATGAGGCGCATAAGCACTGACTCATTAGGCAACTGTTTGTTGGTATGTCTGCAAAAAGGGTCGAATTACGCGGCTCACATAACATACTCTCGCGTGTCTAAATGCTTGGCATAACCCCGGCTGCCATGCTTCTCCTCAGGGAAGGGGATACATAGCCCAAGTGGAGGTCGAGGTGCCCAGTCGCTAGCGTTTAACCGGGCCGACGCCAAAATATTTATTTACGCTTTATTATGCTGTAATTCCGCTTGAGAATAAATCTACAGCTTCTACAGCTGGAAATATGCTAATGGATAAAACATCCTGGCGCTTTATTATCCCGATCTGTTTACTCCTTAAGCTTCGGTTACATGTGACTACGTCAGTGAAAGAGGAATACCGTCCAAATCGGAGGGATGGATTTATGCGGCACACTTATCATTCACAGTGTCTTCTTCATGCTGCTAAATATAACTTCTTTTGAACCGTGCCTTTAAAGCCAGATATATTCTCGTACAAGATGTCCTGAGGACCTCGAGCGAAGAAATCTAGACAGGAATAGTCCGAGGGGGGAAAAAAAAAAACACAGTGACGGCTCGGATGTCTGCTTCGTTTGTTTAGCACATGGCATGTTACATCTTAATAACCGAAGTACAGATTTATTTATTTTTTTTAAAATCCAGTTTGGATCCGCACCCTGACTACAGTGTAGTGTTTCTGCCCCGCCCAAGACGAGTTCTGATCTTTTGAAATTTTTTTTTCTCGGACAGCTGAAAGATGCGGACGACTCGTCCAGCTGCAGCACCGTGGACAAACCTCCAGAGGTGGAAGAGGTGGAGGAGGAGGAGGAACTGGATCCCGTCACTCCAGTGGACTGCTATACTGAGAGTGAGACCCATTAAGTGCAGTTTCATACAAGAAGCTGATAACCCCAGATAGGGAGGTGGGAGATCAGTGGTTAAGGTGTTGGCCCCTGGACTGGAAGATCACAGGTTCAAATTCCACCACCACCACCAAGCTACCACTAGTAGGCCCTTGAGCAAGGCCCTTAACCCTCAATTTCTCAGTTGTAAGTCACTCTAGATAAGAGCGTCTGCCAAATGCCGTAAATGGCTACCGTACTATTAAAAAGGCTGGAGCAGCATACAGAGCCTTGCTATCTATAAAAAAAAACTGGTCTGATCAAAAGCTGTTTACAGGATAGCAGAGATACTCAAAATACCAGGCCATTAACTGGAAAACTAACGTCCAGCATCTTTAATTGTTTGAAATTTGTTGACCACAATAGGAAAGCTCTTGTGTTTCCGACTGATCCCTCGTTTTGTCATGAGCTCAAGAGCTCAGGTTATTGAACCTTTGCCCAGATTTCTCTTGAGTCCCACCTACCACAGATGTGTAAATGGCTTGACTCTACCTATGTAGGTGCTTATTGGTTAAGATATTGGACTTTGGATCCAAGCAGTTCAAATCCCAGCCAGACCAAGCTACCACTCCTGAGCCCCTGGGCAAAGACCCGTAAACCAAGAGATTTTGGTAAGTCAGGGATGTCCATTCTTTTCAACAAAGGGCCGGTGTGGGGGCAGATTTGCAGTCCAAGCAAGCAAATCCAACACCACTGTTTGAATCTTTAATGTCTGACGAGTGTGGCCCTTGATTGGTTGCAATGAAAACCTGCACCCACACCGGCCCTCTGTGGAATAGATTGGACGTCCCTGTTGTAAATCCTTCTGGATTGGAATGCCTGTCTAAGGCAGATACATTGGATTTCTAATATAGATGTATAATGGCATCGGAAAAGCAAATTATTTTATAACAGGACCAAGATTTAAACATATGAATTCACATTCCTTATCTCAGACTGCATTAGACGCTGCCCATGCCTGGATGTGGACATCACCATGGGCAAAGGAAAAGCATGGTGGAATTTGCGTAAGACCTGTTTCTCCATTGTGGAGCACAACTATTTTGAAACCTTCATCATCTTCATGATTCTCCTCAGCAGCGGTGCATTGGTGAGACGAAGACTAGAAAACTTGTTGTTTTATTTTTGAGAGGTTGTGCACATTTAAAGTTCATGTTTTCTTGTTCTCCGTCCAGGCGTTTGAGGACATTTACATCGAGCAGCGGCGAGTGATTAAAATCATTCTGGAATATGCGGATCAGGTCTTCACCTACGTTTTTGTCATCGAGATGCTCCTGAAATGGGTTGCGTACGGGTTCAAGGTCTACTTCACCAACGCTTGGTGCTGGCTGGACTTCCTCATCGTTGATGTACGTGTTGAGGTTTTATTACGCCAATGGAAACTCCAACATTATGAAATCAGGGTCTAGAAGAGTTCTTTTCTAATTCTAACGTTGAAATGAAGAACCTTAGTTTGAATGGAGTTTAGTTCTAATACAAACAGAAATATTCAGGACTCGTTCGGCATGGAAAGCCACATCAGAACTTCCATAATTCCTAAAAAAACATGAGCCAATACTGCACTTATAAAAGATTTCCAGGAGCTCCATCACCATAAAATTTCATTTTGATGGAAGGTGTTTTGGGGAGGTGGAACCTCAGGGTTACGTCTCCATCGGAACCCCTGTTATCGCCAAGCTGACACTTTTGGGGCACTTGAACAAGACCCATAGCATTCCAGGGGCGATGTAACACAGAATTTGAAAGTGGTTGATGTGTAGACCGTCATCAGGTTATTATAATTATTCTAAATGCTCGTCATGCCGTTTTAAATTGCCTTAAATATTCATTCATTCATTCATCTTCTACCGCTTTATCCGATCTTCTCGGGTCACGGGGAGCCTGTGCCTATCTCAGGTGTCTATGGGCATTAAGGCAGGATACACCCTGGATGGAATGCCAACACATCGCAGGGCACACACACACTCACATTCACACACACATTCATACACTAGGGACAATTTTCCAAGGTGCCAATCAACCTACCGTGCATGTTTTTGGACCGGGAGGAAACCGGAGAACCCGGAGAAAAACCCCCTGAGGCACGGGGAGAACATGCAAACTCCACACACACATGGCCGAGACGGGAATCGAACCCGGATCCTGGCGGTGTGAGGCGAACGTGCTAACCACTAAGCCACCGTGCCCCTTGCCTTAAATATACTATAATTAATTCATTTATTAATTATTAATGAATTAATTAATTACCTGACTGACTGACTGATTGATTGATGGTTATTGAAATCATCCCACAGGTCTCCCTGATCAGCTTGACGGCTAATATTCTGGGTTACTCTGAGCTCGGACCCATCAAATCCCTGAGGACACTGAGGGCTCTGAGGCCACTTCGTGCTTTATCCAGATTTGAGGGAATGAGGGCAAGTACACAATGTCATATTTGGCTAATTGAAGATTGTATTCGTCTGAGCTCGGTTTAATCCTTTAAAAGGGCTTTTTTTCTGACTTTTCTGAGCCATTTGTATTTTAAAGGCGGTTTGGTGTTCCTCAGGTGGTGGTTAACGCGCTGGTTGGAGCCATCCCCTCTATATTTCAACGTCATGCTGGTGTGTCTGATCTTTTGGCTGATCTTCAGCATCATGGGCGTCAACTTGTTTGCTGGGAAATTCTACTTTTGCTATAACATGACCTCTGAGACAATGTTCTTACCGGACGAGGTGAACAACAAAACCCAATGCCTCGAACTCATAGCTGATAATTATACTGAGGTGCGATGGATGAATACAAAGGTCAACTACGATAACGTGGGCATGGGCTACCTCTCCTTACTGCAAGTGGTAAGTGTTCATACATGACTGCATCAATACATGGATGGATGAGGGCATGGGTGGATGGTGAATATGGGTCTGGATGGATAGAAAGATGGGTGGATGGATGGGTGGATGATTGACATGGTATGGATGGATGGATGGATAAATGGGTGATTGGTATGGGATGGATGTATGGGTGGACTGGGTATGGATGAAAGGAGGGTGTATGGATGGAGAGACAGGTAGATGGATGATTGGCATGGGAGTGTAGACTTGGTATGGATGAAAGGACAGGTGGGTGTTTGGATGAATAAATATGGATAAATAGATGAATGATTGGCATGGGATGGATGGATGGATGGGGGTATGGATGGATAGTAAGATAGATATATGATTTTATGGTATAGATGGATAGATTGGTGGACTGAGTATGGATGAAAGGAGGGATAGATGGGTGATTGGCCTGGGATTGGATTGTGGTTTAGGCACGATCGCAGGTTCAAATCCCGCTACCACTAGTGGGCCCTGAACCCTGCTGACTTGTAAATCGCTCTGGATAAGGGTGTCTGCAAAATGCTGAAAATGTAAATGGATAGATGTATAGATGGATCAGAGATACCAGTCTTGGTTGTCTCATTTTGGTGTTGGTTCACAGGCCACATTTAAAGGATGGATGGACATTATGTATGCTGCCGTGGATTCTCGTGAGGTAAGCATCACTCTTCACTGGTAAAGAGAAACACCATGTATATATATATATATATATATATATATATATATATATATATATATATATATATATATATATATATATATATTATATCTTGTCACTTTTTCGCCTATAACTAGGTCGAGGGCCAGCCAGAATATGAGTCAAACCTCTACATGTACCTGTACTTTGTTATTTTCATCATCTTCGGTTCCTTCTTTACTCTGAATCTATTCATCGGTGTCATCATCGATAACTTCAACCAACAAAAATCGAAGATAAGTATCATTAACACGAAGTAACGTCTACAGGTTTGTTTGTATCAGGATGCTAAATGCTAAATAAACTGTCTGTAAATTATATGCGCATTGGCTGACAGTTTGACTATCTTTAAAATAATCATTTCCAACGCGATGTAAAACATAAAGAATAATTGTCATGCTGTGTTTCTGTACTTAGGAGGACAAGACCTGTTCATGACAGAGGAGCAGAAGAAATATTATAATGCTATGAAGAAACTCGGCTCTAAGAAACCCCAGAAACCCATCCCACGCCCACAAGTAGGTTCAATACATTTCACTGCTAAATAGATAAATAAATAAATAACAATAAACACCACCCATTAGTTAAATACACTACATTTCGTCGACTCCTGACCATAAGATGTTGCTTTTTGAAGATCCAGTTCCATATTTGGTCTCCAGTTGCTTTGAACCTCCATTCGTTTCGTTTACATTTTGGTGTGGAGATTTGTGGAGGGTGGACACGGTGGTTTAGTGGTTGGCATGTTCTCCTCACACCGCCAGGGTCCGGGTTCGATTCCTGTCTCGGCCATGTGTGTGTGGAGTTTGTGCATGTTCTCCCCGTGTCTCAGGGGGTTTTTCTCCGGGTTCTCGGTTTCCTCCCCTGGTCCAAAAACATGCACGGTAGGTTGATTGGCACCTGGGAAAATTCTCCCTAGTGTATGAATGTGTGTGTGTGTGTGTGTGTGTGTGTGATGGGTTGGCATTCCTTCCAGGGTGAATCCTGCCTTAATGCCCATAGACGCCTGCGATAGGCACAGACTCCCCGTGACCCGAGTGAAGATCGGATAAAGCGCTAGAAGATGAATGATTGATGAATGATTTGTGGAGGTTCCGTTCAGTGTTTTAGTGAAGGCAGGTACTGATGTAGGTTGGGTGAGGAGACCTGGGGATGCAGTCAGCATTCAGTTTAGAGCTCAAGAGAAGGCTAATTTAAGATCTACCACTAGAAGCCATCATCATTGTGTACATGGGGTGCTTTGGATCTCCTTGTACTTACATATGTATATATAATATCCAAAGACAATCGTGTAGCTCCAGCTTAGTGGTAACATCTGGGTAAGAACCACACCGTCAGACCCCACAATGCTCTCGTCCATATAACTCCTGGTGTTGCTGAAATCCTTTTCCTCACTTCCCGCAGAACTGTTTCCAAGGCTTCATCTTCGACATCGTCACGAAGCAGTTCTTCGACATCCTGATCATGGGCTTGATCTGCCTCAACATGATCACCATGATGGTGGAGACGGACGACCAGAGCGCCGAGGTTGAAGAAATCCTGTACTTCATCAACTTTATATTTATCGTGGTATTCACGGGCGAGTGCGTGCTCAAGCTCATCGCCCTGCGGCAGTACTTCTTTCATGTTGGATGGAATATTTTCGATTTCGTTGTGGTCATTCTTTCAATCATGGGTAAGTTCATTGGAGAAAACGCTTTACTTATTAGCGATATTTTGCAGTTCGCAGAGCAGAACTATCCATATGTTAATTATTACTTTAGTTGCTAACTGGGATTTAAATATCGTCAAATTCGTTATTTGTCGGAAACTGATCTGTTATTAACCACTTGTTTAGGCTTGGTCCTAGCGGACATCATCGAGAAGTACTTTGTGTCGCCTACGCTATTCCGTGTCATCCGACTCGCCAGAATCGGACGTGTCCTGCGCCTGATTCGAGGCGCAAAAGGCATCCGGACGCTGCTGTTTGCCCTGATGATGTCGCTCCCCGCCCTGTTCAACATCGGCCTCCTCCTCTTTCTGATCATGTTCATTTTCTCCATATTCGGCATGTCCAACTTCGCCTACGTGAAAAAAGAGGGCGGCATCGACGACATGTTTAATTTCGAGACCTTTGGGAACAGTATCATATGTCTCTTCATGATCACAACGTCGGCCGGCTGGGACGGGCTCCTGTCCCCCATCCTCGACAGCTCCGCCCCTGACTGCGACCCGGACATTGAGCATCCGGGCACGGATGTAAAAGGGAACTGCGGGAATGCCGGAGTGGGCATCGTCTTTTTCTGCACCTACATTGTGATGTCTTTCCTTGTGGTGGTGAACATGTACATCGCCATCATTTTGGAGAACTTCAACGTGGCGACGGAAGAAAGCGGCGAGCCTTTGTGCGAGGAGGACTTTGAGATGTTCTACGAGACCTGGGAGAAGTTCGACCCGGATGCCTCGCAGTTCATTGAGTACAAAGTGCTGGCTGATTTCTGCGACACCCTGAAAGATCCGCTGAGGATCCCCAAACCCAACACCGTCAAACTTATCTCTATGGACCTGCCGATGGTACCCGGGGATAAGATCCACTGCCTCGACATCCTGCTGGCTCTCACAGCCGAGGTACTGGGCGAGTCTGGGGAAATGGACATGCTGAAGTCGAGTATGGAGGAGAAATTCATGGCGAACAACCCGTCTAAGGTGTCGTACGAGCCCATCACCAGCACACTTCGACGGAAGCAGGAGGAAGTGGCTGCTCTGGTCATCCAGAAAGCTTACCGCAAATACAAACTCAAGAATCCTCGCAGGAAGGGCGTGAGCTTCAGACAGAGGATCGAGAAGCCTCCGAGTGTGTCTCTGCAGAACGAGGTGCTTTTACATTCAGCCCCTATCATCATCCCTGACTCCACCTATGTGGAGAACTTGAGGGAGTCCATCGTGTAGCGAGATCTTGCAGGATCTTACGATTACCTGTTTGACAAAGTGACACAGTTCGCTTTCACTGTTCACTTTCACACATTTTCACCTTCCCGATCTGACGTGAATTTCAGCGTGAGCCGATTTACAGTCCAATTTAAACAACTCGAATCAGCGAAGAAGCCGATGATGCGAGTTCTTCAAAAACCTAAAAAGTCCGCAACGTAGCGAAGTTAGTTCTCTCGGCGCAATTTCCTTGTCCCGGAAGAAAAGAAGTACAAAAGTGGGACGTTTAGATCATCTGTGAATACTTTTGATACCAGACTGAAGAAATGGTTTGCTTACATGCTGCAAATTACGATTCTTTTTATTTTATTTTCAGTGTTAAAACCGAAACCAAGCAAAGGTCGTTATCAAAGTTATGCTCAGGACACGACGATATAAAACACTTATTTTGACAGTTATCACTTTATCACCTTGCGAGCGCTGCGTTCTAATACTGTTTATCACCAATTTACCTCTTTTGGTAACGTTTTCTTACAATGGTCACTCAAATCATGACGGAATGGAGCAGGATTAGGAATGGGAGGGAATGGGAACAGGAATGGGAGGGAATGGGAACAGGAATAGGAATGGGAGGGAATGGGAAGAGGAGAAGGAATGGGAGGGAATGGGAACAGGATTAGGAATGGGAGGGAATGGGAACAGGATTAGGAATGGGAAGAGGATTAAGAATGGGAGGGAATGGGAAGAGGAGAAGGAATGGGAGGGAATGGGAACAGGATTAGGACTAGGAGGGAATGGGAACAGGATTAGGACTGGGAGGGAATGGGATCAGGAATGGGAACAGGATTATGACTGGGAGGGAATGGGAACAGGATTATGACTGGGAGGGAATGGGAACAGGATTAGGACTAGGAGGGAATGGGAACAGGATTAGGACTAGGAGGGAATGGGATCAGGAATGGGAGCAGTATTATGACTGGGAGGGAATGGGAACAGGATTAGGACTAGGAGGGAATGGGAATGCTAAAACTATCATAAATTAATGATATGTTAATATTATCTGGGTCAGTCATTAATATGCGATCATATTTAATAAAAATTGTGGAGTTATAGCGTCATGTTTTTTATAATTTGTTTTTATCGGGAAAGTGTGAGATAGTTTCTCTTTAAACGTATCTCTGAACATTTACATCTCCATTACATCCTTAGGCAGAGCAACAATCATCTCATTTTGAGCAGGGGAGGGTAAGGGTCCCGGCAGAGGGTGGGATTTGATCTCACGACCTTCTGATCAGAGAAGTTCTGAATTACGCATTAGCTAGTTTCATCGCTAGTTTGCACGTTCCTCTTGCTTGTCCATGTTTTTGTCTTAGACTGAATTGGCCAAGACAATGAGAAGCGGGTGAGTTGGAAACAGTATTTGAGCGCAAGTTTAGCATTAAATACAACCCATTTTGACTTTCTTGACGTGCCTGTAGAAGATAAAACCTTTGCAATATTAGATTAAAATAAAGTGCGTTTTGGGATATTTTTTTATAGTTTTGGGATCTAAATTTTGAATGTAAAATGTGGCGCTGCATATGATGAATATTGTAGTTTCGTTGTCCGAGTCGAGACGGACACGTTTAAGGTCTTAAATGCTTTTTTTACTGTAAAACTTGTTGTATGAATTTGCACGGGCCAGCTTGCATGACTTGTTAGCGACGGTACAGAATCGCGCCTCTGATGAATGTGGCGTCGTTGGGTTTATCCACTGAAGGGTTATAATGCGAGGATCGAAAGAGCTAGCTTTTCGTTGGAATGATTTGCTCTTGTTAAATTTACTTTATAAAGTTTGTGCTTTTGTTTTGTTTTGTTTGTTTACAGTTGAATCACTGTTATTTCCACAGACCAAAGCTACATGACACAGATTAGCATTCAGACCTTGCTAATCCAAATCCTTATGCATGGGCTCACTCTCGGGTCCCATAGGAGCGTTTTGAGAACTTGGTGATTCATGGCGTTACGCCAATAAATATAATAAATACAATACACCAAAATATATAATACGCCAAATAAATATAATATGCCAAAATATATAAAACCTCATGGACTGCACTGGCATTAATGTTAAACATAATGCCTAAATACGTGGGAGCGTCCTGAGTGGAGAAGGAGGGGTTTTTAAATATTTCTGATTTTATTACATTTATTTAACTGGATTTTAATTGTCCCATTTTTATGTTCTTGTAATAGTAAACATGTCTCCGTAACAAAAACATTATTTAATAATACGCGTTTCTTTTCTTGATTCAATAACATTCATTAATAATTTTTTTATTCAATGATTTTCAAAATGTATTTTCTTACAATTATTTTAAAAATAATCACCTTTATTCATTTTTAACAACACATTACTTTGCAATAATGTTCAACATAAATTTATTTAACGATAAAACAATGTCTTACTACATTTCTAATAAAGTTTACTTTTGATAATATCCAATAAAAACATTTCATATATAAGATTCGTTATTAAGCATTATACACTGATACCTATTTACATTTTTTCTTCAATTTTAATGTGAACAGGAAGAAAACAATCTTATTTTTTATTAAGTTGAATTACTAGATAAAGATTCTGTTTATAATAATAATGATTTTTTAAATATCTTACATTTTTCTATCATAATGATAAATGTGCAATGAGTGCACTTACATTTATTTTTATTTTTTTTACTAATTTTCTTTTTTGGGTTTTTCCAAATCTACATAAATACTAATACAGTAAACAGGAAGTTCGTAAAAGTGTTAATGTTGGCTCAGAAAGATTCATTAGTGCTATAATAAGCAGATTTGTAGCAATAATAAGAAAGTAAAGTAACCTTCGTAAGGGTACATAATGTTCACGTGTCACTAACAGACACTTAAAAGCAATAACTCAAGGATAAATTTGTGAACGGTGTGTGTGTGTGTGTGTGTGTGTGTGTGTACTATACTACTATACTACTTTTTTATAGTAGCGTGTAAATGCCTGTATTTGGGCTAAATTGAAAATGAACACCCTGAAGGTACCACTGTAACAGTATCCAATTTACCATCTAGTAACGAATATATATATATATATATATATATATATATATATATATATATATATATATATATATATACATAATATCCAAAGTAACATGTACCAGCTGCTCCCTTTTCCCCCCAATTAAAGATAATACAGTTATTATATCAGTATATCAACAAACATCAACAACCTCCTGACCAATCAGAATGCAGATATCAGCACTGCCGCAGTATAAATATCACCGATATTTGTATATGTGGCATTTCAGTCCAGTTCTTAATCACGTCACTATTATATTTGATTCTCTGTGTGATCTTTACCATCCACAACCATGAAGCACTTTTATTACATGCAGAACTGTACCTGTGGACTCTGTAACATTGTATTCTGTATAATTTGTGTATAAAATGCTTTTTTTTTAGGATAGAAACTAATAAAGTAGAAAACCTTTTCGTTAAATATGAGGCTGTTTTTTTTTTATTCATTCCAAGAACTGAAAATGTTTATTTATTAAATAATTTATTTATTATTTTTATTGTTAAATATGGTACGTGGCTCCTTTAAGAATTATGTTCCGGTTTTGGTTGCTTTACATTATGGTACGTTGCGTTAATAAAGTTGACGCAGTTAAAGTGAATTTGCGTTATTATCGCTAGTTCCATTTTGCGAACGAGCTGTGAAGTTCAGGCGATTCGTTTTGGCGTCTTATCGAAGCTGTCATCAAGGGGCGCCCGGCGAACAAGTCCACAGTTGTCTGGAAGACGCAACATGAGAAGACGCAAGTGTTGTGACGGAAATGACGGCGGTCGGCGTGAAAGCACATTGCAGTGTCTGATGGTCACCACGGCTCGCTTTTGAAATCAGAGTCAGGAGGAAGGCATGAGGAACACGGGGGAACTTCACTAAAGGCAGATGAAAAGAGCAGAGCATGCACCAAGATCCCCCTCCTGGGATCTGCTCTAAGACCTGCTTCACCTCGGGCACTCGAACATGAACTTAAACCTAAAACTGATCTCGGATCAGGGAGAGTCTCTGCGGTGCAGGGATTGCGCAGTTCCTTGAGAAATGGGGTTAAAGGTCAGTGGTGAGATTCAAACCATCCCAAGGATGCAGGTTGTCCCGGGGTAACGTTTAAAGCCTGTGATGCAGGACTTCCTGGGGCTTAACATGAGGACACACTGCGGACATTCGATGTTAAATCAATAAAAGTCTCGGTCGCTAAAAATGAATAAAGGAGACCATCTTGGAAACTGATTTTCGCCACATGTAAAGAAAGACCGTACGCATTGATCGCTTCGTAAAGGTAATTAACACACGGGAGTCTACGCCATCTATAACCTGGCGTCAACATGAAAA
Source organism: Kryptopterus vitreolus (assembly GCA_030449085.1). NCBI lineage: Eukaryota > Metazoa > Chordata > Actinopteri > Siluriformes > Siluridae > Kryptopterus > Kryptopterus vitreolus. Next base: position 1,204,203 of record JACRUU010000022.1, read on the forward strand.
GGCTTTAGTTATTTCGGGGCCATCAGCACCAGCGGAAGTAACGGATGGGGTGTTGTTAAAACCAGGGTTACATGATAGCACTTTTAAAATTAGACGCCGGCGCGCTCATGCGAGGCAGCGTCGGGGAAAAGGCGGAAAAACTGATAAGCAGTAAGACGTTCCTGTGGGTCGGAGAAAATGCCTATTTTTTCCCCATTTCTTGATCTCTTAGTGGCAAAGACGGTACAAATAATGCGAGTGATTATAAAGTCATTATAGTCCTAGTGATCAAGGTTTTAAAACCTCTTAGGGACGTGGTGTAGACCAGTGGTTAAAGCGTCGGCCTCTGGACTGGAAGATCACGTGTTCAAACACCACCACCGCCAAGCTGCCACTAGTGGGCCCTTGAGCAAGGCCCTTAACTGCTCGTCTCACAAATGGCGTAAAAGAAATGCATTAAAACAAATCCGAGCCTCGATGCGGTTCCTAAAGATGTGCAGAGGAAGTTAGCGAGGTAACATTAGACCTTTACACTACGCCTCCTTCTGCACCCACCAGGAAATTAGAGTAAATACCTGCCGGTGTTTATGTGATGAGTCAGGAGGAGGATTAAGAGACACTTCCGTCAAAGATCACATAATGTCACACGACGCTTTCAGGTCCGACCGAGGATTTAACACTTCAATGCACTTATATATATATATATATATATATATATATATATATATATATATATATATATATATATATATATACTATATATATATATATATATATATATATAAATCAATAAATTGGATTATTTTTTTAGAATAATTTTGCATTTATAAAATGCATTTATTAATGTTCTCTACACAGTTCTTCTCCACAGTGTTCTTCACAGTGTTCTCCACAGTGTTCTTCACAGTGTTCTTCACAGTGTTCTCCACCACATTCTCCACAGCGTTCTTCACCACATTCTCCACAGCGTTCTCCACCACATTCTCCACAGCGTTCTTCACAGTGTTCTTCACAGTGTTCTCCACCACATCCTCCACAGCGTTCTCCACCACATTCCCCAAAGTGTTCTCCACCACATTCTCCAAAGTGTTCTTCACCACATTCTCGACAGCGTTCTTCAACACACATTCTCCACAGTTCTCCACAGTGTTCTTCACAGTGTTCTTCCACAGTGTTCTTCACAGTGTTCTTCACAGTGTTCTCCACAGTGTTCTTCACAGTGTTCTCCACATTCTCCACAGCGTTCTCCACCACATTCTCCACAGCGTTCTCCACCACATCCTCCACAGAGTTCTCCACCACATTCCCCAAAGTCCACAGCGTTCTTCACCACATTCTCCACAGCGTTCTTCACCACATTCTCCACAGCGTTCTTCACCTCATTCTCCACAGCGTTCTTCACCACATTCTCCACAGTGTTCTTCACAACATTCTCCACAGTGTTCTTCACAGTGTTCACATTCTCCACAGTGTTCTTCACAACATTCTCCACAGCGTTCTTCACAACATTCTCCACAGTGTTCTCCATAACATTCTCCACAGCGTTCTTCATCACATTCTCCACAGCGTTCTTCACCACATTCTCCACAGCGTTCTTCACCACATTCTCCACAGCGTTCTTCACAGCGTTCTCCACCACATTCTCCACAGCGTTCTCCACAACATTCTCCACAGCGTTCTTCACAGTGTTCTTCACACATTCTCCACAGCGTTCTTCACAGCGTTCTTCACCACATTCTCCACAGAGTTATTCACCACATTCTCCACAGTGTTCTACATAACATTCTCCACAGTGTTCTTCACAGTGTTCTCCACAGTCACACATTCTCCACAGTGTTCTCCACAGTCACAGTGTTCTCCACAGTGTTCTTCACAGTGTTCTTCACCACATTCTCCACAGTGTTCTTCAGTTCTCCACCACATTCTCCACAGCGTTCTCCACCACATCCTCCACAGCGTTCTCCACCACATCCTCCACAGAGTTCTCCACCACATTCCCCAAAGTGTTCTTCACAGTGTTCTTCACCACATTCTCCACAGTTCTTCACAGTTTCTCACAGTTCACATTCTCCACAGCGTTCTTCACAGTTCTTCACCACATTCTCCACAGTGTTCTCCATAACATTCTCCACAGTGTTCTTCACAGTGTTCTTCACCACATTCTCCACAGAGTTCTCTCACCACATTCTCCACAGCGTTCTCCTTCTCCACCACATCCTCCACAGCGTTCTCCACCACATCCTCCACAGAGTTCTCCACCACATTCCCCAAAGTGTTCTTCACAGTGTTCTTCACCACATTCTCCACAGCGTTCTTCACCACATTCTCCACAGCGTTCTTCACCACATTCTCCACAGTGTTCTCCATAACATTCTCCACAGTGTTCTTCACAGTGTTCTCCACAGTGTTCTTCACAGTGTTCTCCACATTCTCCACAGCGTTCTTCACAGAGTGTCGTTCTTCACCACATTCTCCACAGCGTTCTTCACCACTTCACACACATTTCCACAGCGTTCTCTTCACCACATTCTCCACAGTGTTCTCCATAACATTCTCCACAGTGTTCTTCACAGTGTTCTTCACCACATTCTCCACAGCGTTCTCCACAGTGTTCTTCACCACATTCTCCACAGCGTTCTCCACAGCGTTCTTCACCACATTCTCCACAGCGTTCTCCACCACATTCTCCACAGAGTTCTTCACCACATTCTCCACAGCGTTCTTCACCACATTCTCCACAGCGTTCTTCACCACATTCTCCACAGCGTTCTCCACCACATTCTCCACAGCGTTCTCCACATTCACATTCTCCACATTCTCCACAGCGTTCTCCACGTTCTGGACCACATTCTCCACAGCGTTCTTCACCACATTCTCCACAGCGTTCTTCACAACATTCTCCACAGTGTTCTCCACAACATTCTCCACAGCGTTCTCCACCACATTCACAGCGTACGTTCTTCACAGTGTTCTTCACCACATTCTCCACAGTGTTCTCCACAGTGTTCTTCACAGTGTTCTTCCACACACATTCCCCAAAGTCCACAGTGTTCTTCACCACATTCTCCACATTCTCCACAGTGTTCTTCACAGTGTTCTTCACCACATCCTCCACAGCGTTCTTCACCACATCCTCCACAGAGTTCTTCACCACATTCTCCACAGTGTTCTTCACCACATCCTCCACAGAGTTCTCCACCACATTCCCCAAAGTTCTTCACAGTGTTCTTCACCACATCCTCCACAGTTCTTCACCACATTCTCCACAGTGTTCTTCACACACATTCTCCACAGTGTTCTCCATAACATTCTCCACAGCGTTCTTCACAGTGTTCTTCACAGTGTTCTTCACCACATCCTCCACAGAGTTCTCCACAGTGTTCAGAGGAATGTGTTTGGTGTAAAGTGTACCGAGTGTATAAAATACAGTGTAAAAGTTTTATGCAGGTGTGAAAAAGTAAACAAAGAATGCAGAATTCAGAAATATAAATATCTGAATATAATATAAAAAATAATGAAAATATCCTAAAATCAATATTTGTTTTTCACACCTGAATAAAACTTTGACACTGTAAAATCATTACAGCCAGACTTTGTGGAGTATAAAACGATAATAATGAGTTAAAGAAATGCAAAAACGTGTTTAAACTTCACACTTTGATGTTTAATTACCGTCAAATATGAAGTAAAAACTTCCATCCTCCAGTTCCTGCGTCACGTGACCGTGGAGCCTTCCATGGGAAGAACTACAGCAGCACAGTGCACTTAATGCCCCCTTGTGGCCAAAAGAGAGAAAGACAGGAGCGTTTTGGTAGATTCCCGCCTTTTTTATTTTTTTATTTTGACTTCTAAATTAGTCATCAATAAAACATTTTTTAGAAAAACTTGTTTGTGATTGTTTTTATGTGCACTTATTAATGTTCTCCACGGCGTTCTTCACCACATTCTCCACAACATTCTCCAAAGCATTCTCCACAGAGTTCTCCACAGCGTTCTCCACAGCATTCTCCACAATATTCTCCACAACGTTCTCCACAGCATTCTTCACCACATTCTCCACAGCGTTCTTCACAACATTCTCCACAGCGTTCTCCACAACATTCTCCACAGTGTTCTCCACAACATTCTCCACAGTGTTCTCCACGACGTTCAACACAGTGTTCTCCACAACATTCTCCACAGCGTTCTCCACCACATTCTCCACAGCGTTCTCCACCACATTCTCCACAGTGTTCTCCACAACATTCTCCACAGTGTTCTCCACGACGTTCTACACAGTGTTCTCCACAACATTCTCCACAGCGTTCTCCACCACATTCTCCACAGCGTTCTCCACAACATTCTCCACAGTGTTCTCCACAACATTCTCCACAGTGTTCTCCACACGTTCTACATTCTCCACAGTTCTCCACAGTTCTCCACAACGTTCTACACAGTGTTCTCCACAACATTCTCCACAGTGTTCTCCACAACATTCTCCACAACATTCTCCACAGTGTTCTCCACAATGTTCTCCACAGAGTTCTTCACAACATTCTCCACAGCGTTCTCCACAACATTCTCCACAGTGTTCTCCACAACAATCTTCACAGCGTTCTGGACCACATTGTCCACAGCGTTCTTCACCACATTCTCCACAGCGTTCTTCACAACATTCTTCACAGTGTTCTCCACCACATTCTCCACAGCGTTCTCCACCACATTCTCCACAGCGTTCTTCACCACATTCTCCACAGCGTTCTCCACAACATTCTCCACAGTGTTCTCCACAATATTCTCCACAGCGTTCTTCACAGAGTTCTTCACACATTCTCCACAGCGTTCTTCACAGTGTTCTTCACAGTTCTCCACAGAGTTCTCACCACATTCACAAAGTGTTCTTCACACAGAGTTCTTCACAACATTCTCCACAGCGTTCTTCACAACATTCTCCACAGCGTTCTTCACCCTTTTCTTCACAGTGTTCTTCATAATGTTCAGACTGCCTCGGAATCACAACCTCAATACTAAACTTTTGTCTGCTTGGAAAATTGTATAATTCCTAAATCTAATCTGGATGATTGTAAATAAAGTCAAGTGTAAACACATTTTAAATAAAATTTAAATTTAAAAATTTCATTTCACACGTGAATTTCTGATCAGATTCATTCGTAAATAAAACAGAATGTGGAAAAATGTGGACTGGGCCAGAAAAAGTGCTGCACATTTTGTGAATTTTATTAACACTTATTTTCTTTCCAGCCTAAAAACATTCTGCAAAATACAAACATGAAACTCGCAGTCAAGAAATCAGAAAATTGTAAATAAAAAACTTTTTTTTATACCTGAGAAAAAAACCATTATTTTAACATCAAAATCCAGAATTATTATTATTTTTATATAAAAGAGTTTATTTGGGTGCATTAACAGCGTGCATAACACTCACGTTTCTGTGCAATAGCAAATGTGCAATAATACCAGTGCAACATGTGCAATATGAATCATTTCTATTTTTATTTATTTTTTCATTTTTATTTTCCTCTTTATTTATTTTATTTATTTATACAATGTAAAATTGTCTTCACTTTCTGTTTTTAATTTTATACATCCAGGCGGTTTAACTTTGAAATTCCCACTCACCCTCATTCCCACTTTATTCCACTGTGGGACAAATTTAAGAATTTAAGAATTTAACACTGAACAATTATACAGAGGGGTGGGGCACGGTGGCGTACTGGTTAGCACGTTCGCCTCACACCGCCAGGATCCGGGTTCGATTCCCGTCTCGGTCATGTGTGTGTGGAGTTTGTGCATGTTCTCCCCGTGCCTCAGGGGGTTTTTCTCCGGGTTCTCCGGTTTCCTCCTCCGGTCCAAAAACATGCACGGTAGGTTGATTGGCACCTTGGAAAACTGTCCCTAGTGTATGAGTGTATGAATGTGTGTGTGTGTGTGTGTGTGCCCTGCGATGGGTTGGCATTCCATCCAGGGTGTATCTTGCCTTAATGCCCATAGACGCCTGAGATAGACACAGACTCCCCGTGACCCGAGGGAAGATCGGAAAGCGGTAGAAGATGAATGAATGAATGAATGAATGAATTATACAGAGGTTTAAACTGTGTATCTAGCAAAAAAAAAAAAAAAAAAAAAAAAAACAAATACTCTACTCTCTACTTATTTGTGTTCTTCTGGCAAATCCCAGACACACCCAGTGCACAGGGATAATCAGCCCAGGTGTTTACTGTAGATTTTTCCGCAAATTTGGTTCCAGTGACAGCACAGTCCTCTTTATTTCCAAAATCATTCGGTTCCCCTTCCAACCAGAAGCTGAAAACATACAGAGTCAGAATGTATTCCTGTGCCGACACGTCAGTGCCAATCCAACAATAATAATAATAATAATAATAATAATAATAATAATAATAATATGGGGCACGGTGGCGTAGTGGTTAGCACGTTTGCCTCACACCGCCAGGATCCAGGTTCGATTCCCGTCTCGGCCATGTGTGTGTGGAGTTTGTGCATGTTCTCCCCGTGCCTCAGGGGGTTTTTCTCTCTCGGTTCTCCGGTTTCCTCCCCCGGTCCAAAAACATGCACGGTAGGTTGATTGGCACCTTGGAAAATTGTCCCTAGTGTATGAAATGTGTGTGTGTGTGTGCCCTGCGATGGGTTGGCATTCCATCCAGGGTGTATCCTGCCTTAATGCCCATAGACGCCTGAGATAGGCACAGGCTCCCCGTAACCCGAGGGAAGATCGGATAAAGCAGTAGAAAATGAATGAATGAATGAATATAATAATAATAATAATAATAATAATAATAATAAAAGTATTTACTTGGTGCTCAGCGGTGTTCCGTCCACCCACATCCACTTTCCTTCTTCTGCAGTGTCGATCAGACCGATCCAAGCCTCGACAGGGAAACGTCTACTGAGATATTCCTGTAATCACCACAGTATGATAAAGGTTTTGGGACATTTTCAGCTCCTGTGGTTCTTCTCCCACAAGCTACAAGACTGAAGCACACAATTGGAGGGACGGGATTTTATGAAATTGCAGGAAAAAAATAGATTTTCTCTTGACGTGATTTCGGAGATCCACAAAGCTTCTACGAGGGCTGGAATGGAAGATCTCGAGGGCCTTCTGTAGAGCATGTCCGAATGCTTTATTATTGTATGCAATTATATTATTTGTAATTGCGTTTCCTCTTGATTTCATTGATTTCATAAATGCAGCACATTTATATATTTTTTATTTATTAATATATTTAGTTCAAGGGGCACGGTGGTTTAGTGGTTAGCACGTTCGCCTCACACCACCAGGGTCGGGGTTCGATTCCCGTCTCGGCCATGTGTGTGTGCATGTTCTCCCCGTGCCTCAGGGGGTTTTCTCCGGGTTCTCCGGTTTCCTCCCCTGGTCCAAAAACATGCACGGTAGGTTAATTGGCACCTTGGAAAATTGTCCCTAGTGTATGAATGTGTGTGTGTGCCCTGTGATGGGTTGGCATTCCATCCAGAGTGTATCCTGCATTAATGCCCATAGATGCCTGAGATAGACACAGACTCCCGTGACCCGAGGGAAGATCGGATAAAGCGCTAGAAGATGAATGAATGAATGAATATTTAGTTCATACCTAAAAAAGAAAAAAACGTTATATGCAGTGTTAAATGTCAAAAGGGTTTTTACGGCTATCAGTGTTCTCGGGTCCACATGGCTCTTTTGAGTGACGACCCTTTTTGAAACATCTTCCAAGAAGATTTGAGGTTATTACAATTGTCATAAAGTACATATTAGGAATGACGTATTTGTTTAAATGAACTGTAAGGACCTGCTCTTCTTTGTTGTTGATGATCACAAGATCAGCTCCTTTTTCCCTGCACTCCTGTCGAGAGTCATTCCAGCTCTTCTTCCCAGATGTTTCGAAATACCTCAGACACCGCTGGATGGAATTATCTGCAGAGGGGTGTGTTTGGAGAGTCAGTGCTGGTCGAGCTGGACTAATTATAATTGTCCATTTGTTCACTCGATTAAAAAAAAAACACTTGGTACTTCATCTTTGTACGAGAATAGAATTAAAAATAGATAATAAAAAATAGAATTACTTTTAATTGGGTGTAGTTTAGTTTTGGCTTGACTCTTTGTAATAGAGGTAATATTTGGACACAAAATAAAGTAAGTATCATTTCTCAGTAAGTCCTCGCTCGCCTTAATGTTTAGTTTCTATTTCTTTTTTTATTTAATTTTTTTTCCCCTCCAGCATTAAAAGTAAGAAGCGAATCTCTGTTTTCTACAGTTTCACTTCCTCATCTATATATACGTTATGAACAAAAGCCTTGCACACATGTAACCCATGCAGATGTTTATGTGGTCAATGTCATCAAGAAAAATGCAAGTAAAGGAAAAAAAATCTGACTTTTTTTTTTTTCCTGTTGGACGCGGTTTATAAAACATACAGTGTGTGTGTTCTCAGTGTGGCGTTTATTTTCAGGAATCCATTATATCATCAATCAGAACACAGCAAATAACACAATATTGCCAAAAGTATTGGAACACATGGCTTTTAGCGCCAATTGGTGATCATTTTTTACAAATTAATTAATTAATTAATTAATTAAACAAACGTTTCTATAATGACTTTTTTTATCTCAGACTTGCGTGGTGAGAACTTACAATTGAGAGAAAAAAAGACGTTTAAAAAAAAAAGCACATATCAATCTCTTGCTCGGGTGTCACCAAACTTTGGACCACAGAGTGTATCAGAAGATCTTATTTATATTCATATTATTATGTTTTTTATTTTACACCCGAGTAAAGAAAGCGTGAATAATTGCGTGAAACATTTTTGCCTGTTTTATATTTATTTATTTGCTTATACAGAAATGTGAGCCACATTCATCGCGTGTTAATAAAATGAACATTGTCATTCTGACAGTCCTAAATATATAAACATGTATATGTGCACTTTGTGGTGTCACGTGTGTTACTTCTGACCTTAATAATGTGCAGGACAGATACAGAGAAAGAAGTTTTAAAAGAAGAAGCTGTTACGATTAATCTATATTTAATGGTGTGTGTGTGTGTGTGTGTGTGTGTGTGTGTGTGTGTGTGTCTGGAGGGGGTTTCCAGGGTGTTATAGATCACATCCCGCCTGGCTTTGGAGAATATTTTCTGAAGGAACAACAAAAACAATAAAAGAAAAATTGAGATCATGTCGATGATGACGCGTGACAGACGGAGAACTGCTTACTCAGACTGTCTCTCTCGGTTTGGAGATGGTCTCTCTCGGTTTGGAGCTGGTCTCTCTCGGACTGAAGGTGGCTTCTCTCTGTAGTCACGTTGTGGTACCTGATTAGGATCTGCTCTCGCTCCTCCGACATGGTGTTGAGTTTAACAGAGAGCACGATGATGCAGATGAACAGGAGGCCACACAGGAAAGACACACACACTGCAGACAATGTGTGGCATCTGCTTCCTGCAGATTTGTCTACTACACACACACACAAAGTCTATTTACATACACACACACATTATATATATATATATATATAATATATATATATATATATATATATATATATATATATATATATATATATAGATATATATATATATATATATATATATATATAGATATATTCTATATATTCTTACCTCAAAATCTCTCCCTTTAATAAAATAAAATTTCTTTCACTCTGGAAATTATTCTCTTATGTTCATTTCTTATATATTATTCTATAAATATATGAATACATATATACATACACACAAATAGTGTAAAGTTGCCGCGAAAAAAGGTGTTGCTGGTGTGTATACTTCACCTGAATTTTCGGATTCCTTTTTCACAAAGTTTTGGTAAACACATTCTCCCGGACGATCATCTTCTGAATTATAGATATTTGACCTCCTGCCCATTCTGTTCTCCATATTGTTACACACACACACACACACACTCCTGTGTTATACACACACACTCACTCGTTTCCTTCCCTACACACCAGATCTATCTGAAGCAGATTCAGTTTAGACTGTGTACAGAACATTCTCCAGCCCCTAATAGTAAATGATGTGTATGCACATGCGCATTTGTGTGTGTGTGTGTGTGTGTGTGTGTGTGTGTGTGTTAACAATATTAAAACATTTATCAGTCAGATGGAGGAAGTGCAACTTCAATGCACATTCTACAATACACATGGTTTTGGTTAGGGTCGGGCCTTTATTTAGATGTTTCGGGGGAAAAAGTGACTTCCTTTTTTTATAAAGCTATTATAAAGCACATGGCAGGTGACATAAGGAAAAAAAACACAGTGATGAAAATCTGTTTTTTGCACATCCCATTCCAATTGGTGTTGAATAAAAGTCACTTTAAACTCCACACACACACACACACACACACACATTTGTCTATATATTCACCTGGGCAGCTGAAGGTCGCCAAGAACTTCTTTCTAATGGGACAGACATCCATGTCCTCAAAGCTAATCATAATGATATAAGAGAGAGAGAGAGAGAGAGAGAGAGAGAGAGAGATGTTTGTGCCAACGTCTGAAAAGATAAGAACTGTAATGAAAGCACTTCTGAGAAGATCAACACTTTTAACAAAATACAACGAAACTGCAAAGCCACCAGTGCTTTGGATAACCACACACACCTCTCACACACACACACACACACACACACACACTTGACACATGGCACTCATTACATACCTCACACGCTCTTCGCGTCCTTGCTATCTGGCAAAAGGTGTCAAAGCATTAAGGCCAAGAAGTGTTTATTAATGTTGATTATGTATCTGGTCCAGGAGGAATGTTGTTGTTGTTGTTTACACTGTATAATTACTAAATTCATGTGGTATTAAATAAAATAAAAGTTTATTCTGAGTGCCTCTTTAAACGAAAAGATTTTAAAGTCCATTCAGTCAATCAATAGAAGACATTTACTGTCAAATGTTATCCCTTAAATAAACACTAGGGGCGCCAGTGGGGCACAATATGACGTGTCACACAACTCATGTAAAACACCTTCATCTCAGACAAACATTCATTCATTCATTCATTCATTCATCTTCTAGCGCTTTATCCGATCTTCCCTCGGGTCACGGGGAGTCTGTATCTATCTCAGGTGTCTATGGGCATTAAGGCAGGATACACCCTGGATGGAATGCCAACCCATCGCAGGGCACACACACACACACACACACACACACACACACACACACACACATTCACACACTAGGGACAATTCTCCAAGGTGCCAATCAACCTACCGTGCATGAAACCGGAGAACCCGGAGAAAAACCCCCTGAGACACGGGGAGAACATGCACAAACTCCACACACACACATGGCCGAGACGGGAATCGAACCCGGACCCTGGCGGTGTGAGGCGAACGTGCTAACCACTAAACAACCGTGCACCTTCCTACAAACATGTGACAAAATAATTTGTAGAAATGTTATAAATTTTAAAAAGGGAGAAAAAAAAGCCGTAGGGACATGACAAGTCCTGAGATTAGAAATTTAATCCAGATTCCACATAAAATTAGATCAAACATCTGGAATTTTATTCCGTACAGGTACATGCATAGTAACAATTTATTATTTTCCTAATGTAAGGACAAAAAAAAAAAAGACATTCCAGTCCAAATTGTCAATTGTGTCTCCAAATATCTTCAACAGAGACACTTCAACAGTCAGTTCCTGGGATTGGGATGTACAGAACAACACTGCTGTTTTGTTGTTTTTGTTGTTGTATTGCATTAATATCAGAGTTTTACAAAAATAAGCAGAGAGAAGAAAGAACTAGCAAACACGTACACGAGTACAATTCATTTTTTAGGATATGCGAAATATAATATTTAAAAAAAAAAGAAAAGAAAAGTGGAAGTAATTGTACAAACATCAAGCACTCTAATGAAAATTATAAATAGTATTTTTATTTCCGTATATTTTTTTTCCTTTGAAAAAAAAATGTCATTCCTTAAAAACAGGTGTTTTTTTTGTGCTGCTGTGCAAAATGACTGAATGAGTGTTAAATCGGAAAATGAATTGCGGATGTTAAATCGTTATAAAGCCGGAAAAGGAAGAATTCATTGGTCTTTGAACAAATATCTAAAATTATTTATTATATAATATATATATATATATATATATATATATATATATATATGTTATATATGTTTAAAAACAATATGATTTTAATTATTAGTAGCAGTACTTAAATAATCATGGTTGTAGTATCATGTGTCGGCCTATAGGGGACAGTGTGAGCACATTGTGTGGGTGCTCTCGGTTGCATTGCGACTTAAACGCGAATTAAGCCTATAATTTTTAAAAAAAAATTTCTTATTTTTATATTTATTTTATTTTTAGTTGAAATATCTCTGCTTTGTTTCAGCAGACAGCAAACACTGGGTGTATATTAGCAAATAAAAACAAAGGTTCAGTATACACACACACACATTCATTCATTCATTCATTCATCTTCTACCGCTTTATCCGATCTTCCCTCGGGTCACGGGGAGCCTGTGCCTATCTCAGGTGTCTATGGGCATTAAGGCAGGATACACCCTGGATGGAATGCCAACCCATCGCAGGGCGCACACACACACACACACACAACACACATTCATACACTAGGGACAATTTTCCAAGGTGCCAATCAACCTACCGTGCATGTTTTTGGACCGGGAGGAAACCGGAGAACCCGGAGAAAAAAAAAACCTCTGAGGCACGGGGAGAACATGCACAAACTCCACACACACATGACCGAGACGGGAATCGAACCCGGATCCTGGCGGTGTGAGGCGAACATGCTAACCACTACACCACCGTGCCTCTACACACATTCAAAGACCAATGAATTCTTTTTATCGATTTCTGATTCCCTAATCGCAAAACTCATACAGTGTACAACTGTTCAGTGCTTGAAAATATCTTTTAAATAAATAAATGAATAAATAACAAATAAATAAATACATCACAAAGAGCTAAAAACACCACACACACACACACACACACACACACACACACACACACACATACAGCAAATATATTGAAACCACTGGAAGATGAAAATCTCCTGCTTTGATTGTCCTCTTGCTGTGGTATAAATGTGCGAGACGTTCACTTGACGTGTTCGGTGGTGTGTGACGAGCAGTAAAACTTTTTGTGCGTAATGAAGTTCGACAGGTTGTTGAAGCGAATGTCACAGGGACGGCAGTATTTCCCGTTCAGCGCCGCCGGGATCGACCCGTGCGCGATCCTGCCGGATCCCGAGATTTCCTCCGTTTTGGAGGCGGGTGAAGAAGAAACGCTGTCGTTCGGATTGAAGGCGATCTCTCGATCCGGAGCCACGGAGTTTACGCTCGATGTCAAAGCACCACGGGAATCGCTTCCTGCCTCGGCGGCGTCGCGGAGACCGGAGGTCAATTTTGGGGCGTCCGTGTTTTCCGAGGCGACATGGCTGGCGTCCGGCATGGGCTGCTCTTTCTCGCTTTCCGTGCCTTCGTTTGGGCTTTTCCGCCTCTCGTTTTGCAGAGCGAAAATCCCCGTGGCGTAGTCGGCAGGTTTAATCTCGTAGTACGGCCAGATCTGATCGTCTGCTTTGATTTTCTTTGCCGCCCCGGGATAGATATCGGAATTCATCATGCCGTGTCGGTCAGGATCGCAAGGTTGCTTTTGATCTTTAGCATTCCCGGATCCTTCTTCCTTGACGTTTGGCGCTTTGTCGTCCAAGACGGCCCCTGGGCAGAAGTTCTGTTTGTGGCTCAGGTAGTCCTCCACTTTGTTGAAGCTGATCTTACACAGCGCGCACTCGTGGTAGTCCATGAGTCCGGAAACTTCTCCGAACCGGGCCGTGCATTTTTTACTCAGGTCTATCGGAGCGTCGACTTCCGCTCCAGCGATCGCGTTACACTTTGACACGAAAGCTGATTTTGGGACCGTCAAGGACGCTTCAGGATGCTTTGGCACCAAACCCTGGATCATGATGTTGTAGCGGTGATGAGGCTGATCCTTCAGACTCTCGACGGTATCCTGGGACATGCCGAGGGGATACGGATGCGACGCGACCGGATCTGGACTCGGCATCTTTCTTCGCTTTCGGCTCCGGAACGGTCTCTGGAGGTGTTTGCCGTTGGGGGCTCGTTTCGCAGGCGGGTCGTGCCTTGTGGCGCAGTAGTACTGCTTGTGCACCACGTAGTTCTCCTGTCGAGTGAACGTGATCTTACAGGCCTCGCACGTCGTCCGGTTGTGCTCCGGGGTCCTGTCGGGCATTTTCGGACTTCCTAAGGTGGCCCCCTTCTGGCTTTCCTCCTTGTCGAGTGGCGTGGGCGCGTTTCTCCCGCTCGCCTCAGGTGATTTCTTTTCTCCCGCGCTGTAAGGCTCAACTACAGATGTGCTGAACTGGTTTCCATTAACTTCAAACTGGTGGCCGGCGTTCAGAATGCCGGCCAATCCGCTTCCAGTCTTGGGGCTCAGCGAGGTTTTTTCCAGGACGCCGTAATCGTGGGACTTGCTGGTGTGCTGCCAGCGTCCGTTACAGTAATGCTTCTTGTGAACTAAGTAATTATCGAGGTTGCTAAATGTGATGTTGCATTCGAAACACGTGGCTCCTTTAGGAACCAGAGAGCTATACATGGCCGGGGGGAAGTTGGTGCCTCCGTGACGGAGCCTGCGATGGACCAGCTCGGACATTTTAGCCAGGATTTCGGAGGCCTGTGGGACGGCCGGAATCTCCTGCGAGAACGGCAAGTGAGACAGGAAGGGTGCTACAGGGAATGCTGGGGTCACATGATTCTGGATTGGAGACGAAGCCAAACGAGGGCTAGAGGGCTCTGATTTTACTCTACCGTACGAAAACGCGCCTTTGGTTCCTCCGGACCCTACGTCGACCTTGCTCGCTCCTGGTGCCTGGTGGCTCCTTTCCAGCTCCGCGTTGTTTTCATTTCTCGGACTTTGCATGGGACTGGCGACGCCGAGGGACTTCGAGAGCTCGGTCGGATCCCCTCGGATAGATTTGCTTTCCAAACCGGCGTGCCTGTGCAGCTCCTGGTGTCCGGACAGATCCCGAGGCGTCTGAAAAGTGAAGTGGCACTGACCGCAGCGGAGTCCCGTCGGAGACAGGTGCGTGAGGATGTGCGGCTGCAGGACCACCAGAGTGTCGGCTGTGTAGTCGCAAATCGTGCATTTCAAACTGCTTTCAGGGGACGCCTCGCCCGTCTTCGGAGCTAGACAGGGGAAAAAAAAAACACGAGGCGTCATAAATATGCGACAACGTGCACTGATTTGTGTGGTTCATGGATCGGAGTGAAAGATCTCCTGCGAGAGAGACCCCGAAGACACGGACTGCACCCCAGGAACTTCCTCCCCCTAACCTACATCTTCCACAAACCTTCCATGAGCAGGACATTGGCCCACAGGAGACCCGAGTTGGACATCTCCTCACCTGAATGTGCGGTCAGGTGCATCTTCAGCGCCTGTGGAGCCAGGAAACTTGCGCTGCATTGTGGGTAAGTGGAGGTCCGGGACGGCTGATGGCTCGCGCTGGTCGGTTTTCCTGAAGCCATGTCGGGTTCCTTCGGCCGTCCGCTGCAGTAGTACATCAGGTGAGCTTGGAGGTTCCGGTCGTTCTTGAACCAGATCCCACAGGTCTTACACGGGAAGATGTCTTCTACAAAGACAGAAGAAATATATGTCATTCATTCATTCATCTTCTAGCGCTTTATCCGATCTTCCCTCGGGTCACGGGGAGTCTGTGTCTATCTCAGGCGTCTATGGGCATTAAGGCAGGATACACCCTGGATGGAATGCCAACTCATCACACACACAAACACACATTCATACACTAGGGACAATTTTCCAAGGAGCCAATCAACCTACCGTACATGTTTTTGGACCGGGGGAGGAAACCGGAGAACCCGGAGAAAACCCCCTGAGACACGGGGAGAACATGCACAAACTCCACACACACATGGCCGAGACGGGAATCGAACCCGGACCCTGGCGGTGTGAGGCGAACGTGCTAACACTAAACCACCGTGGAAATATATGTCGATATTCTTTTTTGTTTTTATTACCAGCGTGTAGATCTGACCCGGAGAAATCTGCACTCACTGTTGGGAAGGACGGACGACACGGTGGCATCCTGAGGAAGGAGCTGGATGGACGAGAGCGTCGAGGAAACGTCCACCACACACACGGACACTTCTTCTCCCTCGGTGACGCTTTTTGTGGTCGAGCACCAAATACGTCCTCCTGCACAAACATAATCACTTATTTATTTATTTATTTATGTATTCACTTAGGATAGCTAAACAAAGACTCCGATATGATCATAATGACATTTTGATAGAACGTTCATGAGCAGAACTGAAACTGAGAACACAGCAGATGATGCTCAACCACAATTTCCTCCTCCAGGAAAAGTTTATTTTTATAAATACATAAAAAAAAAAGCCAAAAAGTCAAATCTGATATAAAACAAAAAGAAAGAAGAAACATCTCACGCATAGCATTTAGCAGTTTTCTCACGATTCAAACGATTTCGATGCGATACCGTGGTTAAATACCACCACACACACTGCCCCCTATAGTCCAACACTCGGAACTACAGCTACCATTAATAAATAAATAAATAAATAAATAAATAAATAAATAATAAAATTCCGAATCGTGTCATTTTTAAATGCAGGATATCGCGATACCTTTCTGGATATACCGATATATCGTGCAACACTAGAGTGCAGTTTAACACTGAGGATTTTAAACAGGTAAAAATGTATGGGCCAAAAGTTTGTGGACACCTACGCATAAGATAAAGCTCTTTTTTTTTTTTTTACCATTACGTCCGGTACCCACAATGCAACACAAGTTGCCTTCACGGCTCTAATGATGTTTTCTCACTTTAAAAAATAAAAATACCTTACGCGAAATCCTGCGAATCGGCAGCTGTCGAAAGTTGAGGTAAAGTTCGACTTTGAGGAGTTTAATCGGCGAGTTGTTGGTAAATATCACGCCGCAGTAAAAATCCCAGCGTGTGAAGTGTAGACACACACTGAGCCACGCCACGAGATTGTAGCCTACCGGCTCGCTCGTCTTTGAAGCCGAAAGAAAAACAAAACAAAAAAAAAACGAGCAAAGGGACATTTTTTTTTCCTCCCCGTCCACCCTTAAAGTAAAAAGGGAAGCGGACATCTCAGGATAGAAGTGCGGCGTCGATCTAATTGAGGCGGCGGCGGATGAAACGTTCCACGGGAGTCGTTAAGAACAAACTCATTAGCGCGGAGGAAAAAAGGGAAGAAGAGCGCTTTGTGGTCGAGATAACATTTATCTCGGCGGAAAAATGACGGCCTCTCTGTCTGCCTTCATCTTCCATTAAGGGGATTAAAGTTTTAGAATATGACTATTTACAAAAGTCTGGAGAGAGCGATAACGAGGCGAGGCATGATACGCCGCCTCTAAACGCCCGAATTAGGACACGCGCTAATTAGGAGGTTGGAGAATGGGAACGACGCTGGCGTGCTCGCGCTGTTCAAAAGACGCGTTTGTGCTCGTGACAACGTGTCAAAATAAGAACAAAAGGAAAAAGAAAGAAGAAAAAAAGGCTGACCTGGACTGGGTTTGTGTTTTGGGTTTTGGTTAAAAAAAAATGGAAGGGTTTAAAATGTGCAATGGGATATTTAAAACACACAAAACAAAGTGATGGCCAGGTGTCCACAAACTTTTGGCCATATAGTGTAAATTATTATAATATAATGCACACATGCATATATATATATATATATATATATATATATATATTTTTATTTATAATATATATATATATTTTTATTTATTTATTTATTTATTGGGGCTGTCAATCGATTAAAATATTTAATCGCAATTAATCGCTCATTTTCCAATGTAGCCATAAATGAAACACTTTTCATGTTTGTAATACTGTAATGTAACTGTAACAGATGTTATAATTATGATATACATTTCTCTCAAAATCTCTCCCTTTAATAAAATTAATGATTATTTAATATTTATTTTACTCTGGAAACTTTTCATTTTAATATGAATTTCTTGTTAATTACAATGTTATTTGTTTTGGGTTCTGGTTAAAACCGTCACAAATGGAAGTGTTTCAAAATGTGCAATGGGATATTTAAAACACACACAAAACAAAGTGATGGTGTCCACAAACTTTTGGCCATATAGTGTAAATTATTATAATATAATGCACACATGCATATATATATATATATATATATATAGCTATATATATATATATATATATATAATATATATATAACATATATATATGTTTTTTTTTTAATTGGGGCTGAAAATCGATTAAAATATTTAATCGCAATGCATTAATCGCACATTTTCAATGTAGCATAAATAAACACTTTTCATGTTTGTAATACTGTAACAATGATATACATTTCCGTCAAAATCTCTCCCTTTAATAAAATGAATGATTATTTAATATTTATTTTTACTCTGGAAACTTTTAATATGAATTCCTTGTTGATTACAGTGTTATTTGTTTTAAGTGTAAAATATGGGACGTGGCTCCTTTAAGAATTGTGTTCCGGTTGATCGATATAGTTTTTTAATTTTGCTTGACATTTATTTATTTATTTGTTTTTTATTTATTTGCTAATGAAAACTGGTCAAACAAAAATGCACGCTGCATTAATCACACGGTAAAATCAGATCGGTGTTGAAATTCGTTAGCGCTAATGTGTTATTAATGCATATGTAGAGATAATATTTATTTATCTATTTTTGTTTCTCTCCCCCCCCCCACAAATATTCCCACACCCAATCAAAGACCTCCTCCATCTGCCGCTCGCACCTGTGTCCTACTGATACTCTCCACATCAAAGACTCTTTCTATCACTCTATCTCTCTCTATCTATCTCTATCAACTCTATCTCTCTCTGTCTCTCTCTGTCTATCTCTATCTCTCTCTCTCTCTCTCTATATATATATATATATATATATATATATATATATATATATGTCTCTCTATCTCTCTCTATCTATCCATCTCTCTCTCTCTCTCTCTCTCTATATATATATATATATATATATATATATATATCTCGCTCTCTATCTCTCTCTCTCTCTCTCTCTCTCTCTCTCTCTCTATATATATATATATATATATATATATATATATATATCTCGCTCGCTCTCTATCTCTATCTCTCTCTCTCTATATATATATATATATATATATATATATATATATATACATATATATATCCCTCTCTATCTCTCTATATATCTCTCTAGCTCTCTATCTCTTTCTCTCTGTCTCTGTCTCTATGAATCTCTCTCTCTGTCTCTATCACTCTATCTCTCTCTCTCTCTTGTCTCTCTCTCTTCTCTCTCTCTCTCTATCTACTCTCTCACTCTCTCTTCTCTCTCTTTTCTCTCACAACAAAAAAACTGCTCATATTTGTCGTTTTTATTTTAACCACGACTTTAGCAGACGAGTGGAATAAGCTCTGATCTCTCCATTCACTTTTCTTTTACTCTCCGAAGCGATCTCTCTCTCTCTTTCTCGTACTCTCTCGCTCTCTCTCTCTCCATCTCTATTTGTATTTTATTCTCCCCCTCCCTCCCTCTTTCTCATGTCTCTCCGTCCCTCTATCTCTATTCCCTTTCTCTTTCCTCTTCCCAAATATCTCTCGCTCTCTGCCTGTTCGATGACTTCCGACCTTTCGCCGATAAGCTTTTTGATTGATATGTCAGCACATCAGAGGCTCGACTCCCAACGTCTTTGAAAGGAAGGAACGAGAACGGGTGCTCTCACACCACACACAACACACACACACACACACACACACACACACACACACAGGGCCAAGTCGCCCCCCCCCCCTCTCTCCGCTTTCAGCTCGTCTTAATGAAATGATTCCCGGGTTGTTTATTAAACGGCGGAATTTGGCGTTTTCCCGCGCGTGAGGAATGTTATCAGGACAGAAACAATCCTGCCCGTGGTTTCACCCACATTAGCCACAGCTTTTTAAAAAATCCAGAAGTTTCTTATCGAGCGTGACACCTGCATCTCCCAATGCCACGTCCCTCCTTCACTGGCATGGAGAGGGGGAACAGACTCCAAGGTGCTTTGTGGAGATTAACAGAGAGAGAGAGAGAGAGAGAGAGAATAAAAATGAGGGCTTATTTTATCATTTAGTGAGTCTGGACTGCATCCATCCAGAACTTTTGTGTGTAGTGTGTGTGTGTGTGTGTGTGTGTGTGTGTGTGTGTGTGTGTGTGTGTTGTTGTTGTAATTAGAAAGGCTTTTTAAAGCGATAACAGCTGCTGGAGAATATGAATATGGAAAAAAAAGGGAGCCAGGTTTTTTTTTCTTCTTTTTTTTTTTTTTGCTTAAGATAGACAGACTCCCCCTCCTCTCTTCCTCCTCCCCCTCCTCCTCCTCCTCCTCCTCCTGTTCTCTTCCTTCATCCTTCCTTTCTTCCTTCCTTCCGTCCGTCTCACATCCCCGCTGTTGTCTGGTGTTGGTTACACTCGGGCCGCTCTCTCTTCGGCTCAAAGTGCCGCTGGAAGATTATTAGGAATTCCGTCTGCTTCCCAGAATTCCGACTTTTCCCGGCCCAAACTCCAGGAAAGGCGTGAGCAGAAACACACACACACTGGTTATTTGGATTGACATGTGACGTCCTGGGAGAAATGTGTAGAATTTGGATACGGGGTGTGTAGGGGGGACGGGGGGGCGGACGGGGGTGTCGCTATTTGTTTACCTGTTTGTTGTGGGTGTTTTGGTGTTTACAGATGTCATGTTTATCCCGCAGAGCTACACACACACACACACAACACACACACACACACACACACACACACACCTTCAACAACGTGCTTGCGTTTGAGTTGTGCTGAAAGCCGAACCTTTTCCAGATGAAACCCCGCCCCCTCTGGGAAAACGAGCTCTTCGGATTGGTCAGAGAGTGTTGTATGCGGAATTTCCCGAGTGCAATGCGGAAAACTACGGAAGCTCGCTGTGCCAAACCGAGGTGGGATCGTTCTTTCTTTCTTTTTTCTCTCTCTCTTTTTTCCTTCATATCTTCACACTTCTGAAAACGTTTTTTTCTGAATGGCTTTTGTCAAGTTGGGAAGTTTTATGGAATATACACACAAATACACACATCTCATTCACACACACACACACACAAACACTCACACACACACACACACACACACACACACAACATTTCCGTAAGCGTTGTGAAATATTTACTAAAAGACGAATCAATAAGATCAATTGTGTGTGTGCGTGTGTGTGTGTGAGACAAAAATGTGTTGTCATGTAAACACACAAAAATAAATAACAACAAAACGGTCTGCGTTTCTTCCCGAATCTTCCCGAATCTTCCCAAATCTTCCCCTACATGTGAATTCTACCTGCAACGTCCAATTTAGATTCAAGAAAAGGAATTGATGATGTGTGTGTGTGTGTGTGTGTGTGTGGTGTGTGTGTGTGTGTGTGTGTGTGGACATAATCTTTCCCGGCATTCCCTTCTGGAAATAATCGCAGCGCCTCAGTGAAGGATTTCACTCCGTGACTGACGCTCCATGCTAATCGCGTTATTATCTGGGCTAGCGCGTCGTCCCTCGGCTCGTCCTGCACAAGCGCGGCCCGTTCCCTTCTTTTTTACTCTCCTTAATAAACGACGAGCCAAAAACTATTCCGATCCTCTTTCTTTCTTTCTTTCTTTTTTCTTTTTGTGTGTCTGATATCTCCGCACACGCAGAGTCCCTGCTCCGGTTTTTCCAGGTAATGGGATAGGAGAAGAGAGCGAGGAAGGAGGGATGGAGCGATGCCCCCGGAGCGGGCTGGTTTCTGCAGGGACGGGATTAGACGCCAGCTTCCGGCGCCGCTCTCCAACCGGTCTCGGGGAGGAAAAAAAAAAAAACTCAATTAAAACTTCTCCAGCAAATTTGTCTGTCAAACAGAAGTTCCTCTGGTGTACGGAAAATCTGCCCGTCCTTTATTTCCCCGGGGAACGTTTTTATAATTAAAGTAGTATTTAAAAAAAAAAAATATATATATATATAAGAGGGCACGGTGGTTTAGTAGTTAGCACGTTCGTCTCACACCGCCAGGGTCCGGGTTCGATTCCCGTCTCGGCCATGTGTGTGTGTGGAGTTTGTGCATGTTCTCCCCGTGCCTCAGGGGGTTTTTCTCCGGGTTCTCCGGTTTCCTCCCCCGGTCCAAAAACATGCACGGTAGGTTGATTGGCACCTTGGAAAAATTGTCCCTAGTGTATGAATGTGTGTGTGTGTGTGTGTGTGTGTGTGTGTGTGGGTTGGCATTCCATCCAGGGTGTATCCTGCCTTAATGCCCATAGACGCCTGAGATAGACACAGACTCCCCGTGACCCGAGGGAAGATCGGATAAAGCGCTAGAAGATGAATGAATGAATGAATGAATATATATATATATATATATATATAACCACTTTGCTGCTATCAATCAGATGTTGTAGCGAGTGGAGGATATAAACCCTTCTCTCAATCTGCTTTCAATCATCTTCCCTTTTATCTTCCGCTACACCTCCGTCAGCTCCCTCTGTGTGTCTCTCCGACGGAGTGACAGACGATAAATAAATCCAATCCCCGGATGGTGAGGTGTGCACTATCTAATGACCGGAATGAAGTCGGGCTTCAGCCCTTTAATCCTCCTCCACCTCCTCAATCCCGCCATCAAACCCGCCAGGAAACTCCGTACGGTAACATTCCCTCCTCCTCCTCCCCCCTGCGTCTGACACTTTCAGCATGACACTCACTCGAGATAATAACAAGGACGCTGGACGCTTTATTCCTGCTGATTTAACGCGGGAATGTCCTGCGAAGCTTCCACATATTTCACTTACTTATGCGTACAAGGCATCGTGGGTAATACCCACCGTAGGCATTTCATCATTCATTCATTCATTCACCTTCTAGCGCTTTATCCGATCTTCCCTCAGGTCACGGGGAGTCTGTGTCTATCTCAGGCGTCTATGGGTATTAATGCAGGATACACCCTGGATGGAATGCCAACCCATCACACACACACACACACACACACACACACACACACACACATTCATACTCTAGGGACAATTTTCCAAGGTGCCAATCAACCTACCGTGCATGTTTTTGGACCGGGGGAGGAAACCGGAGAACCCGGAGAAAAACCCCTGAGGCACGGGGAGAACATGCACAAACTCCACACACACATGGCCGAGACAGGACTCGAACCCGGACCCTGGTGGTGTGAGGCGATCGTGTTAAACACTAAACCACCGTGCCTCCTGGCATTTCATATCATTATATATATAATGATATATAGAGTGGGATTAATTACGACACCAGATCGAGATCTTTGTGGAATCGCGCTTCTTGGAAGGAGTCTCCAGTGTCGGATGTTTTTTTTCTTCCTTTCTCTCCTACATTGATTCGTTAGCGACTCCCCATTCAGTTCATTGTGATGTCTTTTAATTAAAGGCGGCGACTCCTCGCAGGCACGCCGCCGCTGATAATGGAGTATGACATTGCCGGAGATGTTTGGCTATTATCCTCCCCTTGCTGTCGCTCTGTTCTCCGATGAACAGCGATAACGCCGCTTAAATCTCTTATTTCCTCTGGTCTTTTTCTTCCGCGCCAACGCCGGCGACGTTCCCGCCTCAAACTTACACGTGTTCCCGTAAAAGAGATTAATCCATTAAGCCAGCGGAGATGAATGAGAGTCGGGGAGTTTAGGGGAAATATCACTTTTACAGTCTTGGCTGATAGACTTATCTCCGTGTTCAGTGAAAGCGCGAGTGCAGCCGCAGGAGTCCGATAATACAGAGGTGCTTTATATTTATTCCTTGAAAGCATTTGGGGATGTTAAAAAAATTAAATTATACAGAAAAGCAGGCAAGAAGGCCACACCTTCTTTATCATCACTCACAGAGGCCACACCCTCTTTATCATCACTCACAGAGGCCACACCTTCTTTATCATCACTCACAGAGGCCACACCTTCTTTATCATCACTCACAGAGGCCACACCTTCTTTATCATCATTCACAGAGGCCACACCTTCTTTATCATCACTCACAGAGGCCACACCCTTCTTTATCATCACTTCACAGAGGCCACACCTTCTTTATCATCACTCACAGAGGCCACACCTTCTTTATCATCACTCACAGAGGCCACACCTTCTTTATCATCACTCACAGAGGCCACACCTTCTTTATCATCACTCACAGAGGCCACACCCTTCTTTATCATCACTCACAGAGGCCACACCCTTCTTTATCATCACTCACAGAGGCCACACCTTCTTTATCATCACTTCACAGAGGCCACACCTTCTTTATCATCATTCACAGAGGCCACACCTTCTTTATCATCACACAGAGGCCACACCTCACAGAGGCCACACCCTCTTTATCATCACACACAGAGGCCACACCTTCTTTATCATCACTCACAGAGGCCACACCTTCTTTATCATCACTCACAGAGGCCACACCTTCTTTATCATCACTCACAGAGGCCACACCTTCTTTATCATCACTCACAGAGGCCACACCTTCTTTATCATCACTCACAGAGGCCACACCTCCTTTATCATCACTCACAGAGGCCACACCTTCTTTATCATCACTCACAGAGGCCACACCTCCTTTATCATCACTCACAGAGGCCACACCTCCTTCATCACTCAGACACAGAGGCCACACCTCATTCATTGCTCAGACACAGAGGCCACACCTCCTTCATCAGAAACTCACACACAGAGGCCACACCTCCTTCATCAGAAACTTAGACACAGAGGCCACACCTCCTTCTTCACTCAGACACAGAGGCCACACCTCCTTCATGGTCACTCAGACACAGAGGACACACCTCCTTCATGGTCACTCAGATAGACGCCACGCCTCCGTCATCACTCAGACACAGAGGCCACACCCCCTTTGCAGTGACAGAAGCAGTACTACAGGGATTCACTCTTGCGTGTGAAGAAGACATGAATTGTAGAAACACAGCAGCAGCAGGTCTGTATGGAAACATCTCTGACGCAGAAGCGGTTTTATCTCTGGCCAAGAATGAAGTGATGCAGTGAACAGTCTTTACCTTTACTGTACACCACGCAGTTATTCCGCGAGTCGTCTGCGCTGAGCCACGTCACGTTCGTCAGCCAGCGTGGACCTCCCATCAGAACCGGGGGAACCTGGAACCAGAGGAACCACAAGTAAATCCCAAATCCCAAATCAAAAAAATCTGATTTTCCATTTCAGCAGTTCAGACAGTTTTAGGATTAAAAACCACAAATCCCATAAAATGGGACTAAATATGATACGGAAAATAAAATACAAAATGTAATTATTTGTACGGAATGAGTCTCCAGTGTTAGAGCTTTGATACTGTTAGGTAGAACAAGTCTTCAGGATGGAGGAGTTTCATTTGACTGTTTCTCAGTAACATCACAGGGAATGACTTGGAAACAGGGAACGTCACGGGGAATGATCTGATATGGAAACACAGGGAACATCAGCCGGGAATGATCTGGAAACAGGGAACGTCACAGGGAAGGATCTGATAGGGAAACACAGGGAATGTCAATGGGAATGATCTGGAAACAGAGAATGATCTGGAAACAGGGAACATCACCGGGAATGCTCTGATATGGAAACACAGGGAACGTTACTGGGAATGCTCTGATAGGGAAACACAGGGAACGTTACTGGGAATGATCTGATAGGGAAACACAGGGAACGTTACTGGGAATGATCTGATAGGGAAACACAGGGAACGTTACTGGGAATGATCTGATAGGGAAACACAGGGAACGTTACTGGGAATGATCTGATAGGGAAACACAGGGAATGTCACCGGGAATGATCTGATAGGGAAACACAGGGAACGTTACTGGGAATGATCTGGAAACAGGGAATGTCACCGGGAATGATCTGATAGGGAAACACAGGGAACGTTACTGGGAATGATCTGATAGGGAAACACAGGGAACGTTACTGGGAATGATCTGATAGGGAAACACAGGGAACGTTACTGGGAATGATCTGGAAACAGGGAATGTCACCGGGAATGATCTGATAGGGAAACACAGGGAACGTTACTGGGAATGATCTGGAAACAGGGAATGTCACCGGGAATGATCTGATAGGGAAACACAGGGAACGTTACTGGGAATGATCTGGAAACAGGGAATGTCACCGGGAATGATCTGATAGGGAAACACAGGGAACGTTACTGGGAATGATCTGAAACACTAGGGAAACAAGAGGAATGTCAGGGAACGTTACTGGGAATGATCTGATAGGGAAACACAGGGAACGTTACTGGGAATGATCTGGAAACAGGGAATGTCACCGGGAATGATCTGGAAACAGGGAATGTCACCGGGAATGATCTGATAGGGAAACACAGGGAACGTTACTGGGAATGATCTGGAAACAGGGAATGTCACAGGG
>JACRUU010000022.1:1240648-1265648 GCA_030449085.1 Kryptopterus vitreolus
AGAGGGAGAGAGAGGCTGAGAAAGAGAGAGGGGGAGAGAAAGAGAGAGAGAGAGGGGGGGGGAGACTGCGTTTGAAACAGGTGTAAAATGTGAACGCCGCTCTGATTTCCGCACGCCAAACTTTTAAGAAGGAATGCAGAGGCGTTACAAAGGCGAAGATTCATCATCCGTGAGGAAGGAATTAAAGAAAGGAGGAAAAAGAGGACAGAGAAAAAAAAGCTGGCAGCATGTAGACTACGTCGAATTACGCAGACTTCTGAGGGTCGGGGGGGAAAGAGAAATTGAATTTCAGTTCAAAGAGGCGACGATTTCCTCCGAGGGCGAAACGACAAAAAACACTCGGATAATGTTTACGAGGTACGACAATGCCCTTCAGGACGACAGTGTACCCCATCGCTGCCGGAACCCCAATGCCCTTCAGGACGACCGCGTACCCCATCGCTGCCGGAACCCCAATGCCCTTCAGGACGACCGCGTACCCCATCGCTGCCGGAATCCCAATGCCCTTCAGGATGACCGCGCGACCCATCGCTGCCGGAACCGCAATGCCCTTCAGGACGACCGCGCGACCGATCGCTGCCGGAACCACAATGCCCTTCAGGACGACCGCGCGACCCATCGCTGCCGGAACCCCAATGCCCTTCAGGACGACCGCGCGACCCATCGCTGCCGGAACCCCAATGCCCTTCAGGACGACCGCGCGACCCATCGCTTCCGGAACCCGAAGACCTTTTAAAAAGATTGCACTTTTCACTGTCGGTGTGAATTCATACACAATCACACGGTCAGTGTTTTCAGTTTTGCACACCAGTGTCAAAAAAGAGGACACGTGTCCTCTTAAACCACACGTGTCACACGTGTCCTCTTAAACCACACGTGTCACACGTGTCCTCTTAAACCACACGTGTCACACGTGTCCTCTTAAACCACACGTGTCACACATGTCCTCTTAAACCACACGTGTCACACGTGTCCTCTTAAACCACACGTGTCACACATGTCCTCTTAAACCACACGTGTCACACGTGTCCTCTTAAACCACACGTGTCACACGTGTCCTCTTAAACCACACGTGTCACACGTGTCCTCTTAAACCACTCATGTCCTCTTAAACCACACGTGTAACACATGTCCTCTTAAACCACATGTGTCCTCTTAAACCACACGTGTAACACGTGTCCTCCTAAACCACACAAGTCACACGTGTCCTCTTAAACCACACGTGTCTAACGTGACCCACATCTGCGTTTTACAGATCAAACACTATATACTGTTTAATAGTTACAACTGGTCCTTCGAGGGACGCCGTAATGCCGCTAGTACCAATATAATAAGAATAGAGTCTTTAATAAGTAAAACTGTGTATTTATGTGGAAACTACAGTGGTATAAGAGGAATAAAACACACTTTAAGATTGTTAAAGCCACGTTACCGTCACTGGAATCGTCCTCCGTTTTAACCTGGACGTTTTCGGGTACTAAAGGGAACTGCGTCTCCTGGTCTACACCGGTTTCCACGTCTTTCCGGATCGTTCTCTCATCCTCCTCAGACTCCAACGTTCGTCCGTTCTCAAACACACCTGCGTAGGGAAAAGAGCGAGAGAAATAAAACGTTCTGCTACGTCCCGTTTCCTGTTCAATAAATTACAGTGAGCGTATTAAAATTTCACACCCGATTAAATGTTAATTCTTATATTTAAATTATTATTACTATTATTATTAAATTATTATTATTAAATGTTATATTATTACTAAACTATTATTATTTAATGTTAATTCTTATATTTAAATTATTATTAAATTATTATTATTAAATGTAAATTCTTATAGTAAATTAAAATATTTCATCGCGATTAATCGCACATTTTCAATGTAGCATAAATGAATACTTTTTAAGTTCCTAATACTGTAATTAACAGATGTTATAATGATAAACATTTCTCTCAAAATGATTGATTATTTAATATTTATTTTACTCTGTAAATGATTCTTTTAAATATGAATTTCTTGTTAATTACAATGTTTATTTGTTTAGTGTTGGTTTGAAGTGTAAAATATAAATATGGGACGTGGCTCCTTTAAGAATTGGTTCCGGTTGCTTTCCATATAAACTGGGGTGATACGGTGTTTAGGTTATACGGAAGCGCTTTATTGCGTTCAGTAAAAATGCGCTTTATTGCAGTAATACGGATTTGGGAATGCGATGCGCTTGCGTAAGGTTCCGTACGCTAATATACGCTAATATAGTGAGGAGATCGTACCTGTTGTGAATGCGCAGCTAGGGGGCGTCATTGGGGGGAAATTTAGGAAGCGTGAGTGGATGCACTGAACGTTTATTTATACGTTTCTTCTTTTTTTGTCGTTCATTCGCACGACACGACGCAGAGTGAAGGAGCAGATCAGTGACATGGTAATGCACGCTGCGTTATAACACACGTTAATAACATTAGTGCCGTTCTGTGTACAGAGTGTAAGTTGCTGGTATATAGACGTATTCTGTAAATAACAGCTAGTCATACATTCTGTGTTTTGTGCGAATATGAAATTCGGGCTGCCTGTAGACGCTAACACACACTCCGCATCAATCACACACCGGGGCTCTTTGGCGCAGGGATACGCGTCGATGGCGTGACGCCTAGATCTCGCCTAACACAGACAGAGATGAGGAGGATTCCGCTGAGGGACGAATCCTGGGATATTTCCCTTTTTCACAGCGTTCGGTCGATTCCTCTACACTGCATGCCCTTACGAGTTCTTCTCCGGGTTTTTCCTTGCGAATCCCCGAACAAAAATCATAAGTGTGTGTGTATGTGTGTGTGTGTGTGTGTGTGTGTGAGTATTCTCAAAGAAATTGTGCGGTTTAATTCCCTCGATTACACACGATTGCTGCACTTTTGGTTTGGTGCTACTTTTTGTGGTTGCGTCAAAATGTTTAAGTCCCCGTACAGAAGATTAATCAGATTAAAACTCCGCAAATCCACACAAACAATGCGCTTATAAGCAGCCAAAAGATGTGATTTCTCCCATTCAGTGATCTCAAGAGTTCCCCTAATCCCTGCTGGTGCACACACACACACACACACACACACATTGTTTTGCTGAATGTGTAAATAAGATTAAAGCAGTGATTACACAGCAGTGAGACATGAATAGAACCTTAAGCGCTGCATTTTTTAAATACATTGTTTTTTTAACGCAGAAATAAGAGGCAATCTTTTTTTTCCCGAGTACGTCTTGTCATCATGGCGACCCGGACGAGTTTAACAATGAAAAGGTGAAAAAAGGGCTTCGATCAGAAAATCTATCTTGTGTCGAGTGCATTCAAAAGATGCCAAACACTCGCCGTCGAGGGTTCCAGGTTAAAAGCCGCGGCGCTCAACGATCGCACCATTGTTTCCGTTCAAAAGCGCAGATAATCGGACAGAATCGAGTGACCCCCCCCCCAAAACGACCCCCCCCCCCCCCCACACACACAACACACACACACAAGCCCCCCCACAGGTCCGGCGATGGTTGCGAGAGATAAGATAAACGTGTGCTGATAGTGCTGATAGTGATTAAGGGCTGTCGAATAAACATCCCGTCTTCTTCTTATCACCAGAAATTTGAACATTGTTTGTTCATTTTAAATGTAATGCAACTCCTTTTTCAATTTCATCTTTAAATATTAAATCTAAAAACTTTATTACATTTAAAACGTTTTATTTTTTTTTTTACAAAGCATTAAATACATAAAATAAGAATATCATATATTCAGACGTTTGTTTGAAATTAGCCACGGTTGGATTTTATCGAATTTATCCTGTTAATTCAGTTAAAGAGATGCATTGTTTTAAGACAATAAATAAAAATAAATTAAAAATGAATAAATAAAAACTGTTAACTAGATCTCGGAGATTATAATCGTCATTATCGATTAATCTGAGTCCATCCATCCATCCATCCATCTTCCTCCGCTTATCCGGGACCGGGTCGCGGGGGGCAGCAGTCTAAGCAGAGATGATGCAGAGATGCCCAGACTTCCCTCTCTCCAGATACTTCCTCTAGCTCCCCCGGGGGGACACCGAGGCGTTCCCAGGACAGTCGAGAGACATAGTCCCTCCAACGTGTTCTGGGTCTTCCCCGAGGCCTCTTTCCCGGAGGGACATGCCCGAAACACCTCCCCTGGAAGGCGCCCAGGAGGCATCCGAAATAGATGCCCGAAGCCACGCCAGCTGGCCATTCCCCTCTCGATGTGGAGGAGCAGCGGATCTACTCTGAGCTCCTCCCGAGTGACTGAACTTCTCACCCTATCTCTAAGGGAGCGCCCAGACACCCTGCGAAGGAAGCTCATTTCGGCCGCCTGTATCCGGGATCTTGTCCTTTCGGTCATGACCCACAGCTCATGGCCATAGGTGATTAATCTGAGTTTATGTCGAAATTGAAATTTGGCACAGCGAGCTTCCGTAGTTCTCCTTCGCGAGCTACGAAATAAAACATTCACTTTCTGAAGAGCTCGTTTTCCAAGAGGGGGCGGGGTTTCCTAAATTGTATGGAAATGTTGAACAAACCAAAACATAACATTTATCTAAATGTTTTTTTTAACGACTAAAAGATTTAAAACAGAAACCTGACTAAAACAGAACCACGTTGTTGAAGGTGTGTGTGTGGCGCTGCGGGATAAACATGACGGCGACAAACCCCAAAACACCCACTACAAACAGGTACAAATAACAACACCCCCCCCCCTATATCCAAAATCCAAAAATCGAATTTTATCAACAACAACAAAAAATAAATCGGCGATTCGATGTATACGACACATCGCCGAGATCTACTGTTAACTCTAGTAAACGTTTCGACGGGACTGGAAATGAACAGAGCAATTATATATCACACACACACACACACACACACACACACACACACACACACACACACGTGAGGTTCTGCTAAAACATCAGCACATGGAGGAAAAAAAACACAACAATTATAAATATTGGCACCTCTCCAGCGTTCACACGTCTTTTTTACGCATTGATCCCAGGCCCAGTGTTTCTCGCATAGACTCTGACAAATATCTCTCTATTTAAAAAAAACACAGAGAGAGAGAGAGAGAAAGAAAGAAGAGAGAAAGAAAGAGAGAAAGAGAGAGAGAAAGTGCGTATAAAAGCTGTGAGAGAAACAGTTGGCTCCTCTCGCTCTCGCATCGCGTCTCCTTCCTGCCTGCTAGGCCAGCGAGCCACAGCACTTCATAGCTCATTAGTGGTGAACAGATGCTGCTGAGAAAAGCTGGCACGCAATAACCAATACACACACACACACACACACACACTTTATATTAGTGCCGTCTCACACAGACGCAGCGCTGACAGTTGGCAGATGAAGATAATCAAAATGGCTTTGGAAAAGGGAGGGGAAAAAAAAGAATAAAGATGAGCTGACAAACCTTGACGTCTCGCGGAAAAAAAAGGATATCTTAATGAAAGAAACTTATCATATTCTGACAGCCGTATGTCAGCGGAGAAAAGTGACAAACAAATTCACTAAAAGAGAGAGAGAGAGGGAGAGAGAGAGGGAGAGAGAGAGAGAGAGGGAGGGAGGGAGGGGGCGGAGTCTGTTGTGATAAATAAACATAAATGTTTACCGATTCCAAGGTGGCTTAGTGGTTAGCACGTTTGCCTCACACCGCCAGGGTCCGGGTTCGATTCCCGTCTCGGCCATGTGTGTGTGTGTGGAGTTTGTGCATGTTCTCCCCGTGTCTCAGGGGGTTTTTCTCCGGGTTCTCCGGTTTCCTCCGCCGGTCCAAAAACATGCACGGTAGGTTGATTGGCACCTTGGAAAATTGTCTCTAGTGTATGAATGTGTGTGTGTGTGTGTGTGTGGGTTGGTATTCCATCCAGGGTGTATCCTGCCTTAATGCCCATAGACGCCTGAGATAGACACAGACTCCCCGTCACCCGAGGGAAGATCGGATAAAGCGCTAGAAGATGAATGAATGAATGTTTACCGATTCCATCACAAATCACCACGCATCTCATTAACCCGCTCCACCTGAGGCTTTCACATGTGGATCAACAAATTTGGAGGTTATACAAGGGGCAATAAATTCCACCTTTATAACCCTTCATAGCGCGTCTCCATCCAAACATGCAGAGGAACACCTCAGTGGAATGGGATCTTCAAGTCACGTGTCCACCAAACCCTTCTGTCGTGTATTTGTAGTGTAAATATAAACTGACATGTTTTTATTTATTTACTATTATCGTCATCATGATTATTTTCATTAAAATGCCCATCTTTTAAAATTTTGTTTACATGTTGTTTGGGTAAATTCATGGCACAGTGTCTTAGAGACAAGCCGATGGTGGTTGGTTGTTGTCTTGGGAAACCGAAAATAAATAAATAAACAATAAACAAATAAACAAAAATAAAAAAATCAATCTGTCTTCAGTGCCACCGCGTGTATTTCCTTCACGAGTGTGTACCGTTTTACCGCGGAGAGAATTGAGAATTCGGCAGCACTAATGACGAATAATAATAATAATAATAATAATAATAATAATAATAATAATAATAATAATAATAATAATAATAAAACAAATACGTTATTTCACGTCATATTTGAAAAATGTTATAGGGGAAATGTATTTACATGTGCAGTAAAGTAATGTTATGAGCGCGTCGTTATAACGCTGCATACAAACGTCCGATACAAAAGTTCCCATGCCGAATGCCCGCAAGGCGAGTGGTTCCGCCCGACGTGAAAAAGAGCCCAAGATTCGCATCGACTCGTTCTCTCGGGAAGACGCCGCAGCGCTTTTGCCCTCATCACACTCCTTTAATCCACTGTCATAGATTTATCCCAGTAAAGGTGGTGGTGTCGTGGTGGATTGGGGGGGGAGGTGGGGGGCAAATTTACTGCCCCGCCAGTCACGAGGCGGGCGATAAAGGAGGAGGTGAGGGGGGGGGGGGGGAATGGAATGGGGGGGCGAAATAACAGCTGGTACGGCTCAATGGAGTGAAGAAGAACTGATAACGGATGATAATATGCTCCTTCCTCGATATCTGCCTTTCACATCTTACTCTTATTACAATAAAAAAAAAAAAACAGTGTTGGGGGGGGGGGGGGGGGGAGTTGTAAGGGTGGGTAGGTTTGAGGATGGAAAGCTGGCAGGCAGGAGTGAAAAGATGACCCTATCACTTCACAGTAAAGGGAAAGAAAAGAAAGAATAAAGTGATCTCTTTCTCTCTCTCCAACACACACACACACACACACATATATATATATATTATATATATATATATATATATATATATATATATATAAAGGAGGGTCAGAGGTAATAAGAGAATTTATCAGTATATTATCAGAATATCCAGAAGACCTAATAAAGGGAGAAGATTTTCTTTGTCTTATCGTCCGGAGAGGATTATCAGTGCGGCAGCAGATTGCAGAGCTGGAATTTTAATGGCAATAATCGTGTGTGATGATATCTTTGCTCCCACGCACACTTTTATACACACACACACACACACACGCTTTATCAAGTCCATTATCTGCCCTTATCGCTGCAGTCATCAGGGCAAATTAATGGAGCTCTTTCAGCACCCGTTCTCTTTATCTGCGCACCAGAGGGACGGCGAGGAGAATGGAATAGGCAAAATATGAAAATAGCGCCGCAATCGCCGCGGTTTTAGATAACGGGGCAATGTGATGGGAAAGAGATTCACACACACACACACACACACACACACAAAAAGCCCAAGAACTACATAATGACCTTTTTGTCCTTTATAATAACGCGAGCTGATGCCTGAAAAGTCTCCACTCGCTTTAAACCCATCAAATAATCCCACAAACGGATCACACAGCTGCTCCAGGATCAGTTTTAATGCTATATATTAATACACTACACGCAGCATTTACTACCATGCAGGTCCAGTTAATCACTGTCTATAATTAGTATGTAAAATGTTATAAAGCTGTTGGGCAGGACGAAGTGAAATTTGAAAAAAAAAAAAACAAACATTATGATTTGATCATTAATTATAATTTAACACGTAAATCCATATTTAAGATGTTATACTCTTTCCAAATGATAGTAATTCTTTTATTAGGATTTGTGTGTTTTGGTAAAATAAAATAAAAAATAGTCAAATATATTTTGCTGGGAGATCAAGAAAGTGATTTTTTTTTTCACCCAGAAAACACACACACACACACACACACACACACACACACGCGCGCGTATGTTTGTATAGAAATATGCACACATACTGTAAAGGCAAAACTTTGCTTTAATAGTGTATAAAGCTTTTCAGAATGCAAAAACAATTGCATATATAATCTATGATTAAATATAATAATAATAATAATAATAATAATAATAATAATAATAATCATTTTCTTCCCGACTTATAAAGTTCATCTCATCTAAGGCGTCACTATTATTACAAAAAGTCCAACACAAGACCCAAACGCACAAGTCAGACAAAGTCAGAGCTCTATGTCCATGCATAAAGAGGTAATAAGCAGTAATAAAACAAGTCACCTGAGTTTGGAGCTCGGTGGCGTTTAAACTGGCGCGGGTTGCTCTGTTTCCTCCGGGACATGTCTGTGTGCTGCTCAATCCGGATAATCTCACTCCCCTTATCCAAAACCCAAAACGCAAAGACGCACCACCGAGCACGAGGTTTCCCCGCAGCGCGCGCTTTCCAATCCCGGCGCGGATCCGCACCGCGTCCATCCGCACGCGCACTGACACCGGGCACGCGAGCGCGCGACGCTTTTTTCTTCTTCTGATGGGTTGGACCTCGCGGCGCGCCGTACATCGTACAGACAGGTGCACTATATAAACCCGAGTCCCGCCCCCTTTTTCCCTTTACATTAGTTATAAATACTATATGCATGGAGGGGCACGGTGGTTTAGTGGTTAGCACGTTCGCCTCACACCGCCAGGGTCCGGGTTCGATTCCCGTCTCGGCCATGTGTGTGT
Organism: Kryptopterus vitreolus; assembly: GCA_030449085.1. Lineage (NCBI taxonomy): Eukaryota > Metazoa > Chordata > Actinopteri > Siluriformes > Siluridae > Kryptopterus > Kryptopterus vitreolus. The sequence continues at coordinate 1,249,626 of JACRUU010000022.1, forward strand.
GGAGTTTGTGCATGTTCTCCCCGTGCCTCAGGGGGTTTTTCTCCAGGTTCTCCGGTTTCCTCCCGGTCCAAAAACATGCACGGTAGGTTGATTGGCACCTTGGAAAATTGCCCCTAGTGTATGAATGTGTGTGTGAATGTGTGTGTGTGTGTGTGTGTGTGTGTGTGTGTGTGTGTGTCCTGCAATGGGTTGGCATTCCGTCCAGGGTGTATCCTGCCTTAATGCCCATAGACCCCTGAGATAGGCACAGGCTCCCCGTGACCCGAGAAGATCGGATAAAGCGGTAGAAGATGAATGAATGAACTATATGCATGGCAATACCGACGTCCGGAATATGGAATAAAAATATAGCAAATAAAAAAAAATAAAGCAAAAACATTTTGTTTTATATATATATATATATATTTAAAGTAGCCACATTTTGCTTGAACATACGTTCACACTCTTGATCTGGAATCTGTTTTCCCACAAACATTAAAGAATAAAGAATTTTCCCTCCCAGAGGTGTTCAGTACTTGTTGGCTGCTTTTCCTTCAGTTGGATTTACTCAAACTAGAGATGTGTTTGTTGTTGTTTATTGTTGGCAAATAAAAGACAGGATTGCGTATTTTGTATTTTAGGGTGCAGTCAATGTTCACAATTCAAGCCAAAGGTTTATCAACAGGTTCAGGGGCAGGAGATCTTCCACTCCGACCTCATGTAAAGCAGATCTTCTTGGACGCATTGTACGCTCATTCCTCTCCACTGCTTCTCTTCCTCTACTCAGCACGAGGCTTCTTGAGGTCGCACCAGCTGCGGTGGTGTCAGGATCTGTAAAGATGGTGGACCTGCAAAGAGTAGATGCTGAAACAACAAGACTCCACGAACATCCCAAACCTCTACAGATGTACCAAACCTCCACAAACCTCCACAAACCTCCACAAACCTCCACAAACCTCCACAAACCTCCACAAACCACCACAAAACAAACATCCTACAAATGCCAAACCCCTACAACAACACAACCTCCACAAACCTCCACAAACATCTACAACCACAAACACCTCCACAACAAACCTCCAAACCACCACAAACTCCATCTACAAATCCACCAAAACCTGCCACAAACCTCCACAAACCTCCACAAACCTCCACAAACCACCACAAACCTCCACAAACATCTACACAAACCTCCACAAACCTCCACAAACCTCCACAAACCTACAAAAGTGCCAAACCTCCACAAACCTCCACAAACCTCCACAAACCCAAAAACCTACAAACCTCCACAAAACCTCTACAAACCTCAAAAACCTCAAAACATCTACAAACTTCCACAAAACCTCTACAAACCACCACAAACATCCACAAACATCTACAAATGTGCCAAACCTCCACAAACATCTACAAACATCTACAAATGTGCCAAACCTCCACAAACCTCCACAAACATCTACAAACATCTACAAATGTGCCAAACCTCCACAAACCTCCACAAACCTCCACAAACCTCCACAAACATCTACAAATGTGCCAAACCTCTACAAACCTCCACAAACATCTACAAACTTCCACAAACCTCTACAAACCTCCACAAACATCTACAAACATCTACAAATGTGCCAAACCTCCACAAACCTCCACAAACATCCAGATGTGCCAAACCTCCACAAACCTCCACAAACATCCCACATCTACAGATGTATCAAACCTCCACAAACATCTGGAGATGTCCCACACCTAACACTGGACTTCTTTCTCAACATCAGCTGAATATACGACTGTAGAAAAGACATCACACACAATCACACACTCCAGTGTTCATTTCTCCACACACTCCTGATGTCACCCAAACGATGATGACGTTCTCCTTTTGAATCCGGTTCCTCTCGAGGTTCCTTCCTTCGGCAAAGTCGTCCCAGACTTCATCACCAGTGATAAACACATATCATTAACATTCTGGGACGCTGCATTCTGGGATTGCTGTATCACTGCATTACAGATGCTGGTGTAGTGGATGGTGTGATGATTTCTGCACTGCTTTCTGATTCATTCATTCATTCATTCATCTTCTACCGCTATATCCGATCTTCTCGGGTCACGGGGAGTCTGTGTCTATCTCAGGCGTCTATGGGCATTAAGGCAGGAATACACCCTGGATGGAATGCCAACCCATCGCAGGGCACACACACTCACATTCACACACACATTCATACACTAGGGACAATTTTCCAAGGTGCCAATCAACCTACCGTGCATGTTTTTGGACCGGGGGAGGAAACCGGAGAACCCGGAGAAAAACCCCCTGAGGCACGGGGAGAACATGCACAAACTCCACACACACATGTCCGAGACGGGAATCGAACCCGGACCCTGGCGGTGTGAGGCGAACGTGCTAACTTGCTTTCTGATTGTACTTATTATTAGGAGAACGTTCCGTCCTGTTCTTTCTTTCCCGAATAAAGATCACAAACGAGTGCAAAACCGAAGAAGACTAAGAAGACAAAAGTCCAAGACTTACACAATAGCGAATAATGAATTGGCCGTGTGTGTCTGAGCCGACGCCGACGCCAACGGTACGGTACAGAACGAATTAAAACAGATACACAATGCGTCCTGTGCGTCGCCTGCCATCTTTCCAGCGTCACCTTCAGGAAGGCCCTGGACAAAATATCTGATACAATTATTCCATGAAATGGGATGTGATGAGTCGCATGTAATACGTTTTTTTTTTTAATACTTTTTTATTCATGCGTTTTCGCCTCTGGGATGACAGGGGATGTATTTGAAGTTCATTTTTCTAGTTCCTTTGATAAAAAAAAATAAATTGGCAAAATATGATCCCAGACACCTTTCAGCTATTAAAAAAAAAGTCCCGTAATCACGTGACAACTTTAATCTTTGGTTGTGCTTTTAATATTCAGAGTTACATGAGAACTCTGTTAAAGGTTCCTGCATTGCATGTTTGTGGGATATTTAAATTTTTATGTATTTATTGTCGTACGAAATGTATCTCAAAAAAGAACATAACGCACATCTGTGATTATTGGTGGTTTATCTCTAATAAACTATGCATTCGGTGTCATCCAGATGAGGACGAGGTTCCTCTCAGAGTTCAGGATCAGCCATGATACAGCGCCCTCTAGAGCACAGAGAGTTAAGAGCCTCGATCACAGACCCATAGCTTGGTGATACCGGCGCTCGAACCCACGATCTTCCGTAACCCAGCGCCTTAAATCACTGAGATACACCCGCTCAGAAAAACTGCAGTCGAAGTTTCCATATTTATTTATTTTCCCCTCACTGTTTGATTCCAGGGGCATGGTGGCTTAGTGGTTAGCACGTTCGCCTCACACCGCTAGGGTCCGGGTTCGGTTCCCGTCTCAGCCATGTGTGTGTGGAGTTTGTGCATGTTCTCCCCGTGCCTCAGGGGGTTTTTCTCCGGGTTCTCCGGTTTCCTCCCCCGGTCCAAAAACATGCACGGTAGGTTGATTGGCAAGTTGGAAAATTGTCCCTAGTGTATGAATGTGTGTGTGTGTGTGTGTGTGTGTGTCCTGTGATTGGTTGGCATTCCATCCAGGGTGTATCTTGCATTAATGCCCATAGACGCCTGAGATAGACACAGACTCCCCGTGACTCGAGGGAAGATCGGATAAAGCGCTAGAAGATGAATAAATGAATGAATGAATGAATGAATGAATGTTTGATTCCACAATAGTAAACACCACCAAATTCCCCCAATTTCCCAGATTGTGTAGAATAATAAATCTGAAAGGTGAGAGTGAAAGGGAAAGTTTATAGGACTGTGGTGAGCGCTGCCATGTTGTTACGGTTTAGAGACAGTAGGTGGCGTTGTGTGATAGACAGGAGGCGGAGCTGGAGGTGGAGCAGTGTTGGGAAGGTTACTTTGGAAATGTAATAGATTATAAATGCGCCTATTCAAAATGTAACGTTTTAATTTTCCTTTATGAAAGTAAAGTCAAATTTGTCCACTAGGTGGCGCTCGGGAAAAAGTAGGATATAATGTTGAATGTTGAAAATGTGCTGCATCCGAATCAAAATGTTGGGGTTTTTTTTGGGATTTGTAATATTTAACATTTTCATAAGTTCTTAGTAATTGTAACGGATTACTTGTATGTTGTAATGAAATTACGTAACGCCGTTACACGTAACTCGTTACTCACCAACACTGCACGGGATATTAGAAAGGAGGTTATAAGCAGGACATGTCAGGTGTTTTACATTTACATTTACAGTATTTGGCAGATGCCCTTCTCCAGAGCGACTTACAACTGAGCAATTGAGGGTTAAGGGCCTTGCTCAAGGGCCCACAAGTGGTAGCTTGCTGGTTGGGGGGTTTGAACCTGCGATCTTCTGGTCCAGAGGCCAACACCTTACCACAAAGCCACCACCACCACGGGTGTTTTGGAGGTTAGATTGAGGTTGGACATATTGGTGTTATGGATGTGGTGAGGGAACACGTTGGTGTGAAGCAGGCGCATGTGGCGTGCAGAAGGATGATCCATGAGATGGCGCCCCCTAATGGGGGGTAAAAATAAATGCATTCCAGACGATATATATTCAAGTTCCCTATTGGTCGAATACAATAATCGATAAGATAAAAAGCTGGTGTTTGAGGTTTCTAGATGTTCTGGTTGTCCCAAAAAACAAACAAACAAAAAAAAAAACAGAGAACCACCAGAGAAACCAGACTCTGCCTTGCAGGCATGTCCTGTCTTGGTTAAAAAAAAAAACAAAAAAAAAACAATAAATTTGTCATTACACGGTTTGTTGTGGCGCATCTGCAGACGAGCGGAGTGAATTATGCACCTCGGCATTACAGAGAGGATGGAATTTTCTGTTTGCTGGATTAATAACTTCATTAAAAGGCTTCAGGCGAAGAGGAAGTGAACAGTGAGGTTTTGCTTCGCTCTCAACGAGCCATGAAATTACTGCACGCCCCCCCCCCCCGAAAATAGTCGCTGATGGAAAGGGAAAGAGCAAGTCCCAGGGGTGCAAAAGAAAGTCAAACACATGCACACATTCACACTTATTTTTTACTCCCTCTCTCTCTCTCTCTCTCTCTCTCTTTCTCTCTCTCGCTTTCTTTTTGTCTTTCAGACACAGTGCATTGGGAAGGAAAAACATCACACTGGTCGGAATGGGGAATCTTGGAATTTCGGACTCGTGGAAAAATCACGTGCATTTTACATGTCAAAAAAGTGTTTTTTTTTATGACCTCGTGAACAAATTTCTGATTTTGTTTGCTTTACATTCAGATATTTGAATAAATACTGCCAAAATCGTCAAATCGCGACAATTCGAATGCTCTATGTGACGATAAATAAATAGGTAAATAGATGTAATAAATGTAATAAAGCAAGGAGCACGGTGGCGTAGTGGTTAGCACGTTCGCCTCACACCGCCAGGGTCCGGGTTCGATTCCCGTCTCGGCCATGTGTTTGTGGAGTTTGTGCATGTTCTCCCCGTGCCTCAGGGGGTTTTTCTCCGGGTTCTCCGGTTTCCTCCCGGTCCAAAAACATGCACGGTAGGTTGATTGGCACCTTGGAAAATTGTCCCTAGTGTATGAATGTGTGTGTGAATGTGTGTGTCCTGCGATGGGTTGGCATTCCATCCAGGGTGTATCCTGCCTTAATACCCATAGACGCCTGAGATAGGCACAGACTCCCCGTGATCCGAGGGAAGATCGGATAAAGCGCTAGAAGATGAATGAATGAATGAATGTAATAAAGCTATGTAAAACTGCACAGAAACAGGTCATGAATTCATGCGTGACGATCAATGATTGGTGCAGGAAATCACATGTCAAATAAACAAATCGCATATAATCGAGAATCAAATATGAAACATGAAAAAATAAATAAAATGTGTAAAAAAAAAAATGTGTAAAAGAAAAAAAAAGCACGTGACAGTAAAGAAATGGAAGAATTACCATTGGCGTAAAAGAAGTCACGCGCAAAGATAAATATGCACATCAAATACATGAAAAAAAGAAAAAGAAGAAAACAAATAAATACATTTGACGAGGAAATAAAATTCTTTTACAATAATAAAATAAAATGCAAAGAATCACAATGAGAAATAGAACCCGTAGTAAATAATAAACGAATCAGATATAGTAAAAAAAAACAAACATATTTTTAAGTAAGTATAAAGAATGGTGCAATTAATTAACCAGGTATAAATAATGAAGTATTACATAAAGAAACACTTGTGACAAATCTTAATGAATCACTTCACCCAAAAAGGTCTATTTTTGTTTGATCCGAACACCAGATTGAAATCAGGCCTTGAATTCATATTTAACTCGAAGGCCGTAAAACAATAACGGAAAGGAAAGAAAGCCTGAATGCACTGGGGTGGGGGGGTTGGGGGGGGGGGGGTTGATGTAGGAGCGAAGCCTTTATTGAGACGTCGCCTACCTTTTGAAAAGTGCTCTATTTATCCGCCTATTAATGGGAGTTAATTACACGTGTAAGCGCTAAACCTGAAAAGAATCATTAGCACTCTTCTCGCTAGGTCATACGCCGGCGACGAAGCCTCCCGCGTCTCTCTGACTGAGAGCTTAATTAATTCAGACGCCGCATTTAAATTTGTTATGAATTGTTAACTCGGTGTGTAGCCTCATTAACGGAAGCCTCCGGGGGTTTTGGCCTGCTAATCATCGCACGGAAACATGGCCACATCCTCTCTCTGCATCTCCGGGAGAGATCGGGGTTGGGCGGGCGTTAATCTCCCAGGTGTCGCACTTTCACCTTAGCGCTCTCCGAGAACACGTAAACATGTCTTTAACCGCCCCGAGATACATTTCAATATTGTGCGCAACATTACTGTTAATATATGAAATATTATTTTTATTTATTTGTTTGTTTGTTTGTTTATTTACTGGTTATTTTATTAATTATTTAATTACTTTCCTTTCTTATTCATTATTTAATTGTTTTCATTTTTATTGATTATTTCGTTGGGTTTTTTTTATTCATTATTTCATTATTTTTACTTATTTATTTATTTTAATTGTGTTTATTTTGGTTTTTTTTTTACTTATATAAAAAAAATATTATTAATTATTTTATTTTCTATTTTTTATTCATTATTTCATTATTTTTACTTATTTATTTATTTTAATTATGTTTATTTTGGGTTTTTTTTTTTACTTATTAAAAAAAATATATTATTAATTATTTTATTTTTTATTTTTAAAATTGGAAATTGTCCCTAGTGTATGAATGTGTGTGTGTGTGTGTGTGTGTGTGTGTGTCCTGAGATGGGTTGGCATTCCATCCAGGGTGTATCCTGCCTTAATACCCATAGACGCCTGAGATAGACACAGACTCCCCGTGACCCGAGGGAAGATCGGATAAAGCGCTAGAAGATGAATGAATGAATGAATGAATGAATGAAATAAATGGAATTTTCATGCCGGCCACACGTCTCCAAAATGTAGCACCACGACCATGAAGATAACTTGGGTGAGAAATGTTCTCCCATACGTGTGTGTGTGTGTTACAGGGTTCTACCTGCTCTCCAGTTCTGGGTTTTCTTTGTTGTGTTTTTCATTTCATGATGTCTAAAATGCTGAAAGTCTGCAGGCTTGTCCTGAATTTGTGATTTATATTTTTACACTTGTGTCCCAAATTATCTTTTGGAATTGGGATCAACTATTCCTGAAAATCTCATACGCATGTGGTTAAAGCGTTGGGATCTGGACTGGACGATCCCAGCTGCCACTACTGGGCCCTTGAGCATGGCCCTTAACCCTTAACATGCTTTTAACCCTATACATGTGTTCCTAATGAGGAAGTCAGTGGGTAGGAAAACTCTCCCAGATGGCACGAGGAAGAAACCCTGAGAAGAAGCAGATCCTCATCCTCGTCCCTGAACGTCCTTTCATTATCGTCCTGTCCTTCAAGTCAAGCCGAGAAGCTTTTAAGAAGTCAGGATGGATCAGGCGGGAGTGGAGCGAGAGAAGGATATTAGCTATAAACACTATCTCTCTCTCTCTCTCTCTCCATCTCTTTCTCGTTCAGCATCAAATACGAAAGATTTGCAAACATTTCTTCCTCGACGTGTCTGCTGTCAAATTAGCGAATGTACAGAGAAACAAGCAAACAAACACAAGACAAACACAGCAGGCGCTTGTTATTGTAATAACATGTGCTTTACACTCTTTAATGCAATCCATATAACAAGTATTTCCTGAAATCGTTTTAAACCAATGAATGTCAAATTGTCAGACTGAATAAAAAATAAAAACTTCCTCATCTTACGTTCTTTGACATAAAAAAGCAGATTCTGGAGGAGAAAAAGCTGATAAAGGAGAAAGAATGCAGAGACGAGCACTCGCTCACTATCACTATTCATCTTCTGTAGAGAAGATATACAATTAGTGGTGGTCGTGATTATAGTGTTAGTGACGGTGATGATGATGGTGATGGTGGTAGTATTGATGGTGGTGGTCATGATGCCGGTGATGATGGTTATTTAGATGGTGGTGATGATGGTGGTGATGATGGTGGTGAAGATGGTGGTGATGATGGTGGTGAAGATGGTGGTGATGGTGGTAGTATTGATGGTGGTGGTGATGATGCCGGTGGTGATGATGGTAATATTGATGGTGGTGATGATGGTGGTGATGATGGGCGGTGGGATGGTGTGGTGGCGGTTGGTGATGATGGGTGTGATGGGTGTGATGGTGTGGCGGGTGGTGATTTGGGTGATGTGGTGGTATGATGCGTGTGAGTGTGGTATTGTGGTGGTAGTCTTTTGATGGTGGTGGGATGATCGGTGGTGTGGTAGTTTGATGGCGGTTGATGTTGTGTAGTTGATGGTGGTATGATGAGGGCGGTGATGTGATGGTGTCGTGATGGTGTGATGATGGTGGTAAGTATTGATGGGGTGGATGATGCGGTGATGATGATGGTGGTAGTATTGATGGTGGTGGTGATGATGGTGGTGATGATGATGGTGGTAGTATTGATGGTGGTGATGATGGTGGTAGTATTGATGGTGGTGGTGATGATGGCGGTGATGATGATGGTGGTAGTATTGATGGCGGTGGTGATGATGATGGTGATGATGGTGGTATTGATGGTGGTGATGATGGTGGTGATGATGGTGGTGATGATGGTGGTAGTGATGATGGTGGTGATGATGGTGATGTATGTGATGTGGTGGTGTTGTGGTGTTGAGTATTGATGGTGGTGATGATGGCGGTGATGATGATGATGGTGGTAGTATTGATGGCGGTGGTGATGATGGTGGTAATGATGATGGTGATGATGGTGGTAGTATTGATGGTGGTGATGATGGTGGTAGTATTGATGGTGGTGGTGATGATGGCGGTGATGATGATGGTGGTAGTATTGATGGCGGTGGTGATGATGGTGGTAATGATGATGGTGGTGATGGTGGTAGTAAACAAATTGGTAAAAGACATTGGTGTTTTGAAGAAGAACCCGTGATGCCCGTGTGCCATCCGTGTGCCATCCGTGTGCCATCCGTGTGCCATCCGTGTGCCAGCGTCGGCAGGCGTGCGTAATGTAAACACAACCAATTGTACTGTGGATGAAATGAGAAAAGACATCTACAGCCAGATGTATAAATGGGATGAACAGTAAAACCTGAGGGATGCAGGAGAGAGGAGATGATAAATGGTGTGATAAACAATAAGGCTTGCTGATGAATCGGAGCTGTTGTGAGGGTGTGAGCTGTTCGGAGCCGGCGGAGACGTCGGTGACATTTTCAGCTCGGGTGAACTTTGTGCACTTCATTATCTTCGTTAGACAGGTGGGCGCCTAATGAATGCCCCTGCTGTTTAATTAGCTCCCTATGGGACAGCTAGCTGGATTATCAAAGGAAAAAGTCCATAATTACCATCCACCATACACACCAGCAGCTCACGCTGTCTCAGACAGGCCTCTCATCTCTCCCATCACAAGCCTGGGGGTCGCAGGTCACCAAGGCTCAGGCATGTTGTTAGCTAACTGGACTCATTACAGATGGAACTGTCTTATAAATGTGAAGATATTCTTCCTCTGATCTATAAATCTCACTGTCGGTCTGTGTGCTTTATCTCTACTCATGCTGAGAGTCAGGAATCGGGTGGTGCTGCTGAAGTTAGGAGTTACAGTGATGGTGGTTATGATGATAGTAGTGATGATGATGATGTGGTGATGGTGGTGATGATGTGGAGGTGAAAGAGGTGATGGTAGTGTTGGTGGAGGTGGTGGAGGTGGTAGTGATTTTGGAGGTGGTGGAGGTGGCAGTGATGGTGTAGTAGGTGGTGGTAATGATGGTGTAGGAGGTGATGGTAGTGATGTTGGAGGTGGTGGAGGGGGGAGTGATGGTGTAGTAGGTGATGGTAGTGATGTTGGAGGAGTGGTGATAGTGGTGATGGTAGTGATGGTGTAGTAGGTGGTGGTAGTGATGTTGGAGGTGGTGGAGGTGGTAGTGATGGTGTAGGAGGTGATGGTAGTGATGTTGGAGGTGGTAGGAGATGGTGTAGGAGGTGATGGTAGTGAGAGGTGGTTGGAGTGTGGTGTGGAGGTGGTAGTGATGGTAGTGATGGTAGTGGTAGGTGGAGTATGTAGCGGTAGTGATTGTGTAGGTGGTGGTAGTGTGGTGGAGGTGAGTGATGGTGTAGGAGGTGATGGTAGCGATGTTGGAGGTGGTGGAGGTGGTAGTGATGGTGTAGGAGGTGATGGTAGTGATGTTGGAGGTGGTAGTGATGGTGTAGGAGGTGATGGTAGTGATGTTGGAGGTGGTGGAGGTGGTAGTGATGGTGTAGGAGGTGATGGTAGTGATGTTGGAGGTGGTAGTGATGGTGTAGTAGGTGGTGGTAGTGATGTTGGAGGTGGTGTAGTAGGTGATGGTAGTGATGGTGTAGTAGGTGGTGGTAGTGATGTTGGAGGTGGTGGAGGTGGTAGTGATGGTGTAGGTGGTGGTGGTAGTGATGTTGGAGGTGGGGAGGTGGTGTGGTGTAGGAGGTGATGTAGTGATGTTGGAGGTTGGAGGTGGTAGTGATGGTGTCGGAGGTGATGGTAGTGATGTTGGAGGTGGTAGTGTGGTGTATAGTTAGGTGGTGATGGTAGTGATGTGGAGGTTTTGGTAGTGAGGGTGTGGAGGTGATGGTGTGATTTTTCGGTGGTGGAGGTGGTAGTGATGGTGGGAGTGTAGGATGGTGAGGTGGTGGTGGTGGTTGGAGGTGATGTGGGGTGTAGGTGGTAGTGATGGTGTGGCGGTGCCTGGTAGTTCCTGTTGGAGGTGGTGGTAGGTGGTGTGTGGTGTAGGAGGTGGTGGAGTGCTGTGATGTGGTTGAGGTGGTGAGGTGCTGGTGTTGTAGGAGGTGATGGTAGTGATGTTGGAGGTGGTGGAGGTGGTAGTGATGGTGTAGGAGGTGATGGTAGTGATGTTGGAGGTGGTGGAGGTGGTAGTGATGGTGTAGGAGGTGATGGTAGTGATGTTGGAGGTGGTAGTGATGGTGTAGGTGAGGTGTGGTAGTGATGTTGGAGGTGGTGTAGAGGTGATGTAGTGATGGTGTAGTAGGTGGTGTAGTGCTGTTGGAGGTGGTGGTGTAGGTGGTAGTGTGGTGGTGGTGTGGTGATGTTGTAGGTGGTGGAGGTGGTAGTGATGGTGTAGGAGGTGATGGTAGGATCTGGTAGTGTCTGAGGTGGTGGTAGTTTGGGGTTGGGGTGGGGTAGGCTGGGGTGGAGTGTGTGATGGTTTGGAGGTGGGGTGAGGGGAGGAGTGGGTGAGTTGGGGGTGGTGTAGCGGAGGGGGGGAGGAGGAGGGTGTGGTGGAGGTGTTGAGGTGGGTGAGTGGAGGTGGTAGTGATGGTGTAGGTGGTGATGGTAGTGATGTTGGAGGTGGTGGGGTGGTAGTGGGTGTGGAGGTGATGGTAGTGCTGTTGGAGGTGGTAGTGATGGTGTAGTAGGCGTGGTAGTGATGTTGGAGGTGGTGTAGTAGGTGAGGAGTGATGGTAGTGATGTTGGAGGTGGTGGAGGTGGTAGTGATGGTGTAGGAGGTGATGGTAGTGATGTTGGAGGTGGTGGTGGTGGTGGATATGAGGGTGTAGCGTGGTAGTGATGTTGGAGGTGGTGGAGTTTAGTGATGGTGTAGGAGGTGATGGTAGCGATGTTGGAAGGTGGTAGTGTGGTGTGATGGAGGATGGAGGATTGGTGGTGGAGGTGATGTTGGAGGTGCTGGTGTGTGTTGGAGGTGGTAGTGATGGTGTAGGAGGAGATGGTAGCGATGTTGGAGGTGGTGGAGGTGGTAGTGATGGTGTAGGAGGTGATGGTAGTGATGTTGGAGGTGGTGGTGGTGGTGTAGGAGGTGATGGTAGTGATGTGGATCTTTTTTTTTTGGTGGTGGAGGTTAGTGATGGTGTAGGAGGTGATGGTAGTGATGTTGGAGGTGGTAGTGGTGTAGTAGGTGCTGGTAGCGATGTTGGAGGTGGTGGAGGTGGTAGTGATAGTGTAGGAGGTGATGGTCGGGCTGTTGGTGGTGGTGTGGTGAGATGGTGTTGGTGGTGATGGTGTGCTGATGGTGTGATGGTGGTGGTGTTGGAGGTGGTAGTGATGGTGTAGGTGGAGATGGTAGTGATGTTGGAGGTGGTAGTGATAGTGTAGTAGGTGGTGGTAGTGATGTTGGAGGTGGTGTAGTAGGTGATGGTAGTGATGGTGTAGTAGGTGGTGGAGGTGTTTATGTGGGTGGAGTGTTTTAAGTGTATACACAGTCGCTGAGGGTGTAGCTTCACCGACGCCGTGCTGTTAATTATCCGACGTTCGCCTGCAGGCGTTAATTAACACCACTTTAATGATATCTGTTCTGTCTGCGTTACACGAGCGGGCGTCAGGACGAGCGAGACGACGAGCGAGACGATGAGCGAGACGACGAGCGAGACGACGAGCGTGACGTTATGACACGTCTATTACCATCATCTCCTTTATCTCAGGAGGAGGAGCAGGTCAGGAACCAGGGCCTGAGGAACAACACGCTGGTAATAAACCCACGACGCTGCTGTAGCTGTTAAAACGTGTGTGTGTGTGTGTGTGTGTGTGTGTGTGTGTGTGTGTGTGTGTGTCTGTGTGTGTGTGTGTGTGTGTGAGAAGCAAAATCAGTGTAAGACTAAAAGATAGACAGTAATGAGAGATGAAGGATGATCGTTTATGATGCAGGCAGATGCGTGTCAGAGACGGATTTATACACACACACACACACACACATACACACACACACACATGCACACACACACACACACGCACACACACATTTCGATAGGAATATTTGATTTGAGGAAATGTAATGGCTTTGTCTTTCTTTGGGATGTCTGTTTGTGGACGCACACATTTTATTGGCCTAGTGTGTGTGTGTGTGTGTGTGTGTGTGTGTGTGTGTGTGTGTGTATGTGTGATCCTAAGCTGTTTGCATACAGGGGCTCGTAATTATTGGCTGTAATTACACTGATGTCTTAATTATTATTTTTTTTAATGTGTGTAATTTTTTTTTTTACTTTAGAGAAAAACCCTGTGTGTGTGTGTGTGTGTGTGTGTGTGTGTGTGTGTGTGTGTGTGTGTGTGTGCATTTTCTTTTACATATGTGATTTAGAATGATTGCTGAACACTCGCTGGATTAGAAACATCAAAAGTGAGTTCTGGATTGAACGATGTATTTATTTATTTATTTATTTGTCGCTCTCTGTACGGCGTTGCGCAGTGTACCGGTATAAAACGCGGGCGCCGCTCGCTCCGACGCTACGCCGCCAGTAAACGTAACACCGTTTAACCTTTACAATGCTCATATTGATTTATCCCGGGCTTATCGCGGATCCAGATCGCAGCCTGAAGGCAGCTTTAGTGGTGGGAGTTCAACTTAATTGAGCAGCTGTGCGAAGACAAAAAGGCCGTGTATTTGGAAAGCTACAGCTCGCACAGACGCTACACTGCCAACGTTAATACGTCTAAATAGGCCGCAATTTTATCGGTAATAATAATATCATGTTTATTTAGAGTCATCCTTATGCTGCTTGTAAATATATATATATATATATATATATATATATATATAATGTTTTTATTTTATTTTTATATATATATTCATTCATTCATTCATCTTCTACCGCTTTAATCCGATCTTCCCTCGGGTCACGGGGAGTCTGTGTCCTATCTCAGGCGTCTATGGGCATTAAGGCAGGATACACCCTGGATGGAATGCCAACCCATCACACACACACACACACACACACACACACACACACATTCACACACTAGGGACAATTTTCCAAGGTGCCAATCAACCTACCGTGCATGTTTTTGGACCGGGGGAGGAAACCGGAGAACCCGGAGAAAAACCCCCTGAGGCACGGGGAGAACATGCACAAACTCCACACACACATGGCCGAGACGGGAATCGAACCCGGACCCTGGCGGTGTGAGGCGAACGTGCTAACCACAAAGCCACCGTGCCCCTATATATATATATATATATATATATATATATATATATATATATATATATATATATACGTATATATTTTTTTTTTTTTTTTATATATGTTACAGCGAATTGTGAAAATAAACATGATGTCACTAGAATAAAATAAAACAAGCAAATATTCACAAATACACACACACACACACACACACACACACACAGTTTCTTATCCCACTACTGGTCTGGACTAAAAAAAAAAAACATGCAAGACAAGTAATGCGATGCTAATTTGCCGTGATAAAGCTCTCTGGATGAAATTGGAAGCAAACGTTTTAATTAAACCCGCTTCCTCTTTTCCCCCTTTTATTTATTTTTTTGAAAATAACAACTGACCACTATAAATCATTTGGTATCACTGCAAAAACTATTTTTTCCTCCCTTTTTTTTTTCCTCTCTGAGAGTGAAAGGCCTTTTCAGGTCCAGATAAAGTGTTAATAAATTACCCGTGTTTCCTGCTTAATGGATGTCAGCCTGCCTGTGCGAGATATCATTGTGTGTCATGAATATTTCGATGGCGTGATTAGATCAAAATAAAAATGCAGTGAATTCCTAAACAGCTTCGGCCCGAGACGCCGCTGATCAGAAATGCCTATTTTTTTGCCGAAACAGATTGTATTCCTTGCATATGCACAGATAAGGAGTAATTACTCTGCCGCCAGCTCGAGGCTTCTCTGCTCTTTCTGCATGTGGGGTTTTGTTTTTTTTGTTTTTTTTTCCAGGATCTGGATGTTGTTGGGGGGAAAAATGCACATCTGAGCACAAACAATAACCGAACGGTTATAGAGAAAAGAGATCTGCATGATGATGATGCTTTAGAAGCCTTGGGGTTTATTTTAGTCTTTTGTTTGTCTCTATTTATCTCTTATTTGTGCTCACTGGCAAATATACACTTGCTCTGTGTGTATATATATCTATATATATATATATATATATATATATAATATATATATATATATATATATATATATCATTCATTCATTCATTCATTCATCTTCTAGCGCTTTATCCGATCTTCCCTCGGGTCACGGGGAGTCTGTGTCTATCTCAGGCGTCTATGGGTATTAAGGCAGGATACATCCTGGATGGAATGCCAACCCATCACACACACACACACACACACACACACACACTAGGGACAATTTTCCAAGGTGCCAATCAACCTACCGTGCATGTTTTTGGACCGGGGGAGGAAACCGGAGAACCCGGAGTAAAACCCCCTGAGGCACCGTATGCGCATCATAGTTTGTGCATTATCACAATATGTATTCTTTACTGTCATGTCGTTATTTTTTCCCCCCGTAATGAGGAAACCCAAACCTGTTCCAGCATGACAATGGATGTTCTTACTTCTTTTTTCTACATGTAGTGTAACTATAAATGGATAAAAAATATCTTAAATGAATCACTTGAAAGAGCCATAAAACGTATTCTTTTGGTATTAAGAACATAATAAACACACGACACAGGATTTGTTTGCTTTGCTTTGCTTTTCTTTGCATTTATGTTGTATTATTTGACAATTAACATTAA
>JACRUU010000022.1:1270648-1273148 GCA_030449085.1 Kryptopterus vitreolus
AATGTAAAGTCGGAATAAAGACTGGTGGCAAAAACAGTGCAGATTTAGAATATCTGAGTTTTGTTCCTGCTCTTTTTGATGTTTTCTACCCCGAAACGCCGGGGTGCGGGATGTCCTTACACAGCGGTGTGCAAAAATGTCGCAGATGTCACATGTTTGGTTATATTTATGTATTTTTCTTTTGCATTTCTACACCATTAGGATCGTTTTGTGCGTTTTATTCCATTCTCTTTTGTTTCTCCTGCTTGGAATACGCTGAAGGGTGGAGGGGGAACGGGAGGCTGGACGTATCTTAAACGCCACCCTAGTCAGATATAGTGCGCACTACACTGCTCCTAGAAGGTCCATTGCGTCACGCCCTTTGCAGTGTCCCTAATCAGTGCAGGAGGAGCGGTTGGGACTCGAGCCGCTTCCTCAGGGTCTTTTCTCCCCCCCCCTCCGCCCGGTGGTGGTGCTGATGCTGCGGCTGGAATGCTGAAACGTTAACCGCTGCAAGTTTCGCCTTCACCGCGGAGTTTCGGGGGAACAATCTCGTTCTTTCTCTCATTCCTCGGAACAGGTGGGTTTGCAATAAATAAATAAATAAATAAATAAGTAAATAAATAAATAAATAAATAGATAGTAGCATGACTGTATACAGCCGGAAATGGTGTGGGATATCCGCGCGCTTCATCCGTTCTTTATTATTATTATTATTATTATTATTTATTTATTTGTATATATCATTTTTTTTTTTTTTTGCGATATTTTAGTTTTTTCTTTGTTTTTGCGGCGTTTTTTTTTTATCTCTCTCTCTCTCTTCCTTATAACGGACACACCCTCTTGCTCCGCGCGTGCACGCGCTCTCTCTCGGCTCCTCTCGGCGGACGCGTGAACGCGCACCCTTCTCCACCTCATCCGCTTTAACGCCATTTTGTGACAAAACAATGATATATATTTTTAATATAAGTATATAAACATATAGATATATATACACGTTTTCCTTCGAGTGTGAGACAGGAATCCGATAGAGAACGAGGACAAAGGGCGAGGTGGTTTGGGTGGAGGAGGAGGAGGAGAGGAGGAGGAGGAAGGGGGTGGAGGGTGGAGAACTAAGCCCAGGGAGATGAGAGCATGTCGGCATGTCGGCATCTTTGTCACTTCCCTGCCTCCACCTCCACGCCCATCCTGCACCCTAAAGCACCTTCATGCACCCGAGACATGCACCCTAAATGCAGACCTGATCGAAGAAACCCAGCACTCCGCCCCTCCCTGATCCAGAGCCTGGAGACGCTTTCACCATTTTGTTCTTCCCCCATGAAACACGTGCTTCCTCTTCTCCAGCAAGCAGTGCATCTTTTTTCCAGGGGCGGTCGGTCCGAGACGCCGGGAGGAAAGAGCCGGGAGGAAAGAGCTATTTGTACTCTTCTGTATATATATATATATATATATATATATATAGAGAGAGAGAGAGAGAGAGAGAGAGAGAGAGACCTCGTACCTCTGCTACACATAACGCTCGGAGAAATATCCTAATATATCTCTCTCACACTCGACTCATGGGCTTCGAAATCACAACCTCCTCCAACGCTGGGCAATGTGGCGCTATTACATGTCATGATATTATAGAAGTCAAATTGCGCCGCCCTGTTGGTCACCAATCAGCGTTGTTTCCAGGTAAAAGATACGTATGAAAAGGGAAAAGATGCATAAATACAGTGCACACACACACACACACACACACACACCACACACACACCACACACTTTCTTACCACATTTTACCTTTAAATATGACGGATCGACTGCATAAACAATGAGCTGCATCGCTATCGATTTAATGTACAGCTCCGTGTCGAGCGCTTTGGGACGTGGCCAAGCTGATTGTAGGATCTATCATCCTGTAGACACACACACACACACACACACACACACACACACACACACACACACATATATATATATTCGACTCACGATGGAAATGTCTCAGCTTTATGAAATATTATATATATTAGGATTTGGGTGTTGGGAAACAGTGTTGCTCAGTGATTGGTTGTTGGGAAACAGTGTTGCTCAGTGATTGGTTGTTGGGAAACAGTGTTGCTCAGTGATTGGTTGTTGGCTAAATGAAACAGTGTTGCTCAGTGATTGGTTGTTGGGAAACAGTGTTGCTCAGTGATTGGATGTTGTGAAACAGTGTTGCTCAGTGATTGGATGTTGTGAAACAGTGTTGCTCAGTGATTGGTTGTTGGGAAACAGTGTTGTGGAAACAGTGTTGCTCAGTGATTGGTTGTTGGAAAACAGTGTTGCTCAGGGACTGGGTGTTGGTAAGTGTGCTTAGTGATTGCAGTGTTGGGAAACAGTGTTGCTCAGTGATTGGATGTTGGAAAACAGTGTTGCTCAACTGGGTGTTGGTACAGTGTTGCTTAGTGATTGGATGTTGGGAAACAGTGATTGGATGTTGGGAAACAGTGTTGCTCAGTGAGTGTGGATGAAACTAGTGTGTTGTAAAAAAGTGTTGC
>JACRUU010000022.1:1278148-1303148 GCA_030449085.1 Kryptopterus vitreolus
GTGGGAATTTGCTGCATCACCTCATTACAGGCTACAGGAAAAAGGAATGGAACGACGGAATAAACGCACGTGCAAAAGAAATGAAGGGATGCAGGGATGAAGGGATGGGGGTTTTATTGCGAGAGGATATTGGGTATATAATCTGGCATTTGCATTGCAGAGAGTTTTTAACGACGTCGAGACCTCAGAGCGCCGTCTCTCCTTCCCTAAAAGTGCTGTGTCATTCGAGTTTTTTCTCCCTCTCTCCCTCTCTCTCTCTTTCTCCCTCTCTCTCTCTCAGCATCTGAATTCTTTCACCTCAGGGTTTTCTTTGTCTCTGTTGATTACTGGCGTTCCTTCCTCCCCCCAAGCACACATCCCTTCTTTCCTTCCTTCCTCCGTTCACCTTTTCCCACTGCCTGGATACAAGCTGTTCATACGCATTATTACAGGTGTTAATAACGCCACCTTTCTTTTTACACCCTTTCTTTATCCCCACACTGCTGCAGTGAATAGATCCTCCTTTCATTTCTCATTTTCTAAACAAATCTTTGGCTCTTCCACACCCTTCTTTGACAATTTGACTAAGAAACAGAAAATCCCATTAAATGACCAAGGATTTGGCGTGCAAAATCGGTGTTCCAGCGATTCATTCCCTTTATTTGTTTATTTATTTATTTATTGGGATCAGACATTTCGCTTCAGCTCTCCACACAAAGACAAAAACCCTCTCAGCACAAACACATGCAGACAAACCAGGCTCTTAAAGGGCCAGCGTCGCTGTTTTAACTCGCTGTTTTAATAATAATAATACGAATATAAATATGTATATTTTCCTGATAAGATTTATCTATCTTAAACACCAGATTTAGCATTACTCCAAAAAAATGTAGAAAGTTGTACAGATGCATTATTTTTAAAATTATATATATATATATTCGCCTCACACCACCAGGGTCTGGGTTCGATTCCCGTCTCGGCCATGTGTGTGTGGAGTTTGTGCATGTTCTCCCCGTGCCTCAGGGGGTTTTTCTCCGGGTTCTCCGGTTTCCTCCCCCGGTCCAAAAACATGCACGGTAGGTTGATTGTCACCTTGGAAAATTGTCCCTAGTGTATGAATGTGTGTGAGTGTGTGTGTGTGTGTGTGTGTGTGTGTGTGTGTGTGTGTGTGTGTGTGTGATGGGTTGGCATTCCATCCAGGGTGTATCCTACCTTAATGCCCATAGACGCCTGAGATAGACACAGACTCCCCGTGACCCGAGAGAAGATCGGATAAAGCGATAGAAGATGAATGAATGAATGAATGAATGAATATCTATATCTTTTTTTGTGTTGGTTTTGTGATTACTATAAAAGTCCCAAGATTGAAAGCATGTGTAGGAGTTTCCCATAAAGTGCACTGGAGTAAATATCTATAACAGCTTATAACAGCTGGAGTTAAACAGCAGACGTCGTGGCAGCTGGAAAGAGTGAAAACGTGCTGGTGTTATAACCACTTTCACTGCAGTCGTTACAGACTCGCGCAATGAAAACAACACACACACGCGTACGAGTTCATACAGGAAACGTCGTTATTGTTCCTTCCTCTTTTTTACAGTCTGTTTACAGTGTTTATTAGAAAAAGCAGTGCATCAGAAAACAAACTCTTGTGTGAAAACGTGCGAAGGAGATTTGGATGTATAGATTCATGTATATGAAGATGTTTATGTAGAGTATTAATAAGCGTTTCACTCGCAGACTGAATCCACCCCGAGATGGAGCACCAGGATATGATGAATTCCGGACGGTACGGCTCCGCTATGGCCGACGTGACCCTC
Source organism: Kryptopterus vitreolus (assembly GCA_030449085.1). NCBI lineage: Eukaryota > Metazoa > Chordata > Actinopteri > Siluriformes > Siluridae > Kryptopterus > Kryptopterus vitreolus. Next base: position 1,279,945 of record JACRUU010000022.1, read on the forward strand.
GACGACGGCCCTCAGGAGGACATGAAGAACGGGATGGCGGCACACGTGAGGCCGGGGGACGGCGCGGGAAAAGGTCAGTACCGGGAATTCTCTACTCTATTTACTGTAATGCCAAAAAACTTTGACGAGATAAGCTGTAAACATTTCACCGTCCGCTTCATGTGAAATCAAAAGCATACAATAAGTATTGTATGAGTTTCCTGATGTTTGTAAATAGCTTAAAAAAGCTTTCTTTTTAAAATTGCTTATAGAAATTTTCATGATTAGTGTTGTATTTTTTAAAATTATTATTATTATTATTTATTGTTGTTTTTATTTATTTGTTTGTAGCGATTTGGGTTCTAGAAAAGAGTATTATAAATAAAATATATTATTATTATTATTATTATTATTATTATTATTATTTATCTTTCTATATATTTCTTTGTAGCGATTAGGTTTCTAGAAAATTGCATTATAAATTAAATAATATATTATTATTATTATTATTATTATTATTATTATTTATCTTTCTATTTATTTTATTATGTCATTGTTTATAGCACTTTAGGTTCTAGAAAAGCCTATTATAAATACAATTTACATCATGACGATGACGATGACGATGACGGTGATGATGATGATTATTATTATTATTATTATTATTATTATTATTATTATTATTATATACTAGCATGTGGTAAAGTGGTTTTAATAGCGTGTAATAGCCCATGCGGTGTTTGTAAACAGAGGCAACAGTGCCTCCAGAAACCTGTTCTCACAAACATCATCATCAGCTCATTAAAAAACACACACAAATCCATGTGTTTACTGTAATCACAGTGATGTTCACGCAGCGGAGTGTGAGGAACCTTGTTTTTATTTGGTTTGTGAACATCTGACCATAAAATGAGTGCTTTTTAAAAGTTCTTCATTTTGCTCTTATAATAACCTCCAATCCTCTGGACACTTTTCCACCCCAAGTCACCCCAACATCTATAGGAACATCATCTCAGAGTGGAGGTTATTTTACCAGTAAAATGCACTGTATAGTGTAATATAGGAAACTCCAGGTGACACTGATTAGATCGTTCCTTTCTATCAAAGAGGAGGCAGAAGAGTCAAAACCCCAATGCATCTCTCGAGACGGCGTGACGGATCCTAAAGCCGCCTCGGGTCGCGAGGACGCGGCGCCCGGTACGCCATCGTCACTCACATAAACGCTTTCTCCGCTGCTGCTTCTTCAGCCACCCGGTTTCCTCCTCGGCATCCTCCTAAACCCTGCTTTACAACTGCGTTCACTGTGTCTCGGCATATTATATATGCCATATTATACCATAACCATATATAACCATATTATACACCACGCTATACACCATATTATACACCACGCTATACACCATATTATACACCACGCTATACACCATATTATACACCACGCTATATACACCATATACACCATATACACCACGCTATACACCATATTATACACCACGCTATACACCATATTATACACCACGCTATACACCATATTATACACCACGCTATACACCATATTATACACCACGCTATACACCATATTATACACCACGCTATACACCATATTATACACCACGCTATACACCATATTATACACCACGCTATACACCATATTATACACCACGCTATACACCATATTATACACCATGCTATACACCATATTATACACCACGCTATACACCGTATATACACCATATACACCACACCACGCTATACACCATATACACCATATACACCATATACACCACGCTATACACCATATTATACACCACGCTATACACATATTAAACCACACTATACACCATATTATACACCACGCTATACACCATATTATACACCACGCTATACACCATATTATACACCACGCTATACACCATATTATACACCACGCTATACACCATATTATACACCACGCTATACACCATATTATACACCACGCTATACACCATATTATACACCACGCTATACACCATATTATACACCACGCTATACACCATATTATACACCACGCTATACACCATATATACACCATCGTATTATACACCATGCTATACACCGTATTATACACCACGCTATACACCGTATATTATACACCACGCTATACACCGTATTATACACCATGCTATACACCGTATTATACACCACGCTATACACCGTATTATACACCATGCTATACACCGTATTATACACCACGCTATACACCGTATTATACACCATGCTATACACCGTATTATACACCACGCTATACACCGTATTATACACCATGCTATACACCGTATTATACACCACGCTATACACCGTATTATACACCATGCTATACACCGTATTATACACCACGCTATACACCGTATTATACACCATGCTATACACCGTATTATACACCACGCTATACACCGTATTATACACCATGCTATACACCGTATTATACACCACGCTATACACCGTATTATACACCACGCTATACACCGTATTATACACCACGCTATACACCGTATTATACACCACGCTATACACCGTATTATACACCATATACAAAATATTATACACCACGCTATACACCGTATTATACACCACGCTATACACCGTATTATACACCATGCTATACACCGTATTATACACCACGCTATACACCGTATTATACACCATGCTATACACCGTATTATACACCACGCTATACACCGTATTATACACCATGCTATACACCGTATTATACACCACGCTATACACCGTATATACACCATATACACCACGTATTATACACCACGCTATACACCATATTATACACCACGCTATACACCATATTATACACCACGCTATACACCATATTATACACCACACTATACACCATATTATACACCACGCTATACACCATATTAAACACCACACTATACACCATATTATACACCACGCTATACACCATATTAAACACCACACTATACACCATATTATACACCACGCTATACACCATATTATACACCACGCTATACACCATATTATACACCACGTATACACCGTATACACCACGCTATACAAAATATTATACACCACGCTATACACCGTATTATACACCACACTATACACCATATTATACACCACGCTATACACCATATTAAACACCACACTATACACCATATTATACACCACGCTATACACCATATTATACACCACACTATACACCATATTATACACCACGCTATACACCATATTAAACACCACACTATACACCATATTATACACCACGCTATACACCATATTATACACCACACTATACACCATATTATACACCACGCTATACACCGTATATATACACCACACTATACACCATATTATACACCACGCTATACACCATATTATACACACCACACTATACACCATATTATACACCACGCTATACACCGTATATACACCATATACACCACACCACGCTATACACCATATTATACACCACGCTATACACCATATTATACACCACGCTATACACCGTGTTATACACCACGCTATACACCATATTAAACACCACACTATACACCGTATTATACACCACGCTATACACCATATTAAACACCACACTATACACCATATTATACACCACGCTATACACCATATTAAACACCACACTACACCACGCTATACACCATATTAAACACCACACTATACACCGTGTTATACACCACGCTATACACCATATTATACACCACGCTATACACCGTATTATACACCACGCTATACACCGTATTATACACCACGCTATACACCGTATTACACCGTATTACACCATACGCTATACACCGTATTATACACCACGCTATACACCATATTATACACCACACCACGCTATACACCGTATTATACACCACGCTATACACCATATTAAACACCACACTATACACCGTGTTATACACCACGCTATACACCATATTAAACACCACACTATACACCGTATTATACACCACGCTATACACCGTATTATACACCACGCTATACACCGTATTATACACCACGCTATACACCATATTAAACACCACACTATATACACCACGCTATACACCGCTATATACACCACGCTATACACCGTGTTATACACCACGCTATACACCATATTAAACACCACACTATACACCGTATTATACACCACGCGATACACTACATACCTGCACCAGTTTTCTTTCAGTTCATACTGGGACTTTGTTTTTTTTCCACTTTATTAAGGTTGTTTTCATTTCTCTTGAATTGAAATTCCTACATGTGAATTAAATAGTTGTCTTATTTATTTATTTATAACTTTTTTTTGCATTGGCAGCACATTTGGCTTCTCTCGCTTTGTTTCTGATTGGTCAGTTCCTCTCCTATGACACCCTCCAGAGACGCTACAAGAAGGAGCGAGTGGTTTTGTGTTCTACGTTCGATATTTGTATGCCCTGGCGGTTTCCTGGTCAGTCCATAGGCGCTAATGAATAATGGTTCATGGGGGCACAAGAGATACTGGTTAGCAGTGCATCATGACACAATGATCAATGACACTTAAAACCCCTTTGTGTTATAATGCGACGTAGGAAGAAGAAAAAAGCCTTGGCGTGGACGGGAACTCAGTCAGCGCTAGTAATCAAGTCTGTTAAAGATAATGGACCCCATTACACCCCTCACATCCTCTGTTGTTAGGGGAGATTTAAATATTTAATGTTATTGAGCTTTTAATGCTGACGCTAGCAGGTCCGTGACCCTAATCGCTCTAAATCACTGTTCCAAAAACATTCGCACTGGAGACTCCTTCCATCAACACTTGCTCGCTTTTTAACTCGGTTATTCATTTAGAAGCAATTAAGATCTAATGCGAATTGTCTCCTACATGGACCGAGCGCTGACCAATCAGAATCGAGAATTCCGCAGCGCCGTGTCGGTTAGAAATTAGATTTGAACCTGCGTTTGTTTATGCGTTTATTTATTATCTATGCGTTTATTTAACCGTTCCCTTTCTTTCTTTCTTCCCCGGTACACGGTGTCGACGGACAGCTGCACCAGGAACAGCGGGAGCACGAGAAGGTATTTCTGGGCTTTACAGAATATAGTGTTTCATCCTCGGTGTTCAGCTTTGAAGGAAACAGATGCCTACACGACACATTCATTCACCGCTCCTGCGTCAGAACGGCGTCCGCGTACGCTCGGGGGATTTAATATTAGCCTTTATGCGCGGCGAGATGGGCCGTGATTGGCAGGCCGTTAAAAAAAGCACAGATGTCGAGTCGAAAGGAAATCAATGTGATTGTACTTAACGTGAAAATATCACGGTATTACGGTGCAGTACGAATTTTTTAACGGGATTTTTAACAAAAAACATAAAACAGCGATAAAAATGTCCAATCCATCCCCATCTCGAGTCGTCTTCCTGCAAAGCTTCACACACGCCTCTCAAGTAACAGCTCGTTGTGAGTGTATTGTTTTATACGTTGGCTTTGCTTTTGTTTTGTTTACGTGGTACTTTTATAAGACGCTAAAACCACCGGGTTCCCGCGCCGTAGGATTTGCTATGTGCGATTAAAGTCCCAGTCAGGAACAGCAACAAATCGCATGTCGATTAACGAACTAATTAAGGAAAAGAAATACATCTATCACCCTGTAAGTACACCAGAGAGTAAATATTTATGTCAACATGTCATTGTGTCAAGTATTAAAATCTATATATTTAAAACATCAAAAAATCTCTGTATATATATATATATATATATATATATATATATATAAATTGTGTTTAGATTATTATATTATTATTATTATTATTATTATTATTATGATATATTATCATTGCCTTTTGCTTTAGCGGCATCAGGTTTGTTGCAGCTCTTCCCTACTGGTGCTTTAATTCCTGGCCATAAATAAATAAATAAATAAATAAATAATCCGTGGTTATTATAAAAGTGCCTCCAACATGTGCCACATTTCGAAAAACGAATTTCAATGTTGAATTGTGTCCTTACTGTTCCTTCCTTGTTGTTGTTGTTGTTGTTGTTGTTGTTGTTGTTTTATATTTAAACCCTGTTATCCGGTTGGTATGATTTGGGTTCCTTGGTGCTTTTTGTTTTTGCGTCTTGGTGTGTTGCTAATCCCGCAGTGTTGTCTGTGGCTGTTCCTATCGCTCTACCTCCTGCTCATCAGATGCTTTAACGCCGGACGGGCTCTCTCCGCCGCACAGCGGGAGAAGCAGCGCCGCGTCGACCGACAGGGAAGACGAGCGCTCGGACGGAGACACGGCTCGGCCGGTTAGTCCGCCGCCGCCGTCGCACGTATCCCCGCGGGAATCACACGTAGCCTCGGACGACGGATCGGATGTGCTGAGATTGGACAGCCGAGTGCACACGGGTCCCTCTGAGGATGTGGTTGGAAAACACCGTGACGTTCAAGACGAGGAGGAAACCGAGACGCGTAGTCCAGAGGATGTGAGCAAAGCCTTTAGACCTGAGGAAGAGTTAGCGGAGAGTCGTTCTCACGCAGAAGAGGAAGATGTAGAGGAAGAGCAACACCGACAGGATGGAGCAGAAGTAGTTGCGCAGGGCGCGGGGGTTCCCGATCCGTCAGCACCGAAAGATGAAAGCTTTGTGATCAAACCCCATGAAACGTTCTCCCAACTGCAGATGACTCCGGATGAAGCCAAAAAACGAGGCCTGTCATTTGACTACACCGAGCTGGCTCACCAGGGAACCCCTGAGCGCTGGGAAAATGGGTCTGACAAGACTCCTCCCGAGAGCAAGAGTCCCGACTCCTGCAAGATGGACCCCGGTTCCCCGTTCTCCCCCAGCGCCGCTCCCGATCACATCCAAGAGTCGCCGGGCACCAAACACCACAAGGAAGCCCGGGAGGACGAGCCAAAGGAGGAACTCGAAGAGATCCCGATGGCACAGCAGGAGGACACGGTTCCCGCGGTGGAGCCGGGAGTTGGCGCCGAAGCCCAGGAGTCCAAAGACGACAAACCGGAGAAGTACCTGGAGAAGATGGATGAGGATCGCACGACACCGAGTGCTGAGCCAATAGAGGAGCAAGAAGCAACAGCTGTTGACGATGTCGGACCCGTTAAAGATACCGCCACTAAAATAGCAAAGAAGCCCCCCGGTGCGGCGGCCGAGGCGACCCCTGCCCCCAAATCCGCCGGCAAAAAAAGCGCCCCCTCAAAAGACGCCTCGCCGGCGCGAAAAACGAGCGTCCCGTCCAAAGGTCTGTCTTTCCTTCCTTTCCTCAAAACCCTCCCCCGCTCTAAACCACCTTTCTTTCTTTCGTCCACAGACCTTCTTTTTTCTCCGTTAGCTAAGCTACGCTAAGCAGCGCCCTTTCTGATAAGCGTACACCAGCACCGAGTGTTCGGTTGAAGAAACGGACTGCTTGTAACCACTAAAATCTTTCTCTCTCTCTCTTTTTGTGACTCTTTGTGATCTGTCTTTCCTTCCCTTTTTTTTCCTGTGACTGTCGTTGGTGTTTGTGACTAACTCTGGGCATTCTTTGTGTTGCTGGCACTGTTTTAAACCGCACCCTGCTCGTCGCATGCCGAGTCGTCGCATGAGTGTGGAATGTGGTGCATCACTGACAAACGTTAATGTTCTTAATGTTTTACATCCTTCCTTCATCGACGCTGTCAACGTTCCGGCTAAAGTTTGTCTTTATGAGGATTTCTTTACTAAGCGCTACACGTATTATCACACCGCCGTTTCCAGAACCTTCTCCTTCCAAGGCCTTGGGATTCTGTCCGGCTGTGTGACATTTTGACGTCTAGACAAAAGACGAGTCATTTTTAAAGACACCGTCTGCCATTTGTAGGACTTCAGTCGACCCACGAAATTCTCCGCGGTTACGTTCCACCAAGAGTACCAAGACGTTTAGGATTTTAAAAAATGCCTGTCAATGCCATTTTTCCTAGCTTGGACCCTACAAAAAAGAAGGTGTATCGGTACACTGTGGGGTCTCCATCAGTGCTACAAAGTTAAATTACCCCCGATATGTATTTTCTTCGGTATACGTAGCGTAAATATAGCAATAATCAGTGTTGCGGAGTAACGAGTTACATGTAACAATGTTACGTAATTTAATTATGCAAAAAAAGGACCGGTTTGCTTTTTTTTCCGAGGGTTTGAAACTTTTTTAACTTAAAGTGCCCCCTGGTGGACAAACGAACGTCATGCAGTTACTGTGCTTTTATAAAGTCATTGAAAAGTCACACTATTATTACATTATATGTATATATATATATATATATATATATATATATATATATATATATATATTATTTATAACTTTTACACATATCGTAATAAAAATGCAGTAAAACGAGTCATAAAAAGTGCAATTCGACCTCTTCTTCCTGAAACTGGTTTTATTAACCCCTTTGCTGCCAGATCCACTGTATAAACATTCACATGAACTGCTCTAATAATAATAATGTCTCCAAATATTAAAAAAAAACAAAACAAAAACAAATAGCGCCTAAAAAACAAGAAGGTTTTCCTTGTACACAAACATACTTCGTCCGAAAGGTCCTAAAAGACGTGAGCTTGAACTTGTATACGCTATAATATAAAATCTCCTCCTTCTGTCTACAAACAGCCAAACCCGGAGCCGGTGCAGCTGATAAAAAGGTAACGTGCGAGCGTTTAACGTTTAACGGTTGTGTTATAATGTGGAAAAATGTATCTCGGATGAAAAATATCTCGGATGAAAAAAAATATATATATATTAATATATATTCGATATACTATTTTAATATGAACGTGTCCATACGGACGATTAATTCCCTCAAAGATGGAAAAATCGCCATCAGTAAACACAGATGTGGGATACACTGCCCCCTAGTGGTGGGATGCCACTAGAACACAGTCACGTGCATTGTGGGAGATGTAGTTTATTGGCTTTAACGTCTTATTTTAAGATGTTTTAAGCCCTTTTAAGCTTTTGCGGGGACACGTCGAACATTCCTCTGACATCATGTGATGTAAATATGGTCGGATAGAAACTCCGACGTAAAGAGACTCTCGTAGAAGCAGCACATCCAGCGCTGTGACGGCTCAGAAAACAGATAAATAAACAAACAGGGACTGAGTCAGACACCTGAACAAACAACCAACGAAATCGCAGGAACAAGGCGGAGCCGCGAGAATGAGACAATTCATCTGTTTAATGGTTGTTTATTGTTTACACCGTTATATTTCAGTTGTTTCTTCATTGTTTGTCAGTCCTAAATTTTAACCTATTATTTTCTCATTACATTTATTTATTGCTTTTTATTTATTTATTTGTTTGTTTTTCGTATTCATCACTGTGAATTTCCTCTCATTCTCGACGACACACACAAAGTCCTGCAGCACTAAACGATCCTCGGCAATCCCCGTGCCTCCACCCAAACACACCTCCGCCTCGGCTTCTCCGTCAGCCGCGAGCACATCCCGCACCTCTCTCAAACCTAAAACAAACACTGTAGGAACCAAGCAGTCCAGAGTCACAGTGAGTAAACACTGAACGTGACCTTAGACCTGATCTGATCCCAATCCGAGGGTTTGATCGGAACGAGATTCCCAAGAGTTTATTTAATATTAAAAAAAAAAAAAAAGTCCTGAACACATGCTAACTTTACTGTAATTTGTATTTTATTCCAAGGCCTCTGATGCTAAAACGAAGACTAAACCTCAGGGTATCAGCAACAAGATCCCCGGTGAGTTGTTTTTATTTATCCTAGGTGAATTTGCATAGCGAGTTTACTTTTATACTTTTAGCTTCCTGAAAAAAATTTCGGAACTTTTCTGATTTAATATATTAATATTAGAGCTGTCAATAGATTAATTAATCGCGATTAATCGCGCGTTTTCAATGTAGCATAAATAAATACTTTTCATGTTATAATTATATACGCTCAAAAACTCTCCTTTTAATACAAATTCTTGCTTATTTCATCTTTATTTTACTCTGGAAATGATTCTCTTAATATTAATTATATTAATATAATTAATATAATTATTATATTATATTATATTATATTATTATAATTAATATTAATTAAGAATATTAATAATATTAATATTCATTTCAATGCAAATTTTTTATTGGTTGTTCCAAGTGTTAAATACGGGACGTGGCCCCTTTAAGAATTGTGTTCCGGTTTTGGTTGCTTTCCATATAAACTGGTGATACATTTCGGTAATATATTATATTGTATAATATCATTTGTCTGGGGACACGGTGGTTTAGTGTTTATCACGTTCGCCTCACACCGCCAGGGTCCGGGTTCGATTCCCGTCTCGGCCATGTGTGTGTGGAGTTTGTGCATGTTCTCCCCGTGCCTCAGGGGTTTTTCTCCGGGTTCTCCGGTTTCCTCCCCCGGTCCAAAAACATGCACGGTAGGTTGATTGGCGCCTTGGAAAAATTGTCCCTAGTGTATGAATGTGTGTGTGTGTGTGTGTGTGTGTGTGTGTGCGGGGTTGGCATTCCATCCAGGGTGTATCCTGCCTTAATGCCCATAGACGCCTGAAATAGACACAGACTCCCCGTGACCCGAGGGAAGATCGGATAAAGTGCTAGAAGATGAATGAATGAATGAATATCATTTGTCCTTGCCGTTAACTTTCCCACAGCCGAGTGCCCTAAGACTCCTGACCGCAGTGGCTGCAGCAGCCCTGCCACTCCCAAATCTCCAGCCAGTCGCTGCAGCACACCTGGGCAGCAGGTGAAGAAGGTGGCGGTGGTGCGCACTCCACCCAAATCTCCCGGCTCTCTCAGGAGCCGCGCCCCCATCTCCGCCGCCGCTCCTTTACCCGACCTGAAGAACGTCAAATCCAAGATCGGTTCCACTGAGAACATCAAACATCAGCCAGGAGGCGGCAAGGTGATGCTCCTGATTGGACCGACTTGTAGCACATGAATCCCTTAACCAGGCCGATTTGTCAATCTTCTCGCTTCACTCCCTTAGATCCAAATCCAGGACAAGAAGATGGATCTGACCAATGTGCAGGCGAGGTGCGGCTCCAAAGCCAACATGAAGTACACTCCAGGCGGTGGCAATGTGAGTAACTAAAGCTCCATCTTTTTATAAAAGCGTTCCAGCAGTGGGCCAAGGTGCTTCACGCATAGAGTACATACCTCCATCTCTATCTGTTGGGAGGAGGGCGTATCTCAGTGGTCTAAGGCGCTGGGCTGCTGATTGGAAGATCCGGGTTCGAGCCCCGGTATGGCCAAGCTGCCGCCCTTGGGTCCTTGAGCAAGACCCTCAACCCTCTGTGCTCCAGGGGGCGCCGTATCATGGCCGACCCTGCGCTCTGACCACAAAACTACCAACAACAAGCTGGGATATGCGAAGAAAAGAATTTCACTGTGCCATAATGTATATGTGACCAATAAAGGCTATTATTATAATACCTCTCTATTACATGGTGGGGGCACAGGAGCGTCACGCGGCCGCATCCTTAACCAGCGATGTTTGTTTGAATAAGGACACTTCCGAAGAGCAAAAAGTGCTGGAAAGATCATCATTTTACCTCAAATGTTTTTTCAGCATCACATTTATCCAAGCAAATTATTAAATATGTAAAAAAAAAAAAAAAAAATATGGTAAATAATTATGGAATAAGGACATTCAAAAAGAAGCACATGGTCAAGTTTCCTTCTTCTTCTTACCCTTTCAGCTTTACATATATTTAAATAGTGAGAAGATCAAAAGCTATTTTTTTTTTACATTTTCTCACTATTTATAGATAAATATATAATATATATATATATATATATACATATATATACATATATATACATATATATGATATATATATATATATATATATAATATATTGTGGGGACGTCCAAATATGTGTTTTGTCCTCTTTTTTTGAGGTTATACTTCTGTGTATATATATATATATATATATATATATATATATATATATTTACATTTACATTTGCAGCATTTAGCAGACGCCCTTATCCAGAGCGACTTACAACTGAGCAATTGAGGGTTAAGGGCCTTGCTCAAGGGCCCACTAGTGGTAGCTTGGTGGTTGTGGGGTTTGAACCTGTGATCTTCTGGTCCAGAGGCCAACACCTTACCACTAAGCCACCACCTCCCCATATATATATATATATATGGTTAGTGGTGGATTTCTAGTGTAATATTTTGGTTTGATCCGTCGCCCCCTACTGGACGTTGTTGGTTGCATTAATATAGAGTGAATGTACACATTCCCGGAGATCCCACACCTCCGAACAGATTCCTGTAACCAGAAATGTCTCCTGATGACGTTTAACCCTCGCGTCGCGTCCTGACGTTCCTGCCCAAGTCGTTTCTGAACGGCTTCCTCGCCGATCTTCGCGCACGGAAGCCGGACTTGGAATAACGCCTTGTTTTAACCATCAGCGGGATTGATCATGAAGAGCGAGACTGAGATCCTTCTTTCCCTGATTCCATGATCGCGTCTCTCCTCGTTAGCGGGGATTCGATCCTTTACGGCGTGCTCTTTCCTTCTGTCCAGGTTCAAATTGTCCACAAAAAGATGGACCTGAGCAGCGTGCAGTCCAAGTGCGGATCGAAGGCCAACATTCACCACAAGCCAGGTACATGTTTACATCCTGATCGGGAATTCGTCCCATATCATAAATACGCTCCGGAAAAAAGAAAGTGGGAATGTGGGAGCTTCGGAACGTGGGGAAAAATCAGACCAATCAGGTCACAAGACACAATACATGCATATATATATATATATATTATATATATATATCTATTATTGGGTTGTTTGTTTGACGCCGGTCTTCGCTCCCGTCCGTAGGTGGCGGAAACGTGGAGATCAAATCCGAGAAGCTGGATTTCAAAGCTCAATCCAAAGTGGGATCTCTGGACAACATCGGCCACGTCGCCGGCGGCGGCAACAAGAAGGTAACGCTTCCGAACGCGCACTGAACTGATAACGCTAATAATAAACACCACTCGCGCTCCGAGCACAGGCGTGGAGACGATAACGCACGTGCTGGTGAACGAGCTACGAACACATCTCCTCCTCCTACTGCTACTACTACTGCTTACAGACGTCTGTCCGTCTCTCAAACAGGCACACACACACACACACACACACACACACACACACACACACACCACCACCTTCATGCAAACCTCAAACAGGCACACACATACACACACACACACACACACACACACACACACACACACACACCACACAACCTTCACAAACAGGCCCACACACACACCAAAACACACAACACACACACACACCACCACCTGCATGCAAACCTCAAACAGGCACACATACACACACACACACACACACACCCACAAACTCATACACACACACGCTCATCCACACAAACACACTTCAGGCAAACCTCAGATAGGCACACACACACACACACACACACACACACAGTCTTCATGCAAACCTCAAACAGGCACACACACACACACACACACACACGACCTTCTTGCAAACCTCAGACACACACACACATACACACACACACACACACACACACACACACACAGCCAAACCTTAGCTGTGGGTGTTTTGCTTTCCTTCCTCTTCTCTCAATCTCACACACACACACACACACACACACACACACACACTTTTTCCATTATGTCCATCTCCAGTTTCCTTCTTCTCCGTCCTGTTTTATTATTATTATTATCACTCTTTATTTTTCCCATTTTCCCTTCATTATTTATTTTCACACATTTTCTGCCTCGCCATTTTGATTAATCGTTTTGTTTGTTTTTTTTTGTTGACGTTGTGTTTTCCCCTGTAACTCCACCCTCCTCCTCCACCACCCTCCTCCTCCTTCACCACCCTCCTCCTTCACCACCCTCCTCCTCCACCACCCTCCTCCTCCACCACCACCACCACCACCACCACCCTCCTCTTCCACCACCCTCTCCTGCTACAATACACCCTCCTCCTCCTCCACCACCCTCCACCATCCACCTCCACCACACCCTCCTCCTCCTCCTCCACCACCACCACCTCCTCCTCCACCACCCTCCTCCTCCTCCACCACCCTCCTCCTCCTCCACCACCCTCCTCCACACCACCCTCCACCACCCTCCTCCTTCACCACCCTCCTCCTCCTCCACCCTCCTCCTCCACACATCCGCCTCCTCCTCCTCCACCACCACCCCTCCTCCTCCTCCTCCACCACCCTCCTGCTACACCAACCACTCCTCCTCCTCCAAACAACCCAACCCTCCACCACCCTCCTCCTCCTCCTCCACCACCCTCCTCCTCCACCACCCCCTCCACCACCCTCCTCCTCCACCACCCTCCTCCTCCACCACCCTCCTCCTTCACCACCCTCCTCCTCCACCACCCTCCTCCTCCACCACCACCCTCCTCTACACAAAAAAACCACCACCCTCCTCCTCCTCCACCACCCTCCTCCTTCACCACCCTCCGCTACAACAACACCAACCCCCTCCTCCTCCACCCTCCTCCTCCTCCTCCTCCTCCTCCTCCACCCCCTCCTCCACCACCACCCTCCTCCTCCATCCAACCCTGCTACACACAACCTCACAAAATACCCCTCTCCCTCCTGCTAACAAAACAACACACACCCTCCTCCCTCCTGCTACAAACCCTCCTCAAAACAAAAAAACAAACACCCTCCTCCTCCACCACCCTCCTCCACCCTCCTCCCTCCTGCTACCACACAACCCTCCTCCCTCCTCCCTCCTCAATACTTGCCTCCACCCCTCCTCCATCACCCCCTCCTCCTCCTCCACCACCCTCCACCCTACACCCTCCTCCACTCTCCTCATGGTTGTAGAGAGAGAACGGGAAGGAAAGCGAATCAGGGCCTTCGAACGCCTCCGCACACACAATTGGACACGCCCCCTCAGACCCCCAGTGCGGGGACGTCAGTGCCCTAAAGCCCAAACTCTCCAGTAAGTGTTCCAGCCACTGAGGCATTTTCTCCTTTAAGCGGCCGATCGTAGCTTTAACACCCGATTATTACCCGATATATCTCTAATTATCACAATTACACACAAAACACACCGCAATGTAAACATAAACATAATATAAATAATATAATCCGCTTTATTTATCACATGAGAAATGATTTCTTCGCACATCACAGCATGTTTTGTGGAATCTGGGGTCAGAGCGCAAGATACAGCGCCCCCTAGAGCACACCGAGATTTAAGGGCCGAGATTTAAGTTATCCCGGGTCTGGAACCCCCGACCTTCTGATCAGTAACCCGTGTTTTTTTCCCCGTCAGATCGAGTCTCACAAGCTGGCGTTCCGGGAGCAGGCGAAGGCTCGCACTGACCACGGCGCCGACATCGTGGTGAAATCTCCCGGCATGTCGGGCGAAGGTTCGCCACACCAACTCAGCAAAGTCTCCTCCTCCGGCAGCATCAACATGAGCGAGTCGCCGCAGCTGTCCACGCTCGCAGACCAGGTGACCGCCTCGCTCGCCAAACAGGGCCTGTGATCCGACTTCCCGACCGCGCCGGCGCCGAGACAAACAACCCCCCCTCTCCTCCCACCCCCCCCCACCCACCCGCTGTAACAAATAAAAACAAAAACAAGCATTTCAACTCGATCTGTTTAAAAAAAAGGTGCTTGCTGGATAAATTATTCCTCATGAATTTTGGTTCTCGACTGCAAAGAGACTGAACATTATTCACCTTTATTACCTGTTCTGTCCGATCTCGTCAAAAAGTGTGTTGGATCGAACACACGCGTCCGTAAACATCCATCAACAATACATCCATCCATCCATCTCTCCGTCCCTGCATCCCTCCATCCATCCATCTCTCCGCTTAACTGCATTATAGTGAACGCTTCCCTTCATTCCTTCATTTCACCTGGACGAGTAGGGATTTGTCATCTTTATTTATTTATTGTTGTTGTTTTGTTTAAATATATGAAAAGATACTACCTGTAGAATTGGACTGTAAAGGAGAAAACAAGCCAAAAAACAAACAAACAAACAAACAAATAAACAAACCCACCCGACTTTTCAGAACGACTAAAACATAGCATCCCTGGTGTTTTCCATGCAAAATACATTCTGTATTACATATTTAAACCAAACACACACACACACACACACGCACACACACACACACACACCACGCGCACACACGCGCGCGCGCATGCAGGTGTGTTTTTAAAGAGCAGGAGCTTCGCAGACAAAAACATCATACTAGTGAGAATATTATATTATATTATATGTGACCGTTTATAAGCGTGCATAGAAATAAATAAAATACAGTTTGGCTGTTCAAATATTGTTCTTGTAAAGCCGTGCAATTAAAAAACAAAACAAATATTTATTATTATTATTATTATTATTATTATTATTATTATCATGTAACAGTAAAGTTGATAAAACACCACGTTATTTATTATCTATAAACCGAAGATCCGGAAACAATAAACATCATAAATTCTGACTTTAGAACTATGAAAATAATAAACAATAAACACCCAAACAAACCCCCCCCCCAAACCCCCCCCCACCCCACCCACCCCTCCCCCCCTCCCCCCACCCCCCCCACACACACCACAACACACACACACACACACACACACACAATAATTATTAATTATTAATTGGTTTTGATGTCGCCGATAGCCCCGCCCCCTCCACTCACTTCGCTTTTAACGTGACAAAAGCATCCTGTTTACAATCAATAACAATAATAACAATAAAACGTGATTGATTACTCTGCACAACATCCGGCTTTCATCCACGTGCTGAAATGAAAACGTCATCTTTCCTTATAAGGAAAACGTCATATTTGCCAAAATAAGAGTGGAAATGGTGTGTGTGTGTGTGTGTGTGTGTGTGTGTGTGTGTGTGTGTGTGTGTGTGTGTGTGTGTGTGTGATTACAGAGCAGACAGTGAAGCTCTGTTTCTCCTACTGAATATTCTAACAAACCAATGTTTCATCAGATCTCTGTACAGTTTACAAAGAGCCCCCTTTAAATACAAAAAGGGTGTGTGTGTGTGTGTGTGTGTGTGTGTGTGTGTGTGTGTGGGTGTGTGTGTTGGTGTGGTGTGTGTGTGTACGCTACCTGTCAAATTCTCCTGACTCCGGCCTCAAATCTGCATTACTCCGGTACTGTAATGTAGCGCGCATGCACGCACACACACACACACACACACACACACACACACACACACACACACACACACACACACACACACACACACACACACACACTTATACAGGACAATATTAAGAATGAGTTATAAATAAATCGGACCCAGTAACAAGACATTGAATCTGACCCGAGTACATAAGCGTTTATAAACACATAAAACACTTCATAACTATTCTGTGTGTGAATGATGTGACGTGTCGTACAGAAAATACTGACAATAAAAATGAGCCGAAATATAAAACAACAGTTTCTTTTTATCCCTTTTCTGAAGTTTGCTAATGTCATGTCCGTGTGAATCAGAATCTGAATGTGAATATGCCTCTGGATCTCGATCTGAATCCGAATCTGGATCTCAATCGTATCTGAATCCGAATTAAAATATCAATCCGAATCCAAATCTGCATCTCGATCTGAATCCGAATCTGGATCTCAATCGTATCTGAATCCGAATTTAAAATATCAATCCGAATCCAAATCTGCATCTCGATCTGAATCCGAATCTGGATCTCAATCGTATCTGAATCCGAATTAAAATATCAATCCGAATCCAAATCTGCATCTCGATCTGAATCCGAATCTGGATCTCAATCGTATCTGAATCCGAATTTAAATATCAATCCGAATCCAAATCTGCATCTCGATCTGAATCCGAATCTGGATCTCAATCGGAATCCGGATGGGAATCCAAATCTCAATCTGAATCCGAATATGGATCTAAATCTGGACCTGAATCCGAATCATCACACACACGTCCGGCTTCGTGGACGTGTTTCATCTACAACGTTATTGTTGTTGTTTTATTCTCGGTTTGAACCTGTCACGTGACACCCACTGATCACGAGGTTTAGGATCGGTTTCGCTCTGAATTTCAAACCCGGTCCATTTTTTCAACACGATCCGATTCATAAACAAACAGCAGTGATAAAAAAAAGGGAACGGTGTGTGAAAGACGATGTGTTTATGAGACAGTTACAAAAAGGAAGATAAAAAAAAGTGCCTCCCTTTTTCCGCAGAAGATTCGGTTTGAGGGAAAACAAACAAACAAACAAACACGCAAGAGCTGCTATTTACCTGTTTCTATACGATGCCTTGATTAAAGATGAGCAATTGATCCGCTTTAACTCAACACTGGCAGTTCACACACACACACACACACACACACACACACACACACACACACACACACACACACACACACACACACACACACACACACACACACACACACACACACACAAATAAAATCTATTTGTCAATATAAAGCTCCTGTAGACGTGACACGTGTTTAGGAAGAAAACTGTTTCTGATATTTACCACCTTTTTTTATATCTCTCCCGCAACTCGGCTTTATTCCCGTGTATTTATTTATTTATTTATGTATGTATTTATTTATTTGTTTGTTTGTATAATAAAACAACAGATGCAGAAGGATGTGGATGAGGAACAGGACGCTTCTTTTTCTCGGAGGAGTCGCACCCTGACCACCACGGCAAAAATAAATAAAATAAAATAAAATAAATAAAAATAAAATGTACGCTTTGATATGAAGGTGACCTTTCAGGCAAAAATGGATCCGTTAATTGCTCTTGGATGTTTCGCCTCCAAAAAGTCTCAAAAACGTCAGCGATCTTCAGAGTAAAACGTGGCCGGCAGGTGGCGCTGTGCAAAAACAAAGACGAGAAAACGATGTGTTTCTATATAAAGAAGATAAATTCGTGATTTCGGAACAAATCGGTGCCACTTGCACGATATTTACCGATGCCTTTTAAACCCGAACTCCTCGATACCGAACTTTTTTTTTTCTCTTCCCCTTAACGAATCGCTAAAAAAAACGGCACTTTAAATCGTTAAATAACGAATCACTAAACTAACGCACAACCTCGCACGAATCTCTGCACATCGTCTTCTGTGTGATTAAAACGCCGCTGATGGATTCGATGGTGCGACTCGACAAAGGAAAAGAAACGCACTCGTTCTCTCTTTCACTCGTTCATTGTTTTTATTTGTTTTTTTTTTTAATATGCAGAATGTGTTCCACACTTCCGCTTTGTGAATGTCCTCACTGTAGTTGTGTGTTTTTATCAGTTGCGTTACGCTCAATCTCGCTGCTGTGAACCTGGATTTGGAAATAAAGTCGGTATTAAACCCCCCCCCCTTGATTACCTGTGTGTGTGTGTGTGTGTGTGTGTTTACCTTCCACATACATATGCATTTATATATATCTACACACACACACACTGCATCTTGTGGAGTTTTAAGCTCAGACGTTTCAATACTTTTGTCGATCACGTTGAGATAAGATAAAATAATTGCTGTTTGGCGCCATCTAGCGACACACATGCAAACAACACCTGACGCCCTCTAGTGGTGAACTAAACACACAACAACAAACGAATTCCAGACGTTCATTAAAGTTTTTAACGTATTACAATGTGTGTGTTTTATTTTTTTTTATTTATGTACAGAAGTTTGTACATAAGCCAAGTTGACTATAAATATATTTTATAAATAAATCGTGATTTGATTTGAGGGAGAAAACGACGAGAACCGCTTCAGCACTTTCACGGACACGAAATAAAAACGCCGACACGCGGGAGTGATACAATATAATTCACTTTTAATTTGGAGAAGCACAAACGCTGTCAGATTGGCCAATGATCCATACACCTTTATTTCCATAAAGAAAAAAGTTGTTAAATATGTTTGTTTGTTTTTTTTTTTTTTTGTTTGTTTGTTTTTTTTTATTGTACGCGTCTTCTCGCTATACAATCAGGACAGCTACAGCCTCGAAAATCAAACACGGTAAAGAATCAAATAATGTATTTACAAAATATACTCTTTTTTTTTTTATATAATACAAACTATTACATGCTAAACAATACACCAGACTCCTCCTAAACAAACCCCCCCCCCCCCAAAACGAGTCCACCACGTCGGGAACTGAGCGCAGGAAGGACAACGAGCGACGTTTCGGCTCCAGAAAGTGAATCGAGCGACGACATCGTGAACGAAACCGCCGTCATCCGGGAAGTGTGATTATTTATCCGAGAACAAAAATAAACAAACAAACAAAAACAAAAAACGCAGGAAACGGGCCAGTAGCTGATATTCTTTCTCCAAAGACGATTTCTTTTATTACACCATACTCTTATCTCACACTCTCACACACACACACACACACACACACACACAGGTGATTTGCGGAAGGTTAAATAAAAAAAGCTGCTGGTTAACGAGAGCGGATAATAAAAATAATATTAATAATAATAATAACAATAATAATGATGTAATATTAATTATTCTAATAATAATAATAATAATAAAAATAAGAATAATGATGTATAGATGGAGATCAGAGTGTAAAATACTCTCATGGTGTAATAAACAGAACGACAGACTGTCCAGTGGATTGAATAAACAGGAACGAAGGCGGGGACGTGAGAACGGCGGAAAGGGGCGTGGTCTATATATAACGACAGAAACGGTGGGAAAGAGCGGAGACGAATAAAAAAAACGGAAAAAAATGTATATATATATTTTTTTGTATATATGAGAATTTCATTACCTGTATTGTATGTTATTGATATGACATGTCAAACCGGTATTTATATTTAGCCCCGCCCCTTTGCATGGCCACGCCCCTAAGAAAGAAACATTGAGCTCTCATTAAAAAAAAAAAAAAAAGTCTGATTGGGTTTGGAATCATATTGGAGCTGTAATGAGCAACACTGACCACTGTGAGGCGCTGTAACGGCAGTACGATCGGAATAACAGCCTCGCGGCAGAGAATATTTAAACGGACCGGAGGGAGGACATTCTCACGTCGGCGTCCGCTTCGTCTTATTTATTTATTAATTTTTCCTGAGTGGCGCGAGTTTCGGGGGGGAGCATGACTTCATTCCAGGTGCCGCCGTGATGGAATGATGGACAGACGAAAGACGAGTGCTCGGCATCAGAGTGCAAAAATAGCGAGGAGAAGCCGGATCGGATCGGATCGGAATTCTCCTGCGTTACTGGGATTGTTTTGTTTTTCCCCTCCGAGCGTCCGGGCGGAAGGATATTAAACACACGCCACTGGGATTAAGTGCTGCAGTCGATTCGTTCTCAGCGTATACGACGAGTATTAAGTGCGCGGTTCCGGCGCCTCGGAGACCTGTGTTTTTACCCCTCCCCTCCACTCCTTTTTCCTGTACACTGGCGTATATTAAAGGCGTGGCCACAAGGGGGCGCTATACAGAGTGGCAGGAGTGAAGAGGAATCCGTTTATTACTACAGAGTTTAAAGAGCCGGAAATGTGGGAACGACGCTGAGAACCAAGGAAGTGCTGCGGGAGATGATAATAATAATAATAATAATAATAATAATAATAATAATAATAATGATGATGATGATGATGAGGATGAAGGACGTGCGTCGGATGCGCAGACGATCGTGTGCGTGTTTGGGATTCGGATCAAAGGAAAATCAGTATACAATAGGAAGCTTGCGTCCGACCCGCCGGCGTACGAGTGCACGTGAGCGATTTCAGGACACCGCCCAGTCTCACTTCTCCGCCCGGTCTCGCTTCTCCGCCTCTCTGCATACGCCAACGTTTGACGAGAAAAACAACAAACAAACAAAAAATA
Source organism: Kryptopterus vitreolus (assembly GCA_030449085.1). Lineage (NCBI taxonomy): Eukaryota > Metazoa > Chordata > Actinopteri > Siluriformes > Siluridae > Kryptopterus > Kryptopterus vitreolus. Next base: position 1,301,724 of record JACRUU010000022.1, read on the forward strand.
AAGATTAAAAATGCGAACAAACGAACAAATAAAGTCGTTTCTACTTGTGTCCGAACTTCAACTCGCCAAAATTCACTGAAAACCGTGAAAGAATTAAAGTGATGTTTGAATATCAAACAGCAGGAGGTTTCATCTGCTCTGTACGTGTGTGTGTGTGTGTGTGTGTGTGTGTGTGTGAGGGGGAAATGAGTGTGTAGAGAAGGTTTCAGCAGTGTGTGTGTCGGTGTGAGTTGCTCCGGTGGCGTCCCGTGTCCTCGGACAGCGGTGACGGAGGTTCGCCCTCGCACTCGGACCTGGAGCCGCTCCTGCAGCTGGAGATTCGTCTGCCGGTCCGACATGTGCGATCGCAGCCCGAGCCGGCATGCTGCTCCGAATCCTGCGCCGGATCTGCGTCCAGGGGGAAAATTCGCCGATCCCACGGCTGCACGGGCTGAGGGGCAGAGACGAGTGTGAGAGAGAACGCTACACAACAAAACCTGTACTGGAGCAGGAGTAAAGGTGTAGGGGGAGTGACGGTGTAGGGGTGGTGACGGTGTAACAGTAGTGACAGTGAAGCTGTATCAGTAGGGGTGGTGTAGGGGTAGTGACGGTGTAGGGGAAGTGACGGTGTAATGGCAGTGACAGTGTAGGGGTAGTGACAGTGAAGGTTTATCAGTAGGGACAGTGTAGGGGTAGTGACGGTATAAGGGCAGTGACAGTGTAGGGGTGGTGTAGGGGTAGTGACGGTGTAACGGTAGTGACGGTATAAGGGCAGTGACAGTGTAGGGGTGGTGTAGGGGTAGTGACGGTGTAACGGTAGTGACAGTGTAGGGGTGGTGTAGGGGTAGTGACGGTGTAATGGTAGTGACAGTGTAGGGGTAGTGACATTGTAGGGGTGGTGTAGGGGTAGTGACAGTGTAGGGGTGGTGTAGGGGTAGGGACATTGTAGGGTAGTGACGGTGTAACGGTAGTGACAGTGTAGGGGTAGGGACGGTGTAGGGGTGGTGACGGTGTAATGGAAGTGACAGTGTAGGGGTAGTGACAGTGTAACGGTAGTGACAGTGAAGGTGTATGAGTAGGGACGGTGTAGAGGTAGTGACGGTGTAACGGTAGTGACAGTGACGGTGTAGGGGTTGTGACGGTGTAGGGGTAGTGACAGTGAAGGTGTATCAGTAGGGACGGTGTAGGGGTAGTGACGGTGTAACGGAAGTGACAGTGTAGGGGTAGTGACAGTGAAGGTGTATGAGTAGGGACGGTGTAGAGGTAGTGACGGTGTAACGGTAGTGACAGTGACGGTGTAATGGAAGTGACAGTGTAGGGGTAGTGACAGTGTAACGGTAGTTACAGTGACGGTGTAGGGGTAGTGACAGTGTAACGGTAGTTACAGTGACGGTGTAGGGGTAGTGACAGTGTAACGGTAGTTACAGTGACGGTGTAGGGGTTGTG
>JACRUU010000022.1:1313148-1318148 GCA_030449085.1 Kryptopterus vitreolus
TTTCAGTGTTTTTACTGATGTTGCCCGTGGTGTGAATCAGTTCATGTGTGTTACCGGAGGCCATCATGTCATCGCCCCGCATTCATTTCCGGTACTGGTAAACTCACACACACACACATGCACACACACACACACACACAGAGTGACATCACATTACTGTTCACACAGCCACAATTAACCTCCACAGGCTAGACGAGGTGGAACGTGTTTATAGACAAAGCTAAACGCTGTGTGTGTGTGTGTGTGTGTGTGTGTGTGTGTGTGTGTGTGTGTGTGTGTGTGTGTGAGAGACAGACCTTGCTGGCGCGGATGTGACGGTAGATGTCAGTGTGTTGGCGGATGCGGTACTCCAGGTCAGAGACGTGCGCCTGTAGCCAGTTCCAGTGACTGATGATGGAGGAGCGTTCCACTGCATAACGGCCCTCAGCTCTCCTCCACCTACACCCACACACACACACAACACACACACACACACACACACACATTAGACCCAACTTGACCATAGTTTATGCTTCATTAGCAGACACGACACAGAGAGACAGTTGAAGTGACTCAGGTTGAAAAACCCAAAAGAAAAACAACACATCTGTAATAAAATGATTTTATATTTATTTACACATCAAACATTATTTCAGTATTTAATCTAATCCAGATTCTCCTCCTCAGCGCTCATTCTGTGTTGGAGCCAGACATCTGTTTATGTCCTTTGTTATGTCTGACATGCAAATCCAAAAAACGCTTCTTACTGGGCTGAAGAGAAACAGACATGCTGGTGTGTGTGTGTGTGTGTGTGTGTGTGTGTGTGTGTGGTGTGTCCTGTTCTATACCTCAGGAGGTTCGATTTAAACACTCAAAGACAGAAAACATTTACAAAGCTGAGTTTAATCATAACATCATTTACACGGGTCATATAAAGAGACAGAGAGAGAGAGAGACAGTGTGTGTGTGTGTGTGTGTGTGTGTGTGTGTGTGTGTGTGGTGTGTGGGGGGTGGAGGGGGGGGGGTTTTCTGGTGGGAGAGGCCATGGTGTTGTATTCGCACACGATCATTAGTGCAAAGTCATGATGACGCATCACATCACACAGGGTAGAAAAACAAGATCAGAAAGCGCGCGCGCATACACACACACACACACACACACACACACACACACACACACACACACACACACACACACGCACGGCACGGATGAGCGCACATGCAGACCAGTACACGCATGCGCAGACAAGCACACGCACGCTCACACAGACGCACCTAATTATACATTTAACTCTTTAACAGACATCACGTCTGCCTTCTGTCTGTCTGCCCTGCAGCCTGCCCCTCAGTCCTACCGCCCGTCTGTCTGTCTGTCTGCCCTGCAGTCTGCCCCTCAGTCCTACCGCCCGTCTGCCTCTGCTGTCTGCCTGTCAGTCTGCCCCTCAGTCCTACCGCCCGTCTGTCTGTCTGTCTGCCTTGCAGTCTGCCCCTCAGTCGCTACCGTCCGTCGCCTCTGTCTGTCTGTCTGCCCTGCAGTCTGCCCTCAGTCCTACCGCCCGTCTGCCTTCTGCGTCTGTCTGCCCTGTCTGCTCCAATGCAGTCTGCCCTCAGTCCTACCGTCCGTCTGCCTCTGTCTGTCTGCCCTGCAGTCTGCCCCTCAGTCCTACCGCCCGTCTGCCCTGCAGTCTGCCCCTCAGTCCTACCGCCCGTCTGCCTCCTGTCTGTCTGCCTTGCAGTCTGCCCCTCAGTCCTACCGTCCGTCTGCCTTCTGTCTGTCTGCCCTGCAGTTTGCCCCTCAGTCCTACCGCCCGTCTGTCTGTCTGTCTGCAGTCTGCCCCTCAGCCTACCCCGTCCAAACTGCCCACATCTAAATCAGTCTTGCTGCGTCAAGCCGCGTCCTGTCCTACCGTCCGACCGCCTGTCTGTCTGTCTGTCTGCCCAGTCTGCCCCTCAGTCTACCCGCCGCTGTACTGTCTGTCTGTCTGCCCTGCAGTCTGCCCCTCAGTCCTACCGCCCGTCTGTCTGTCTGTCTGCAGTCTGCCCCTCAGTCCTACCACCCGCCCGTCTGTCTGTCTGTCTGCAGTCTGCCCCTCAGTCCTACCACCCGCCTGTCTGTCTGTCTGCCCTGCAGTCTGCCCCTCAGTCCTACCGCCTGCCTGTCTGCCCCTCAGTCCTACTGTCTGTCTGTCTGTCTGTCTGCCCCACAGCCCTCTGACCTGTATGACACTCAGTCCTTCTATGGCATGTGTGTCTGCCCTTCAGTCCTATAGTCTGTCTGTCCGCGTGTGTGTGTGTGTGTGTGTTGTGTGTGTGTGTGTGTGTGTGTGTAAAAGATTTTTTGGGAAGACAGCCGAACACACAGAGATATTAAATAAGCACAGATGGCTCTGACAGAACATGCGTGTGTTTACACGTTGTGTGTGTGTGGTGTGTGTGTGTGTGTGTGTGTGTGTGTGTGTGTGTGTGCGTGCGCGTCAGTCTGAGGGTGTTTGTGTGCTTTTCACCAGGAAGTTATAACAGGAAGCAAGAAGTAGGAGGCAGGAAGTAGCAGTAATCACACACACTCTCTCTCTCTCTCTTTTTATGACGTGCACACACACACACACACACACACACACAACACACACACACACACACACACACACACAACTTTGTCAGGAAATGACTGAACGTTGAAGTGATTGTGAAGCAAAAATATAAACACCGGAAATCAGGTCTGATCACATGTTAGAGAAACATCAAAGCTATGGCGTGAACACACCACACCACACACACACACACACACACACACCTGGATGCTGATAGGGGTAGCTCTCCAACATTTGAAAACACACTTTATGCTCTACGCACGCACGCACACACACACACTGTGTCCACAAACACTTTATTTACACACACACACACACACACACACACACACAGTCACACACCACTTGGGAAATAATGAGTGTGGGGGAGCAAAACATAATATAATGTAAATATATAAAGGATTATTTACCTGGTGTGTAAATATTGAGACATGTACACACACACACACACACACACACACACACACACTTTTTAATTTGTGTTTGCAGAAGGTGCCAAAGCCCCGTCTGCCCTTTTCCACACACATACACACACAGACCTATGATTGGCTACAATCTCTATGATTGACAGGGCGGAGACAGTAGAAGCCCCGCCCACCCAGCTTGGCCCATTAAACTCTCTGAGAAAGACCACAGGAGAACACGCAAAAAAAACAGACTAGACACACAGAGAGCAGCAGCCTTATTCATTCTCTCTCTCTCTCTCTCTCCTCTCTCTCTCTCTCTCTCTCTCACACACACACACACACACACACACACACCACACACACACATTTCCCCTCGCTCCCACACACTCTCACAGAGGACTCCTTTCATTCTGGCCCGGGCGCTGCAGGCGCTGCCAGGTACAATGATAAGAAAAGCTGTGAGAGAGAGAGAGAGAGAGAGGATGAGAGAGAGAGGGAGAGAGGGGGAGGGAGAGAGAGAGAGAGATAAAGAAGGAATAATGACCAAAACCACCCGGCGTTACAGCGCGAAACGTGCTCACGGTTTATACACACACACTACACATACACACTACACACACACACACACACACACACACACACACACACACATATATACACATACATACATACATACATATATATATATATACACACCATATATATACTATATAATATATATATATATATTACTAAATATAAATATACATACACACACGCACACACACACCAAACACACGTACACATACCATCACACACATACACACATACATATACCATACATACACATACACAACACACCAAACATTATATATATATTACATACACCACACATCACACTCATCACACACACAACATATATATATATATATATATATAATATATATATATATATACACACACACACACACACACACACTCACACACACAACACACATACATACACACATATATATATATATATATCATACACACACACACACACACACACACACACACACACACACATACACACACACACACACACACACACACACCACACATACACACACACATACACATACACACATACATACACACACACACACACACATATATACACACACACACACATGTGCGCTACACACCAGTAATTTCTGGGAAATAATGAGCGTTCATTGAATGTACACTCTGCTCGAAAACGCCTCCGGTGAGTCAACCGGCTGCTCCGATCCATTTACTTCTTACCGTCCGGCCATTTACGGCACAGACCTTAAATAAATAAATAAACAAATAAACAAAAACAAACAAACAAACAAATAAAATGCACAGATCTCTCCCCATCAACGTCTGATCAGAGCGGAGGAGAAAATCTCAGCGCTGGTAATAACGTCACTTCTCCATCGATAGCAGTGTGTGTGTGTGTGTGTGTGTGTGTGTGTGTGTGTGTGTGTGTTTCTGCAACCGAACCCCCTTTTCCACGACTACGATCTACATCCATACTGGAGTCTTTATTGAAGACGTAAACACCATGGTTTGGGGATACGGTGTATTCTCCATCCCACACACACACACACACACACACACACACACACTAAACAGGTGTAACCACATGGTGCAGAGCAGAGCTGCAGAGTCAGTGTTATTTCCTCTCACACACACACACACACACACACACACACACACACACACACACACACCACACACACGGCCTAGTGTAGGGTGAGTAAAGGGAACGAGTGAGTATGAAATGGAGAGTGAAAGAAGAGCCCCGCTCTCACATGACTCACCGTGTTTACGTTGGACGTTTCGAACGTTGCAAACGCACAACAAGGACGCCTGCATTCCAACACGCCACGCCTTCTAACGACACGCCGAGCGACGTCCACCATCGCAAACCACACGCTGACGACCGTTTATTTAGCGGAATCGTGCAGTCGTGCAGCAGAGGTGAAAGGTCACGGAACGATCACGCGACAGACAGAGGCGGAGAGACGACCGGTCGCCA
>JACRUU010000022.1:1323148-1330648 GCA_030449085.1 Kryptopterus vitreolus
CCACGGCGACCAATCAGAGCGCAGTTCACGGCTCCAATACCACGGCGACCAATCAGAGCGCAGTTCACGTCTCCAATACCACGGCGACCAATCAGAGCGCAGTTCACGGCTCCAATACTGCGGTGACCAATCAGAGCGCAATTCACGTCTCAAATAGTGCAGCGACCAATCAGAGCGCAGTTCACGTCTCAAATAGTGCAGCGACCAATCAGAGCGCAGTTTACGTCTCTGATAGTGCGGCGACCAATCAAAGCGCAGTTCATGTCTCTGATTGTGCGGCGACCAATCAGAGCGCAGTTCACGTCTCTAGTAATGCGGCAACCAATCAGAGCGCAGTTCCCGTCTCTAATAGTGCAGCGACCAATCACAGCGCAGTTCATGTCTCTAATCCTGTGGCAACCAATCAGAGCGCATTTCATGTCTCTAATCCTGCGGCAACCAATCAGAGCACAGTTTACATATCCAACACAAAAGCATCCAATCAGAATACATTTTAAAGTTTACATTTTTGTACGCTGCATAAATGTACATCCCTAAATGCCCTTCTACACTGTCTACATTAATGCACCAATCAGGACACAGCAGCCAATCAGAGTCCAGCGTGATCTAGAATGAGGTTTTGAAAATGCGGCCAATCAGATTGCAGTTCCTGCCTCGGTATCTTCCATCTGGAGATCACAGCTTTATTTCTGAATTATTTATGTTATTATTACTGTGTGCTGAATTTTATTATTAATTCTCTCACACACACACACACACACACACACACACACACACACATAGCAGCTTTACACAATGTACAAATTATACAACACAAGTGAATATAGATGATTCATGTGTGTTTATCCAAAGATAAAGATATTTATTCCAGAAAACAGGAAGATTTGAGCGTCCGTTCCTGATCAGGAAGACGAGGCGGATCGACGGATGTGTGCAAAGCGGGAACGCGTAGGAAAAACCCAGATCAGTGCGCGATAATAAAAAACCTCGACCGACCGGATCAGTGACCTTCACGTAGCACAAAGCCATAATGTTAACCAACCGGCTCGCAGGGATCTATAAACGCTTAAAACACACACACACACACACACCACACACACACACACACACACACACACACACACACACAGAGAACCCAGGAACAATAAATAAAAATGTGCACCGTTTTTCTGGAATGCTGAAAGAATTCGTGCAAATAAATAAATAAATACATGTAATTAAGACAAACATCCACTCCGGCACTATCCAATCATTTTACAGCTCCAATCCAACTGACCAATCAGATTACAATGTTGGTCCAAGGAGCCAATCAGAGAGTCTCTCACACACACACACACACACACACACACGGTTCAGAATGAAACGCATTATCCACCCGACTGCTGCAAATGAAAACCGCTAATTATTACCCACACCATCAATCTGTCTTTACCCGCAAAAACAGAGAGAGAGAGAGAGAGATGAGAGAGACAGAGAGAGAGAGACAGAGAGGGAGAGAGAGAGAAAGAGGGAGAGACAAAGAGGGAGAGAGACAGAAAGACAGAGACAGACAGAGAGGAGAGACAGAGGAAGAGGAGAGAGAGAGAGAGACAGAGAGAAGACAGACAGAGGAGAGAGAGAGAGAGAGAGAGAGAGAGAGACAGAAAGATAGAGAGAGAGGGGGGAGAAGAGAGACAGAAACGAGAGAGGAGGGGGGGGGGGAGAGGAGAGAGAGAGAGAAGGGAGAGAGATATGGGAGAGCACAGAGAAGAGAGAGAGAGAGAGGAGAGAGAGAGAGAGATAAAGGGGGGAGAGAGACAGAGAGAGAGAGAGGGGAAAGAGAGAGAGAGAGAGGAGAGAGAGAGAGAGAGAGAGAGAGAGATAGAGAGAGAGGAGGGGGAGAGAGAGAGGGGGGGGGGAGAGAGAGGAGAGAGGGGGGGGAGGGGGGGGGAGGAGAGAGAGGCGGGCGATGAGAGAGAGAGGGAGGAGGGAGAGAGGAGAGGGTGTGAGAGGGGGGCGGAGAGAGAGAGAGAGAAGGGAGAGAGAGAGACGCGGGACCAGAGAGAGAGAGGAGAGAGAGGGCGGGACAGAGGTAGAGAGATTGAGAGAGAGAGAGATGAAGAGAGAGAGAGAGAGAGAGAAAGAGAGAGTCTAGGAGAGAGAGAGAGAGACGAGAGTAGAGATATGAGAATCAAACTTTAGAGACGAGTAGAGAGAGGCAGAGAGAGAGACAGAGAGGGAAGAGAGAGAGAATAAAGTCTGTAGGGAGAGAGAGAGAGAGGAGAGAGAGAGAGAGAGAGAGGATGGGAGAGAGAAGAGAGAGAGAGATAGAGAGTGAGAGAGTGAGAGAGAGAGGTAGAGAGAGAGAGAGAGAGAGAGAGAGAGAGAGGGGGGAGAGAGGGAGAGAGAGAGAGAGAGAGAGAGAGCGATGGGGCTGAGATAGAGAGAGAGAGAGAGGAGAGGAGAGGGAGAGAGGGTGGGACAGAGAGAGAGAGGAGAGAGAGGAGAGAGAGAGAGAGAAGGATCCGCGAGCACGAGAGAGAGAGACAGCACTCGTGTTATTCTTACATGAGCACATAAAAAAAGCACCAAAGTTATTTATTAGCAAATGTTGTGGAAATCTCTACGCCATGAGTGGGGGATATTTATTTATTTATTTATTTATCTATACAAATATTTATTTATTTATTTATATAGATATTTATTTATTTATTCTATCCGGTATAAATTGAGGGAGAAAGATCTTCTACTACTACTAAATATTGTTTATATTGAAAAGAAAAAAACCATTTGACCCGGCTTTGGCACAGCGGGCTTCCGTAGTTCTCTGCCTCCCGCCCCCAAATTACACTCGCCATGGCGGCGAATCGGGAGAGCTCGTTTTATTCCAAGGGGGCGGGGCTTCATCAGTCGTATGGGTTTCGGACGTCCAGCAAACCAAACATTTATCTAACGTTTGCGGCACGGCTAAACATTGTGGCGGGATAAATAAGACGGCGACAAAACAACAAACAAGTAAACACAGAGACACATTTTCACACCCAAAAATAAATAAATAAACAATCGGGCCCAGATCCACCCTTTGGGAAACACCTTCCCGGGATGAGTGTGGAACGTTTGACGGAACCGTGGAGGTGAAGTGAAACAGAAACGGGTCACGGGGAGGCACTGATCCGGGATCAACTCTCTCCAGCATTATACACAAACACACACACGGGCCTCAGATACACTCCGGACTCGGAAGCGAACAGAACCCGCGTCCGCCGGCGGGTAAAAGTGGAGTACTCACAGGGAAATGTGGCGCTGCTCCACGTCGGGCCGGGCCAGCTCGTCCTCTTCCACGTCCGTCTCGCCCCCGGAGCTGCTCTCCGTCACGTCCGAGTCGAAGGCACTTTCCGCCGCGCGCAGGTTGGTGCTGCAGTTCAGCGCCAGCCGCTCCAGTTCTCCCGGCGCCGAGTCGTCCCTCAGGAAGCGACTGGCCCCGGGTCTCTCCTGCCGGACCCGCGATTCCCGAGGCCCCAGCGTACTGTCCAGTAATCCACCCAGCTGCTGCTGCACGTGGCGCTCCACCTGCTTCGCCTGCACCACCTGCAGCCGCTTGCGCAGGCGCCGCAGACGCCCCTCGATCTCCAGCTGGCGGCTCTCCACCTGCTGCGAGCGACTGTGCAGGTCTCCTTCCAGACTCCCGGACGAGTGAAAAACCTCCGCGCCGGGCCGAGCCGACCGCTCCGGAACGTTCTGCGGAGGCAAGTGGAAGGACGAGGGCGATTCCGGGACGTTGTTCAAGCGGTCCCGGGATACACCCCTGGGGCACTGGTGCTGCGGCGCGCCGGCATCCCGGACCAGGCCGTTCCCCGTCGGCGGCCCGTGAGAAAAGGGCAGCGCCGTCTGTCCGTACTTGCCCCCGTTCACGGTGACGCTGTTGCTGGCTTTAGCCGTCTTGCGAGCCACCCCGTTCACGCCGACGCCGGGCGCTAGAGGCGGCAGGCCGCCGGCGTTCCCGCCGCTCATCAGGCTCTTCAGCTGCTCCTCCGACAGCTCCAGGGTGTGGTGTTTGCGCTGCAGGATGCCGGGAAAGATGTCGAAGACGTTCTGGAGCTTCAGCGTCTCGTCCGAGCAGCGGTACGAGGTCACCAGCTGCTGGATTTTGCCCCAGGTCGCGGCCCGGATTCCTCCTTGCTGAAGGTCCCCGCCGCGCAGGACAGGTGGTCCTCTTTGTCGGACGCGGTTTTGCGTTTGACGGCGCCGTTCGTGGGGACGAGGACGCGGCCGGTGGCGCCGTTTTCCTCCACGGCACCGGGGTTGATGGCGGAGGAGGACGGCGCCAGTTTGAGGCGGATGCGGTGAGTGTCGGCCGGCGTGTCGGTCAGCGCGGGCGCCATCGCAGCCATTCAGCGGCGCGAGGGGGCCGAGGCCAAAGCCACACCGCCCACCTACCGTCACGCCACAGGACGACCTGCTGTGGGGCGGGACACAAAATAAACAAACAAACAAACAAAACATCAATTAAAAGATCACTTAAAGAAAAAAAAAGGCTTGATTAGCACCACCTAGTGGCAAAGCTACACAATAGCCACTAGGGGGCGATATCAAGTTTCCAATAATGCTGTCTTTGGCCTCATGGCCTTCAGTTGCTTGAACCCCCACAGATCTCTGCTTGCAGCTATATTTATATTTATATTTATTATTATTATTATTATTATTATTATTATTATTATTATTCAGTTATAAGTATAGAACCATCTGCAAAAACCCAAACAAACATCACAACAGGAGAAGCGAGAGGCATTTCTCCATAACAAACCTGCTGGAACCGATCTAAACACGCTACGACCAAACAAACGTCACGCATCGTTTTGTTCAATAAACAAATAAACAAACAAAAACATTAGTCAAAACAAAAACAATTTTAGATAGATAGATAAATAGTGGTTAGATGTTCCTCAGGACTGGAATCACACACACCTCCATCACACACACACCTCCATCACATACACTGTTCCCACACACACACACCTCACACATCAACATCACACACACCACACACAAGGGTCCTCCATCACACACACACACTCCATCACACACACACCTGTTCACACACACCACTCACCATAGTTCCCATCACACACTGTTACCCATCACACACACAACACACCTCCATCACATACACTGTTCCCTCACACACACACACAGGTCCCATGGTCATCACCACACACCTCCATCACATACACACTGTTCCCATCCATCACACACACACCTCCATCACATACACTGTTCACCATCACACACACATGTTCCCATCACACACACACACCACTCCCATCAACACACACACCTCCATCACATACACAACACAGTTCCCATCACACACCCCTCCATCACACTCAGTTCCACCTCACAACACAGTTCCCATGCACACCACCACCATCCATCACATACACTGTTCCCATCACAACACACCACCATCACATCACTGTTCCCACACACACACCACCTCATCACATACACCCTCCATCACACACACCACTGTTCCCATCACTCCACACACAGCCTCCATCACCACACACTGTTCCCATCACACACACACCTCCATCACACACACCTCCATCACATACACTGTTCCCATCACACACACACACCTCCATCACACCACCATCACACAGCACTCATCACACACTGTTTCCCACATCACACACACACCATCCATCACACACACCTCCATCACACACACACACAAACCTCCATCACACACACCTCCATCACACACACACTCCATCACACACCACCACACACCTGTTCCCATCACACACACACCTCACACACACACACACACACCCAACCTCCATCACACACCCCCATCACACACACACCTCACACCATCACACACCATCCCATCACACACACCTCCATCACTGTTCCCACTCACACACACACCTCCATCACACACACACCTCACATCACACACACACACCTCCATCACACACACACCTCCATCACACACACCTCCACACACACCTCACACACACTCCATCACATACACTGTTCCCATCACACACACCTCCATCACACACACCTCCATCACATACACCTCCATCACATACACTGTTCCCACACACCACATTTCCATCACACACTCCACCTCCATCACACACACCCCTCCACACACCCTCACATACACACCCTCGTTCCCATCACACACACACTCCATCACACACACCTCCATCACACACACACCTCCATCACACACACACACCACACTCCATCACACCACGTTCCCACTCACACACACACACCACCTCCATCACACACACTGTTCCCACACCCACACACCACCACACTCCATCACACACACCTCCACACATCACACACCAGGTCCACACACACACACTCCATCACACACCACCTCCATCACACACAATCCCCATCACACTCCACACACACACTCCATCACACACACCTCCATCACACACACCTCCATCACACACACCTGTTCCCATCACACCACACACCTTCCCACCACACACACACCTCCACACACCACACACTGTTTCCATCACACACACACCTCCATCACACACACCTCCACACACGCCACACACACACACACACTCCATCACACACTCCACACACACGTTTCCCATCACACACACACACACCATCCAATCCATACACACACACCTCCATCACACACACCTCCATCCACTCCACACAGCACACACCACCTCACACACCACCTCCATCACACACACCACCACACACATCACACTCCATCACACACACACATCCATCACACACACCTCCATCACACACACCCCATCACACACACATCACACACTCCATCACACACACCTCCATCACCACACCTCCATCACACACACCTCCATCACACACACCCTCCATCACCACACCTCCATCACCACACACACACACACCGTCCATCACACACACTGTTCCCATCACACACACCTCCATCACACACACACCACATCCATCACACACACCTCCATCACACACCCACCACACACACCTCCATCACACCCACACACACACCTCCATCACACACACCACACCTCCATCACACACACACACCTCTCCACACACACACCTCCACACACACCACACACACACAACCCACACTCCATCACACACACACACTCCATCACACACACAACACACCACCTCCATCACACCACGTTCCCATCACACACACACACTCCACACCCAACCATCCCATCACACACCTCCATCACATATCACACACCTCCATCACACACACCTCCACCACCATCACACACACCTCCATCACACACCTCCACACATACACTGTTCCCATCACACACACACACACTCCATCACACACACATACACACATCCATCACACACACCTCCATCACACACCCTCCACACAAACCTCCATCACACACACCTCCATCACACACACACACACACCTCCATCACACACACACTCCATCACATCACCTGTTCCCACACACACCTCACACACATCCATCACACACACCT
>JACRUU010000022.1:1338148-1353960 GCA_030449085.1 Kryptopterus vitreolus
CACACACACACACACACTGCATCCATGTTCATAACCTTCATCCGTCACATGATTCTCACACACACACACACTACATCCATGTTCAGAACCTTCATCCGTCACATGATTCACACACATACACACACACACACACACACACACACACACACACACTGCATCCATGTTCAGAACCTTCATCCGTCACATGATTCTCACACACACACACACACACACACACACACTACATCCATGTTCAGAACCTTCATCCGTTACATGATTAAACACACAAGTTGCCATGACGAGGAAGGTTAAATACACACACACACATTTAAATTTTTCTGTGTGTGTGTGTGTGTGTGTGTGTGTGTAAAACAGCTGGGACACAGCTGGATGTGAATGTTTTTCCGTGTTCAACGAAACCTTAAAAAAAGAAAAAAGGGAATCATTGCGTCTGCGCTCCGGCGTTACTCGGTGTGTTTGTGCACACTCGCTGCTTCGCTCGTGTGTCCTGGAGCATCACCCTTAACCCCCGCTGTGCTCCAGACGCTTCGCCAACATCGCTGGGATACACCACAAATTTCATCATGCAGTAAATGTGTGTGTGTGTGTGTGTGTGTGTGTGATAAGGAAAACGAAGAACGTGAGAGCCACTTTAGCTACACACTACTGGAATTGTGCCCTCTAGTGGTTACAGTAAGAAGCACGTCTCAATTTACAGCAAAATGTAATTATATGTAATTATAATGGAGAATTAATAAATAACAGCAGGATTTCCCAGCTTTTTTTTATTTATAAATCTCTAAATTACTTCTAATATTTTTCTAAACTTTTTTTTTATCATTTATTATGCAGGTTATTATTATTTTTTTTTTTTTACTTATTTAATAAATTCAATTAAATTAAATAAATACCAGCCCTAAATTGTATTATCTACTAATGTTTTATTTGAATCATAGCTTATTCTAGTATCTCTTTTTTTTTATTATATTTTTAATAATAATCATTTAATAATCATAATAATAATAAAAATAATAATTTCTTATATATTATTGTTATTATTGTGACTAAGAAAGTTTAGAAAATTCAAATTTACCAAAAAAAACAAAAACCAAAAAAAAAACGCTAAGCTGCTGAATTTTTTTTAAATGTTAAAAAGAAATAATATTATAAAGAAATAAATCAAATAAATTATTTTCTCTTACCGTTGAAAGGTCGCGTGAGCTGGATCGAGCCTCAGACGCCGTCATTCTGACCAGCAGGTGTGTGTGTGTGTGTGTGTGTGTGTGTGTGTGTGTGTGTGTGTTCCCTTTTTGCGATTTTGTAGATTCCAGGTTCAATTAAAATCTGAGAAAGAGAAAAAAAACAATGAACTCTCAATTTTTATATTTCTCAATTAACTGGACAAAATTGAAACGATAGATAGATAGATAGATAGATAGATAGATAGATAGATACTATATGGTTATAAAAAGGGATTTAGATATTTAATGCATGATCCGAGGGTCGCGGTGGTTTACTGGTTAGCACGTTCGCCTCACACCACCAGGGTCCGGGTTCGATTCCCGTCTCGGCCATGTGCGTGTGGAGTTTGTGCATGTTCTCCCCGTGTCTCAGGGGGGTTTTCTCCGGGATCTCCGGTTTCCTCCCCCCGGTCCAAAAACATGCACGGTAGGTTGATTGGCACCTTGGAAAATTGTCCCTAGTGTATGAATGTGTGTGTGTGTGTGTGTGTGTGTGTGTGTGATGGGTTGGCATTCCATCCAGGGTGTATCCTGCCTTAATGCCCATAGACGCCTGAGATAGACACAGACTCCCCGTGACCCGAGGGAAGATCGGATAAAGCGATAGAAGATGAATGAACGAATGAATGATCCTGATGTGGGATGAGAAAGGAGGAACCTGCAGAGGAAGATTCGAACCTCATCCTCGGCACAGAAGATCTGCTCGGAGACGTTCGCCGTCACGCTGGGCGAGGTTCGAATCCCCCTCTAATTCAATCCAAAGTCAAATTTCATGTCTCCTGCATCTAAAGATACGGGAAACAGTTTGTGGCGGCAATTTGGATTATCAAGAGAAATAAATAAGTAAATAAACAAAGTCGGGTGTCCGAATACTTTTGTCCTGTATAGTGTATTGCCAACAAAAAGGCACATTCTATACACACACACACACACACACACACACACACACACACACACACACAAAAGTTTCAAATATTAATTGTTCGTTTAAATTTAAATGTTTACATAATAATAATCATCATCATTATCGTCGTCATAAAACAACAACAACAACAATAATAATAACAATAAATAACTAGCCGTTAGCACGCGCTCCGGGATGTTTTTAATACTAACGCAAACAATTAAAAAAAAATGTATATAAGTTTAAATAAATGTGTATGTTTATAATATAATATTGCACAAATCCTGTTCATTGAAATAAAATAAGCCTTTTCTTTTTTAAATCAACAACAACAACAACAACAAAAAGCTTCATTTCTGACGTATCTAAGGAAGCGACACAGAGACGCGGCCTTGTCCCAAATCCAGCCGCGCTCCCTCCCTTCCTCGCTCCCTCCTTCGGCGCGATTCCGCTTCCAGACTAAAGCGAGCTGGGTTAGTGCACTAGTTAGGGGTAGATGTATGGATTTGAAACACGGCCGCGATGCCGCCTATACGAATTGGCCTATTGAGTGTGTCGGGTTTTTTTTTCCTAAATAGTGTTTTAAAGAATAAAAAGCGTATAAAACACTTTCTTACGATGGAAGGTTTCGTTCTTCTTTATCTATCCGAAATAAAAACACATGCATTCTTTTCTCCCGCTGTGATGAGTGCACGATTCACGGACACTCACTTACCTGCCGAGGATCAGCCGGACTTGAACCGGAAGCGCTGTGGATTCCCCGCGCGCTGATTGGTCGAGGCTGGGGAAAGCTGCCCGGTGATTGGCTGCAACGGGGTTTGTTTTGTATACGGCTTGGCTTGCTGGGTGTAAATAAACCAAATAACTTCGGTATTTGTTTGTACTTTATTATTATTATTATTATTATTATTATTATTATTATTATTATTTTGTCGTGTTTATTAAGAAGGGTTTTTTTTGGTAAATAAAGGAAAGATTTTCTAAAAAAAAAAAAAAAAAAAAAAAAAAAAAAAAAAAAAAAAAAGAGTATCGAGACAACTAAAACGTCCCTTAAGCGCCACCAAGAAATAAACAAACAAACAAACAAATAAATAAATAAACAAACATCCCTGAACGCGTTTCTTTCTTTCTAAATCCGGATTTTAGTTCAAAGTCTTTTATGACGTCCTGGTTGAATTTTTTAACACACATACAATATACACAAACATCTAACCCTTTAAAAAAATAATATATATATATATATATATATATTTATATATATATATTAACCCCAAACGACATGTTTATGCAAATCTATAGATATTTATATAAACATTAAAAAAAAACAATAACGTGCATCATCAATCTCAGCGCCTGAATCCGAATCTTACCACTGTGCTGCAGGAGTCCTCCTCGTGCAGCTCCGCGAGGGGGCCTGCATTACTGTAGAGGACACAAATAATCCAATATAAAGTGGATTAGAGCTCTAAAACTATACACTTTATAGAAATAGAGGATTCTGTATATCTGTTATATATATATATATATATATATATATATATATATATGTAGTTCTTCTCGAGGGGACGGTGGCGACGCTTCGTACGGGACGCGAAAGTGCTGAAAAACGTGCGAGGGAATCGACTGGAACTCTTACACAGGTCTTTATTTCGATTAAATGAGAATAAAAGGAACACAAAAAAAAGGCATTAAGACAGAACTGTTTTTTTCCCCCCCGTGAGCTGTGGTTCGCCTTTCTTTCGTCGTGGTGGTGAACGTGGAGATGAGATGGAATGGAGATTTTTATTTATTTTTTTGACAGTAAACCGCTCCTTCCCCCCATGTTAATACGTGGATGAAGACCGGAGGAGGAGGATGACGAGGATTCACCCAGCGCGATAAGGCATAATGACAAGGATGGGTGCAAAATAAAATTAAAAAAAAAAAAAAAAAAAAAGCATAGTAAAAC
Source organism: Kryptopterus vitreolus (assembly GCA_030449085.1). NCBI lineage: Eukaryota > Metazoa > Chordata > Actinopteri > Siluriformes > Siluridae > Kryptopterus > Kryptopterus vitreolus. The sequence continues at coordinate 1,342,221 of JACRUU010000022.1, forward strand.
CAAAAAAAAAAACAGAAATGAGGAGGTACTGTATTAGCAGCAGTTTGTTTTTCCTTTTTTTTCTTTTTAAATTCTCCTTCTTCCTCTCGTTTGTCTTTTTTGTTGTTGTTGTTGTTGTTGTTGTTTTTCTCTCTGGGTGTTTACGGTTCTCTCTTTCTCTCCGTACAGACTGGGCGATCACCCAGGTTGGCAAAATGATTTGGGGTGTTGGAGTTCAGAGAGGAGGAGAGGGGCGGAGGGTTACAGGACCTCGTCGCTCTCCGTGGTGTGGAGTTGTGTGTCGTCTGCGTCCGTCATGCTGCTCTCCTGCAACTCCTCCATCTCCGCTGTAACACAGCACAAACGCCGCAGGGGTTACGCTTCACACACACACACACACACACACAGACGGCGTACTCACAGTATAACACATAGGTACACTCTGTGGTCAAAAGTTTTGGGACACCCGACACACTCAGAAGTCTCACACACACACTCTCACAGTCAAGCGCACACACACTCACGCACGCGCACACACACTCTTACACACACACACACACTCTCACTCACACACACACACACACACTCTCTCACACTCACACACACTCTCTCACACTCACACACACACACAACTCTCTCACTCACACACACTCTCACACACACACACTCTCACACACACACACTCACACACACACACTCTCACACACTCTCTCACACGCTCTTCACACACACACACACACTCGCTTACACACACACACTCGCTTACACACACACACACACACACACTACTCACACACACACACACACACACTCACACACACACTCTCTTACACACACACACACACACACACACACACACACACACACACACACACACGCTCACACACACACACACACACTCACACACACACACACACACTCTCTCACACACTCTCACACACACACACACTCTCTCTCACACACACTCTCTCTCACTCACACACACACCTCACTCTCTCTCTCTCACACACACACTCTCTCTCTCACACACACACTCTCTCTCTCTCACACTCTCACACACACTCTCACACACAGTCTCTCTCACACACACATTCTCTCTCTCACACACACACACACATCTCACACACTCTCACACACACACTCTCACACACACTCTCACACACACACGTTTCCCTTTGAACACACTGACCGGAGTAGTAGAGATAATCGTCGGGCGTGACGGGCTCCTCGTCGTCGGGGAGGTAACGTTTGTCTATGGCCTCTTTGATCTGATTGTTGGCTCCTTTGGGGTCCAGGTCCATGGCCCACGAGAAGTTCATCAGAGCCAGGTGAGTCTGACCGAGCTTCTTATACACCTGTGGAGAGGAGGAAGAGGACAGGGCGCTCACAATCCGACGTGTCAGAGATCGCCGCCGAACGCCGCGGAGGAGCCGCCGCTGATCGCGCTCGCTTCTTACCTTTCCTATTAAAAAGTAAACAAGTGACTCTTTGGGCACGATCTGCTTCAACTCCTCCAGCTCCTGTAGAGCAGCCTGTGGGATGAAGGGGGGGGGGGGGGGCATTTATTATTATTATTATTAAAAAATATATATACACATTATATATATACATACACACACACACACACACACACACATATATATATATAACGTTCCCTACCTTGTATTTTTCATTGGCGAAGAGGATAGACGCCCGGTGGAATTTGCATAGTGGGTTCTTAGGGTCGATGCTGATTGCTCTGTTCAGGGTCTCCAACGCTTGGTCTGATTTCTTCAGTGCATGCTGAACCTGAGAGAGAGAGAGAGAGAGAGAGAGAGAGAGAGAGAGTATAAGATGCACCTGTAAGGCGATTACTTGGCGCTGAAAGATGATCACTGGGACCATCTGCAAAAATCCATACAGATAGTTTTTCCAGGTTGCTGGAGCGGCTGAGTTTTAAATCTCCTGTTATTACAAGGGCGGCCTCTAGTGGTGAATCACTGAGATTGCGTGCTGCTCTCATGTTATAGTTCATTCATTCACTCATTCATCTTCTAGCGCTTTATCCGATCTTCCCTCGGGTCACGGGGAGTCTGTGTCTATCTCAGGCGTCTATGGGCATTAAGGCAGGATACACCCTGGATGGAATGCCAACCCATCACACACACACACACACACACACACACACACACACACACACACACACTTTCATACACTAGGGACAATTTTCCAAGGTGCCAATCAACCTACAGTGCATGTTTTTGGACCGGGGGAGGAAACCGGAGAACCCGGAAAAAAAACCCCCTGAGGCACTCCACACACACATGGCGAAGACGGGAATCGAACCCGGACCCTGGTGGTGTGAGGCGAACATGCTAACCACCGTGCCCCCTATGTTATAGTTTATTATTTATAATTTTATATATATATATATATATATATATATATATATATATATATATAATCACTTTTAAAAACCTCTACTTTTTTCATGCCAGGGTTAGCTATGATACAGCGCCCCCTGGAGCACAGAGGGTTAAGGGCCTTGCTCAAGGATCCAAGGCTGGTAGCTTGGCCATACCAGGGGCTCGAACCCCCAACCTTCTGATCAGTAGTGTAAACCACTAATATACACCTCTCCTGCCCCACCTCTTACATGTGTGTGTGTGTGTTTAAACTCACCACTCCGATGTGACAGAGGAGTACGGAGCTCTGTGGGTTAATGCTCAAAGCCTTCTTGAAGTGAATCTCGGCCAGGTTGAACTTCTCCTGCTTGTAGTAGATCATCCCCAGGCCGTACCTAGTGGGAAACCAGAGGATGGGTGTGTGTGTGTGTGTGTGTGTGTGATAAACACGATTGACGTGTACACAAACTGGTCTGGGAGTCCCGTTTTTTTTTACCAGGCGTTGTAGTGGCGCTTGTTGAGGCGGATGGCATTCCGGAAGCAGCCCAGCGCTTTCTCCAGCTCCTCGGTGAGCACCAGCTCGTGACCCAGCAGCGTGTAGGCGTAGGCGAAGCTCGGGTCCACCTGGATGGCCCGCGTGAAGAACTTGATGGCGATGTCGTGCTCACGCTGGAGACTGAAACAGTTCCCGGCCACGCACCAGGGCTGCTGGGGGGGGGGGGGGGGGGGGGGGGGAGGGGGGGGATAAAATATATGTATTGTTTATCGTTCCCAATTGTTTGTTTATCGTTCCCAACGAGGATTACCCTGGTTTGTGGAATGGTTGAATCGGTGCACCTCGGGCGAGTTCTTGTCCATGTCGGTCAGGTCTTTAGAGAGTGCAGACAGCGCGACGTCTTTCTGTAAGTGCCATAGTGTAGTAGAGTAGATCTCCATCCCTTCCACCCGGTAGCTCTCGATGCGCCGCACTTCGGAGAAAATACGCTCCGCCTGGACAACGGCAACGGGATCGTTGCGTTGGATTCCGAATCGGAACGTTTGGGTCGTTTAAACATAAACAGGGAGGCGGCCGGTGTTTTATCGGGGGGGGGGCTTAAATGTATAAATAAATAAATAAATATTTCCTTTCTAATCATGGACTGGTGGAAGTAGCGCTCGTAGCTATTTTATAAACAGGCTGAGATCAACTATCATTATATTATATTACAACACACACACACACACACACACACACACACACACACACACACACCTAAGCCTCATGTCAAATTCCCTGATTTTCACTGGCTAAAAAGCTGAATAACCATAACGAAAAGGCCTCATCGATCTTTTCAATTATATATAAGATAATATAATAGATATATATATATATATATATATATATATATATATATATATATATATATATATATATATATATATACATATATATAATATTATTATGAGAAGATATATATATATTTTATATTATATACATACACACCACACAAGTATATATTTATTTATATATATATATATATATATATATATATATATATATATATATAGATATATATATATATATATATATTATATATATATATATATATCTATATATATAGTATATAGTATATATATATATATATGCATAATGTTATTTTTTTCCACACAGCAGGTATACCTGTACCCCTTACCTGCATGTACTCCGCCAGCTCGAAGTGGGCGCGGCCGATCTGCCCCAGCACCCAGCCGGTGTTGTAGTGGTGCGCAGGGAGCTGGCTGAGGATGCTGATGGCCTCCCTGCAGTTATACGAGCACAGCGCCAGGTAACCCCGCCCAATGTCCCGCATCAACGACATCAACCCATCTGCAACGACAGACGTTTACACCATCGCAAATGCAAATGTAAATATATATATATAAAAAAAAAAAAAAAAAAAAAAAACCACCTCCACGATTACTACGTATACGTTAAAAGTGCTGCCACACCACAAGGCCTGGCGTTAGGCCCATTATCGTTTCTATAGCGATGGTGTTACGCACGTCTCCTGTGATTTCAGAACAGCTTGTAGTACCCGAATCTAAATTTGGGCTTAAGGATATCTAAATGATTTAACCACCAGCGTTGTGTGTGTGAGTGTGTGTGTGTGGGTAGACAGATAGATAGATAGACAGACGGTGGGGGGGGGGGGTGATCGTGAGGACAGGCGTACCTGCGGCGGCTTTCTGCAGAGTGAAGGCTTGAAACTGCGGAGAGCTGATGTTGCCCTTCCCCTCGGCTATGGACAAGTCCAGCTTGAGGATCTCGATGCTCTCGTTCAGGCTGGACGGGGTGATTCCTCCTTTCCCCGTTTTTGTCTTGGTCTTCCGGTTGGGGATCTTGGTGGGAAACTTCATTTTTAACTTCTTGCTGTTCTCCTGTGAACAGAGAGGGAGGAAAAAAAAAATACCCCAATTTTATAAAGCTGAGATCCTCGTAAAGCCTTCGTTTTATTACTGAATGACGTAGCCGTTGATGCGTCCGGGTGCGAGGGTTGTGGGAGGAGGAAGCGCACCTTGGCGGTGGAGCTGGCACTGGTGAAAAGCCTTGAGCTCCGTCGTGGCTGCACGTTGGGTGGAGCTGCGATGGTGGGACTCAGCACTTGAGGTGTGGTACTGCACAAAAATCACACAATCCAAAAAAAAAAAAAAGCAGATTTGCATAAATCGAAATTAGCGTTCAATTTGGTTCTCCGGTGACGGCTGCGCAAAATATATAATCAGCTGTGCACGGTAAAGATATGTGTAGCATGTGGCTACTTATACGGGTCACGGCACCAACAAAGGAGCGCAGAATGAAAATGAACCCGTGATGCCATTAGTGGCCACTAGGGGGCAATGTTGTAACTATGATCTGTTGCACTAGGTGCTCACCTGGTCTGCGGTGCCGTCGTCTGCGTCTGGTTAAACGGATTGGGAATAACTTCTCGACTGTTTCCGCTCTGCGTGAACACCGACTTCGTCCCGACCTGACTGATTCTGCTGACCGTCTGTCGGGGGCGAAAGGGGAGCGCATTTTACACTTTCACACGCTTGCACTTTCGCAACCCAAACCCCGAATTAATACTAGGAGTAAGGAAAGTCACCTTCTTTGGTGGACCGGGTGGTGGAGGCGGCTCCATACCCGTCCCGCTGTGACTGTAGTTCTGCAGATACGAGGGGTCGCCGGGGCTCGGCTCCAGGGGCAAGATGCCGAAACTGGAAATGCAACGCAACCTTATTGATTAATAAACAGCTGAGATTTACATTAGAAAATAAAAACAAATCTAAATAAATGTAGACATTCGTGCCTAATAAAAGTAACTAATAAAATGAAGTATCGTATCGTTCTCAGAAGCAGGGTATCGCGATACCGTCGTAGTACCGGTATATTGTACAACACTAGAAGGAACATCAGAGATTGGACAGTGTCGAGTGTGTGGTTTGTTCGACACCATATTTATTTATTTTTTTATTCCCAATATTAGATGGATTAGACAGGTGTGTGTGTGTGTGTGTGTGTGTACCTGGGTGTGAAAGGGCTCAGCGTGGCGGTGCCTCCCAGCAGACAGCGGCCGCTCTTGGGTTTGTTCTGTATCTGTTTGGAGGACAGCAGCGACCCGCCCGTGCCCAGAGGGGCAGAATCGGGCGATATAACGGACGAGTCGATGTAGGACATGGACGAGTCCGTGTTTATAGACGAGTACTTCGAGTTAGATGACTCCAGATTGAGCCGGTTCAGTTCCTGTACGGAGAATAGGGACCAAAAAAAAAAAAAAAAAACATCACTCAGAGACCAGCAGTGAACTCCGCCCACTTCCGAGCGCACGGTATGCGTTATAATGAAGCTTTGTAATTGGATGTGATGTCAGGATATCAAAAGTTTGACTTCGATACGATACCGGGATTAAATATAACGATGCCAATACCAAGCGGATAAATAAATAAACGACTTTTGTTTTTATTTATGAGTAAATACCCAATGTTTGCTTGCCTCTGTTTAAACTAAAAATAAAATGAAGATCAAAATAAATTGTAATGTTGAATAAAGGCATAAAAGTCGGCATGTGTCCGAGAAAAATTATTATTATTATTCTTATATATGAACACACTGCCCCCTACAGTCCAACACACTGAAGTACAGCAGTCATTTTTTTTACCTGGTACTAACAAAAGTGAATAATCATATTGTTATTAAAAGCAATGTATCGTGATACCTTTCTAGTCCTGGTATATCGTGCAACACTACAGAACAAAGGTATTTTTGTCCTTAGACACGTTCACTAAGCCCCACCCCCTGGTCCACCGCGAGCTCACTGATGTTGGAAATGACATAAATCTACAGAAGAACGTCCAGAAATAAAAAATAACACGTTCTTTGGTTCGGTGAGTACTTTCTGATATTGTGTGTGTGTGTGTGTGTGTGTGTGTGTGTGCGCATATGGCGTACCAGCGTGTCCTGGGGCGTCTCCATAAGGACAGAGTCGATTTGCCTGTGGGTCGTGTTATGGCTGGGAGTGTGAGCGGGGCTCATGGGGAAAGACGGAGCACCTCCTCCGCTGCCTCCACTGAAGCTCTGCAGAGACGTGAGCTTGAAGATTTGCTCCGGGTCTGGTCGCTCGCCTAAACACACACACACACACACACACGATTAGACTGGGAAGAAAAAGGGGGGGGGGCTCTGATCTTATTTAAAATGTTCCTTGTGTTGGCGAAACTGACCGATCTGACACAAAGACTCGAAGGGCGACCAGAGGAACGGATTCTCACTCAGGCTCTTTTGATAACATTCGGCTCCTTTCGCTAAGCGATCGGTTTTGCTGCAAAACATGAAAAGCACGGGCGTCATGATCATTTCCCCTTTTTAGTAACCCCTTCCTACTTAAGTGTTGCACGATATATCGGTACTAGAAAGGTATCGCGATATCCTCCAAGCAAAATTCGATTCCTAATTTTATTACCACTTCCGGACTATAGGGGGCAGTGTGCACACACTTTCCCCCTGATGAAAACGTCCTGTATTGCAAATTACATTTCTTAATCTTGCTATTAAATGTTAAACAGTAAACACACAGCGACCACCGCAGGCGTTTCTGAGGTCGGTTAGATCGACGCGGCTCTTGCGTTACCAGTAGATTTGGCCGAGCAGCGCCAGCGTGAAACAGGACGAGTCGCCGAACTCTGTGACGATGTCGTCCTGGCTCTTCTGTTTGTTCAGAACGCCACCTGTGAGGATCTGTTCTCCCTCAGCCAGCCTGAGAAATGAAAAAAAAACAAAAACAAAGCGTGTTAATAGTGGGAGATCCTGCACGGACACACAGATGGATCAGAAACGAGCAGCTTTCGTGCATCGTGACGAGCTTCTGTTAAAATCACGGAAAAATCTATGACTAATCTGCGACATTTAGGTTAGCGTACTTTAAAAAACCCTCGTCGCAGCAAGACACGAGATAAACGCACGAGGCGAAGGGGGAAAAAAAAAAAAAAAAAAAAAACACTTTCACACTGGAGAGTGAATCACATCGAAAACTAATACTCATGAGGTTTGGTCTGGTTTCACACCCAAAAGAGGTCTGAAAGTGCCCGCGAGGCCGAATCAGCGCTGAATATGATAATTATATGGGGGGGGGGGTATTGTGATACTACAAGACATTTTAGCCAGTCACTTCATGTAAGTCAATCTGGTTCTGTCAGCAAACCGGGTCACTTCAGCCAGTCGACTCACGCAAGTTAATTTGGTTCTTTCAGCAAATCTGGTCATTTCAGCCAATCAAATCAATTCTGGAAATCTGGTCATTTCAGCCAATCAAATCATTTCAGCAAATCTGGTCATTTCAGCCAATCAAATCATTTCAGCAAATCTGGTCATTTCAGCCAATCAAATCATTTCAGCAAATCTGGTCATTTCAGCCAATCAAATCATTTCAGCAAATCTGGTCATTTCAGCCAATCAAATCATTTCAGCAAATCAGTTCAGTTCAGCCAAACAAATCACATGAATTAATCTGGTTCTTTCAGGGTCGGTTCAGCTCTCCAAATCATTTCTGGATTCAGTAAATCTGGTCGGTTCGGCTCGTCGAGACATTTCAGCAAATCCGGTGGTTTGATCAAGACAAGTCACGTAAATCTTGATCAGTTCAGACATTTAAATCATCTCAGCAAATCTGCTCATTTCAACTCGAATCACTGAATTGTTCTGAAGCTCACATGAACCATAAACATTCATTCATTCATTCATCTTCTACCGCTTTATCCGATCTTCACTCGGGTCACGGGGAGCCTGTGTCTATCTCAGGCGTCTATGGGCATTAAGGCAGGATACACCCTGGATGGAATGCCAACCCATCGCAGGGCACACACACACACACACACACACATTCACACACACATTCATACACTAGGGACAATTTTCCAAGGTGCCAATCAACCTACCGTGCATGTTTTTGGACCGGGAGGAAACCGGAGAACCCGGAGAAAAACCCCCTGAGACACGGGGAGAACATGCAAACTTCACACACACATGACCCAGACGGGAATCGAACCCGGATCCTGGCGGTGTGAGGCGAATGTGCTAACCACTAAACCACCGTGCCTCCTAACCATAAACATAATCAATACAATTTCTAACCACTATGGCATGATCTCACACACACACACACACACACACACACATAGGTCTGCTTACTTGCTGAGCTCCACACAGCATTTAGCGAGGAGGTATTTGCACTGCGGCGTGGTGCAGCTGTGCCCTTTGAGGAGATGATAGGCTTTGTAGGCTTTTCCCGAGCGGTAGTAACACGTGGCCAGGAGGAAGAGCGCCTCCTCGGAGTGCACTGACAAGAACGGGAAGAAACACACAACGCTCTCAATCATAAGTGATTAAAAAAAAGAGAGAGAGAGAGAGAGAGGAAAGATATACACGGGCAGGATCTGACCGACTGATCCACCATTTTACATCCGGCCTGATATGCGATCTCTAACGAGGGAAATAAAAACGCGCGTCGTTAGCGGGTATAGCCCGGCGTATAAAAACATCCTCGGGCGGACGGCGTGAGCAGATGCTCCGTCACAGAGCAGATGTTCCTGGAGGATCAAAGGGAGAAGGTGCGGATGGATGAATTACCTTCAGCGTAGAGCCTCTCAGCCAGAAACACGGCGTCTCGGTAGGCATAGTGGTTTAAAGCGTGCCAGACAGCGGCCTGGAAATAAAAATCACAAGCACACGTTACGCCGGCGGTTCAGCCGGGTGTCCAAATACTTTATTTTATCCTAGATTTAACGTGCGAGATCGCGGGGCGCTTATGAGAACGTTATGAGCGGCATTAATAATCTGGAATATCACCAAGAATTCAGTGTATGCAATGTCTTTTTAAATAAATAAATAAATACATAAATTCGTGGACGTATTAGTTCCTGTTCACTACCCACAATGCACCAAAAGCATTAGGACACCAGACGTCTACAGCCACACACACACACACACACATTTGTATTAAACATATCTTAGGACTCATTAGAATGTCACTTTTACAAGGCGACCCAAACTTGCTCCTGTGCACAAGAAGACGACGGCTGTTATTGTTTATTCCGGTGATTATTGTCTATTTACCAATTATTCCAAAATCATCCCAAACAGCGGGATCTAGCAGGTGGTGCGTCAGTAAGACCGGTCCGTGTGGAAACGTAGCATGGAGTTAAATGGACTAAAGGAAGTAGCGAGGGACGTGTGTGTGTGTGTGTACGATCTCCTTCTATAAACGCTTTAAAAACACTGCATTCAGGCCTGGAAAATATCGACGACATCTAGTGGAGCGTCTTTCCATAAGGGCGGTGTTCGTTCTAACAGTAAGCGTTCAAAAAGCGTGCACAAACCAAACTTTATATCGCCAATATAGAATTGGGGGTGGGGTGGGGGGAGGGATGCGGTAGTCGTCCACTTTTCCTGCATCAACAGCAATCAGCACAGCCGGTGTCTGCGCTACATCCACGCCAGGTTTCTCATTAACGTGACATCGAGCGCCATTGGAAAACTCGCCCTCCCGGCGACATTCCACTATTAAAAACAAGGTCGGTATTCCTGCTCGGTACATCAGCGACTGATTATCCGCCGTACAGTCCGAGCTCCTGTTTGACGCGTGTCCTGGAGACCTGAACACACCTCCTTCAGCTCACACCATCGATCCACGAGGGTCAGGGAGAAGTCAGAGCTTTGCACGCGTATCTCCGTATTGACGCGTTCGTGGTTGCGTCATCGGTCCATCGACGAGATGCTTTCGTTGATATCCGGCATCAAAAATGTTTATTATATATAATAATAATAATAATAATAATAATAATAATAATGATGGAAGCTTTACATCTTCCAAAAATGACGGATGGGGTTCGTGTCTTCATGTCAGGCAAGAAATGGATCCTACAGCAGACATGACCTTAGACATATATAGACACTAATACATGAAACACACACACACACACACATCTCAGCAGTTCCACTGAGGTGTTCTCTTTAGGATACACAACATGACAGCAGAACAACACACACCACAATCACATACACACACTTATATTGTTGGATATTAATTGTAAAAGGACTAAATGACTGCATTACAACCTGATTAACTCCCACCATGACCTGTCTTAAATGCCTGTGTATGCCACAATGAAAACATCCATCAATGCCCAGCAATGGCGTCTATTATTAGTAATATTACAGCTATTTATTCAGCGTTATAACACCACGCCATGTCGATACGGTTGAAATGGGGATAAACTCGGATTTGTTTGTGTATACAGTTTAAGACATGCTAGGCTACGTGTGCTAAACGTTAGCGGTAATTCACACTTTACCTAGAATTAATTCGCATTATTTACATGTCAGCAGAGTTCGGCTTCGTTAAAGACACGGATGATGTGCACTCGTGGGTTTTATGGTATATTTCGCGTTTATTTCCAGTGTCAAAGCCGAGACAACTCCGGAGCTTTGACGTTTGAAATGAGCGTAGGCCTGAGCGGAGCCTCGGCCCACAGTGAAAAGCCACACCGGCATGCGAAGCGCGACTTTCCCGTGTGATAAAAAAAAAACCTCGCGCCCCGACCCGGTTCGGTTTTACCTGGACAGGTTCCTGTAACACCGTCATTCCGGACCCAGGCTCCTTCCTTCCCCTTCCGCACTCTCTCTCTCTCGCTCTCCCCTTCGGCTTCTCCTCTTTCCTCACTTACAGGCCAGAAGTAGCTAACAAACTGGAGCTAGCATCAAAGATTTGAACACACTGACCGTTATCGGCCGCCCGAAGATATCCGGAAACAGCCGATTCCACTCAATGTGCCGTACGGAAAGAGCCGAGTGGCGCCGTAAAAAGCCGAGCCGTGATGAAATCTCC
>JACRUU010000022.1:1354460-1389460 GCA_030449085.1 Kryptopterus vitreolus
GGGGGGGGGGAGGAGAGAGAGAGGGGGGAAAAAGAGAGGGAAAGAAAGAGAGAGAGGGAGAGAGAGAGATAGGGAGGGAGAGGGAGAGAGAGGAGCAAAAGAGGGAAAGAAAGAGAGAGAGAAAGAGAGGGAGGGGGGGGAGGAGCGAGAGAGAGAGAGAGGAAGAGGGGGAGAGAGGGAGAGAGAGAAAGGTAAAGAGAGGGGGAGAGGGAGAGAGAGAGAGACTACCACAGGTTCTCATTCGCTCAAAGACACTTTTCAGAGGACTCATCCTCTGGAGCTCCGCCCCAGCCATCAGCACTCACCCCTGGAGGGTGAAGAGAGACAGACGAGAGGAGAGAGAGATTTAGAGTGGGGGAGAGAGAGACCTCCCGGGTCTGTTCTCTTACAGGAGAGAGAATTTTCAGGGACTATCGTCTGAAGCTTACCCCAGACACAGCGCCATTCCTGCCAGAGACTCCCTCACAGCCTTTGACAAACCTACAGTATCATTTGCAAGCTGACTCAGCAAAACCTTTACACAGTAATGTATATAAACAGACGTGCGACTGTGAGAGGTGTAACAGAGAGTGGTATCTCCGTGGGTAATCCGGACCGGAAAGGTCGCAGGTTCAAATCCCATCACCGCCAGTTAAGGCTGGTTTGTGAGGGCTCAGGATCTGTATTCGGAGATGAATGCAGCGTTGTGAATGAGGAGAAGCGCTACTGGATATTCAGACGGTGAGGAACTTGCGCTCGAAGATCTCGCTCAGTCTGGCGCCCATCTTCCCAAACTCATTGTCCTGGAGAAACAGAGTGTTTGAGAGACAGAGAGAGGGGGGGGGAGGAGAGAGAGAGACAGAGAGAGAAGGAAGAGAGAGAGAAAGAGAGCAAGTGCGAGAGAGAGAGGGGACAAGGAATAGAGAGAGGGAGGGGAACGGCGAGGGAGGGAAGAGAGGGGAGGAGGAGAGGGGGGAGCGAGGGAAAGAGGAAGGAGAGAGGGGGGGGGGGAAAGAAGATAGGGAGGGAGGAGAGAAAGAGCAAAGAGAGAGGGAGGGAGAGAGAGAGGAGGGAAAGGATAGATAGAGGGAGGAAAGAGAGGGAGAGGAGCGATGGTGAGAGGGAAAGAAGAGAGAGCGAGAGAGAGAAAGGGAGAGAAGAAGATGAGAAGAGAAAAAGAGAGAGAGGGAGAGAGGGGGAGAGAGAGGGGGGGGGAGAGAAGAAGAGAAGAAAGAGAGGGAGGGAGAGAGAGAGAAAAGAGAAGAGAAAGGAGATAGAGAGAGAAAGAGCAAGAGAGAGAGGGAGGGAGAGAGAGAAGAGGAAGAGAGAGAGAGAGGGAGGGAGGAGGAAGAGCGAGATAGAGGAGAGGGAGAGAGAGGGGGAGAGAAGAGAGAAGGAGAGAGAGAAAGGGGAGGAGAGAGAGAGAGGAAAGAGAGAGAGAGGGAGGGAGGGGGAAGGAGAGAGGGGGGGAAAGAAAGAGGGGAGGAGACAGAGAGAGAGAGAGAGAGAGGAGAAAGAGGGAGGGAGAGGGATGAGAGAGGGAGGGAGAGAGAGAGAAGAGAGGGAGAGAGAGAGAGAAAGAGGGAGAGAGTGATATTCTCCCTGAATGATGCATTCCAAAGGGCAACAAATTGACTGAATCATTTCAAATGTGAAATAAAATATTTGACAGAGAAAAAACACACACAGCTCCATAAAGATACGTTGTGTTTACATCATTTAGGAAAAACTGGAAACGGAGACTCCTTCACAATATAAACATCTGGATGTCTCTGAATGATCACTAATCCCCAGTAAGACTGGACTCTAGTGGAAAGAACTGGCGGGAGAGTGGAGCGTGTTAGAACAGCAAAGAGCTGGATTACATACGCCAGGGGTCACGGTGGTCGCGGGTACACATGGGCTCAGGGGTGCACATACTTTTTCAGTCTTACAGTACACGTAAACATACAGTGTTTGTACCTCACCCTGTTATAAACGCCGCAGTTGTGAAAGATGAGCCGGACGTCTCTTACAAACTCTTTCATGATGCGATAGCGCTTGTTCTGCAGTTTGGTCTTCACTCGGTCCAGCCACATGGGTTTAGAGATCACCCTGGTGTACATCGGGACCTGGTCGATCACAACGCAACACGATTCCGTGACTGAAGGGAAGCAGAATAAAGTGTCTCTGTACGCTACGGAATTACAATTTCACTCTGAACCAGGCGTCAAGAAAGACGTGGCTGATGGTGCCGATGTTGGAGCGAAGAAAACTGTGTGTCCTGAAGCACAGTACTGTTTACATCAGTACCTGATCTGTAATACGTTAGTACTCACTACCTGATCTGTAATACGTTACATCACTACCTGATCTGTAATACGTTACATCAGTACCTGATCTGTAACTTTACATCAGTACCTGATCTGTAATACGTTACATCACTACCTGATCTGTAATACGTTACATCAGTACCTGATCTGTAATATGTTACATCAGTACCTGATCTGTAATACGTTACATCACTACCTGATCTGTAATACGTTACATCACTACCTGATCTGTAATATGTTACATCAGTACCTGATCTGTAATACGTTACATCACTACCTGATCTGTAATACGTTACATCAGTACCTGATCTGTAATATGTTACATCAGTACCTGATCTGTAATACGTTACATAAGTACCTGATCTGTAATATGTTACATCATTACCTGATCTGTAATATGTTACATCATTACCTGATCTGTAATATGTTACATCAGTACCTGATCTGTAATATGTTACATCAGTACCTGATCTGTAATACGTTACATCAGTACCTGATCTGTAATACGTTACATCACTACCTGATCTGTAATACGTTACATCACTACCTGATCTGTAATATGTTACATCACTACCTGATCTGTAATACGTTACATCACTACCTGATCTGTAATACGTTACATCATTACCTGATCTGTAATATGTTACATCATTACCTGATCTGTAATATGTTACATCATTACCTGATCTGTAATATGTTACATCATTACCTGATCTGTAATATGTTACATCATTACCTGATCTGTAATATGTTACATCATTACATCATCTGTAATATATCATTACCTGATCTGTAATATGTTATCTGTAATATCATTACCTGATCTGTAATATGTTACATCATTACCTGATCTGTAATATGTTACATCATTACCTGATCTGTAATATGTTACATCATTACCTGATCTGTAATATGTTACATCATTACCTGATCTGTAATATGTTACATCATTACCTGATCTGTAATATGTTACATCATTACCTGATCTGTAATATGTTACATCAGTACCTGATATGTAATACTTTACATCACTACCTGATCTGTAATACGTTACATCAGTACCTGATGTAATACGTTACATCAGTACCTGATCTGTAATACTTTACATCACTACCTGATCTGTAATACGTTACATCAGTACCTGATCTGTAATACGTTACATCAGTACCTGATCTGTAATACGTTACATCAGTACCTGATCTGTAATACGTTACATCACTACCTGATCTGTAATATGTTACATCATTACCTGATCTGTAATATGTTACATCATACCAGTACCTGATCTGTAATACTTTACATCACTACCTGATCTGTAATACGTTACATCAGTACCTGATCTGTAATACGTTACATCAGTACCTGATCTGTAATACGTTACATCACTACCTGATCTGTAATACGTTACATCACTACCTGATCTGTAATATGTTACATCATTACCTGATCTGTAATATGTTACATCACTACCTGATCTGTAATACGTTACATCAGTACCTGATCTGTAATACGTTACATCAGTACCTGATCTGTAATACGTTACATCAGTACCTGATCTGTAATACGTTACATCAGTACCTGATCTGTAATACTTTACATCACTACCTGATCTGTAATACGTTACATCAGTACCTGATCTGTAATACGTTACATCACTACCTGATCTGTAATACGTTACATCAGTACCTGATCTGTAATACGTTACATAAGTACCTGATCTGTAATATGTTACATCAGTACCTGATCTGTAATACGTTACATCACTACCTGATCTGTATGTTACACATCTGTAATACGTTACATCACTACCTGATCTGTAATACGTTACATCACTACCTGATCTGTAATACGTTACATCACTACCTGATCTGTAATACGTTACATCACTACCTGATCTGTAATACGTTACATCACTACCTGATCTGTAATACGTTACATCACTACCTGATCTGTAATACGTTACATCACTACCTGATCTGTAATACGTTACATCAGTACCTGATCTGTAATACGTTACAGTACCTACTGTATCATAAGTACCTGTAATATGTTACATCAGTACCTGATATGTAATACGTTACATCAGTACCTGATATGTAATACGTTACATCAGTACCTGATCTGTAATACGTTACATCAGTACCTGATCTGTAATACTTTACATCACTACCTGATCTGTAATACGTTACATCAGTACCTGATCTGTAATACGTTACATCAGTACCTGATCTGTAATACGTTACATCAGTACCTGATCTGTAATACGTTACATCACTACCTGATCTGTAATACGTTACATCAGTACCTGATCTGTAATACGTTACATCACTACCTGATCTGTAATACGTTACATCACTACCTGATCTGTTACATAGTACCTACTGTTACATCATCAGTACCTGATCTGTAATACGTTACATCAGTACCTGATCTGTAATACGTTACATCAGTACCTGATCTGTAATACGTTACATCAGTACCTGATATGTAATACGTTACATCACTACCTGATCTGTAATACGTTACATCAGTACCTGATCTGTAATACGTTACATCAGTACCTAAATAGAATGTAAATAGAAGGTGAAATAAAGGCTTACTGTTGTGGTGGGGTCACAAGTAAACACACGCAGCGCGTCCTCCTTATACAAACACAACAGCAAATACTCACAGCGCTGAGGGGAGAAGACAGACATCAAAACCATAGCTGTGCGTGCGTGTGTGTGTGTGTGTGTGTGTGTGTGTGTGTGTGTGTGTGTGTGTGTGTGTGTGTGTGTGTGTGTGTGTGTGTGTGTGTACAAACCATAACATTTCCAGAAACAGGACTGTTCAGAACGTCTTCTCTGGTCATGTGAATCCACAACTGCTGGTTAGTCTTTAATACACAGAAAGTGCACATCCAATCCTTCCTACACACACACACACACACACACACACACACACACAGTAATGATGGTTGAATGTTGTATTATTTAAATCTTTATACCTCTCTGTCTATTCTCTCTCTCTCTCTCTCTCTCACCCGAGATTTCTTTCGTCCAGCACCGGTAAGTGACAGTGATGATGGAAAGAACTTGGACACTCATCACAGCACACCAGATCCCCCGCAGAGTTACAAATGAAGCACACGTCGTCGTTATCCTGCTCCAGCTGTTTACCATACAAATATTTTTTTGATAATATATATTTTTTATTAAATTCTGTACAAGAAAAAAATCTTCTATCGCTTTATCCGATCTTCCCTCGGGTCACGGGGAGTCTGTGTCTATCTCAGGCGTCTATGGGCATTAAGGCAGGATACACCCTGGATGGAATGCCAACCCATCACACACACACACACACACACACACACTAGGGACAATTTTCCAAGGTGCCAATCAACCTACCGTGCATGTTTTTTGGACCGGGGAGGAAACCAAAGAACCCGGAGAAAAAAACCCCTGAGACACGGGGAGAAGGGGAGAACATGCACAAACTCCACACACACATGGCCGAGACGGGAATCGAACCCACGACCCTGGAGGTGTGAGGAGAACGTGCTAACCACTAAACCACCATAGTGCCCCTACTTTTAATCAGAAGCCTTTCTGATATTAACCAACATGCTACCACCTAAAGTCGGACTACACGTTTACCACAAGGGGGCGCTCATTGATCATAGAAGCTTCTCTCTCTCAGTGCTTATTTGGTTTGGCAAACGTTTTACGCCGGATGCCAACCAGAAGGTTACGAGTTCATATTCCAGCTGCCGATCCTGGGCCTTGCAGCCAGGCTCTTTACACTCCCCTGCTCTGGCATCTGGCAGAAATGTAATGGAAAGGAGAGACTGGTGATGGGAGGCGCGTTTAAAGCTCACCTGGTTGTCAGAAGAACACCGAAGACATCGACACTCGGATGGATGTGCAATCAGGATCATCATCTACAAACAGAACATCTGGTGTGAACGGGCTTGAATTCTCTCTCTCTCACACACACACACACACACACACACACACACACACACACACACACACACACACACACACACAGATCTGTAGCCCGCTTTACCTTCATCAAGTTTTTGAGGGTTTTGCCGTGACACAGTATATCTGTCTCCCAGTGTCCTCCTGTCAGAGGTTTCCCCTGCTTTACAAACTCCTCTGGACTGAACCAGCGATCTTTTGTTCGGATGCTCTTGGAGTGTGATCCTACACACACACACACACACACACACACACACACACACATATTCATTCATTCATTTTCTACCGCTATAGCCGATCTTCCCTCGGGTCACGGGGAGTCTGTGTCTATCTCAGGCGTCTATGGGCATTAAGGCAGGATACACCCTGGATGGAATGCCAACCCATCACACACACACACACTCACACACTCACAATCACACACACACATTCATACACTAGGGACAATTTTCCAAGGTGCCAATCAACCTACCGTGCATGTTTTTGGACCAGGGGAGGAAACCGGAGAACCCGGAGAAAAAAAAACCCCCTGAGGCACGGGGAGAACATGCACAAACTCCACACACACATGGCCGAGACGGGAATCGAACCCGGACCCTGGCGGTGTGAGGCGAACGTGCTAACCACTAAACCACTGTGCCCCTCACACACATATTAAATATCCTTATTAAATAGGGTTTTTCCAGTTTCCAGTTTCATCTCAGTTTGCAGTGCCTAAAACAATCACAATATATATATTATATATATATAATATATATATATATATATATATATATATATATATATGATTATCACGTACCTGTAAACCTGCTTTTATATAAAACTCCACTGACGGACCCACAGCTGACCTTCAACGCATAACCCTGAAATTTTGACAGATCCACCACCAAGCCGTCCTCTTCCTCTCCTCCTTCTCCATCTGCCTCGTTCCTCGATCCCTCCATCCCGCCCATGAACGCTGAGACTAACAAACATGTGTACAAACACATCAAGAGAATAACAAAAGAAGATGTATTGAGGATGTAAGAAATATTGTGTTGACGCGTCCTCACAGCGACTCTGGGCTTCCAAACTGCTCACGGGAAACTGGATGCTCTGATTCTGTGAAAGAACAGAAATTGTTTCCTTTTCTGTATTTATATTATAACACATTGAAATAAACACTGGAAAGTGACAACGTGATCAGGACCTTTGGATTATGACTTCCAGGAGACTGTAGATGGCCGTCCTATAAAAGCAAAGAAGACAAAAATGTATTTGATTGCAGATCAATTTTAGTGGGTTTCAGGAATACAGGGGGGTTGGATCGTACTTGCTGATAATCGATTTTTTAAAATAGTAATATATTATAAATAAAAAAACTATCACAAAAAAATAAGTGCTGAATCAAGAAAATGTTCGAAATAGTCGAATAAATGCAGTCGTATAAATAAATAAATAAATAATAATAACCCGCAAGATAATAATAATAATAATAATAATAATAGTGATGTTTGTTCCAAGCACCGCTAATTATAATATACCGCTTTCCGTGAACGTGTAAAAACAAACAGCACTGATTCGCCTCTAGAGGTCGCTCTTGTATTGACAGCGGACCTTTTAAACCGCTCCAACGGGACGCTTCCCGAAAAATCTATAGGTAATCGCAAAAGCGATTAATCGATTAACTTCTAGTTACAAAAACAGGACTAAATGCGGGAGAGATCTTGTTTTAATTTGCATGTAGCAGTCTTATAATTACTATATATTTGACAAGATCACGTGTTCTTTTCACCTCGGTAAGTTTGTGCAGTGGCGTGTTTTGGGAGATGATGTTCCTTTTCCAGTTCCCTGCGTTTTCCTGTCCGGCAAACTTCTCAAATTCACTTTCAACGGAGCAACGACTCTTATAGCCTACAGGAACGAAAACACCCTTCAGAAAACAAAATGCTCACCTGTAATAAAGTGTAAGTGAAGAATAAAAGCAGGACCGGATGATAGAGTTGTGCGAGTCTTTTCCATTTTGAAATAACCTTGAATTAAAGCCACGTTAAAGTCAGGAAATAGTGAATAGTGTGAATAGTGTGATATATCCAGGAACCATTTTTTTTTATTGTCATAAAAAAAAAAAACAATGACTATGAATCAGACAACATTCATCCATTCATTCATCTTCTAGCGCTTTATCCGATCTTCCCTCGGGTCACGGGGAGTCTGTGTCTATCTCAGGCGTCTATGGGCATTAAGGCAGGATACACCCTGGATGGAATGCCAACCCATCACAGGACACACACACACACACACACACACACATTCATACACTAGCGACAATTTTCCAAGGTGCCAATCAACCTACCGTGCATGTTTTTTTGGACCGGGGGAGGAAACCGGAGAACCCGGAGAAAAACCCCCTGAGGCACGGGGAGAACATGCACAAACTCCACACACACATGGCCGAGACGGGAATCGAACCCGGACCCTGGCGGTGTGAGGCGAACGTGATAACCACTAAACCACCGTGCCCCCCAGACTCGACTTCAATACACATATATGCGGGAATAAATAGGGGAATTGGAAAAAAAAGGCGGATTTTTGTCATCTGAAAATAAACAATTTATAGATATGTTTGGTCCAAATCAATGTTCATAATGTCGACTTAAAGTCGAGTTTGTTGCATCGAAACCAATCGAAACACGTGACTCTGTACATTCTTTATCTTAAAAAAGTACGTTTTAATGCTTAGCCATGGAACAAATGAAGACCAGACACTGACTGTAACTGGGCCTTTTAACCGGTTTCTTCTGGTTACAATTAGAGCGAGAGGAAGGTCCTGCTCCATCCTCTGTCGCTTCAGTGCTCCTCTTTCTCTTTCGTCCCTCCGTCTGTCCCATTGCCATATCCTTCACGCTCTGGATTGAGTCCTGCTCGTTGTTGTCAAAGAGTGCCATATAACCCCTGAAGGAGCCTGCAAACCAGAGTCTCTAATAAGATTCAGATCACCAAAAACAAGCCCAAACAAATAAACAAACAAACAAGGGGTTCATTCATTCATTCATTCATCTTCTAGCGCTTTATCCGATCTTCCCTCGGGTCACGGGGAGTCTGTGTCTATCTCAGGCGTCTATGGGCATTAAGGCAGGATACACCCTGGATGGAATTGCCAACCCATCGCAGGACACACACACACACACACACACACCATCACAATCACACACACATTCATACACTAGGGACAATTTTCCAAGGGGCCAATCAACCTACCGTACATGTTTTTGGACCGGGGAGGAAACCGGAGAACCCAGAGAAAAAAAACACGCACAAACTCTACACACACATGACCGAGACGGGAATCGAACCCCCGACCCTGGCGGTGTGAGGCGAACGTGCTAACCACTAAACCACCGTGCCCCTTCCAAACAAGGGGTTATATATTTTTTTTTGGGGGGGGTTGGGGGGGGGTGGGGGGGGAGGTTTAGTGACTGACCATCCAGGAGGCTGTTACGCAGCGAGCGAAGAACCGGGTACTTCTGCAGGATGTGGGGCTTAAAAACACAAGTCCAAAACAGCTTCACACAATGTCCTCGCTCCTTCTCCAGCCAGTCCAGAATCTGATACACATCTTCCTGTCTTCTGTCTTTCCATTTAATCTGTATTACCTTCTACAGAAAGAGACAAATACAAAAGACATTCATCGACTGTATTACACTATATAGACTAAAGAATTCAGACGCTACTTTTGCAGCCATATTTGCTTCTAACTCGAGATTTATTGACGGATATGAATTTCTAGTGATCAAATCGCGAATAAGAGTCGAACTCTTTCGGCGAGTTAAACAAGTCCTGGGATTTATTTGTTAACCAAAATAATGGGGTCGTATGAAAACTTTAATACTCTGTGTCACTTCGCAATATTTACACTTTGCACTGTTTACATCTACAAAATAAATAAACTATGCGAGGCGACAAAAAACAGCTCGGCTTAAAGAGTCAGTTCCTGGTAAACAGTTCACTACTAGTGGGTATAAAAGTAAAAGTGATGTCACATTTACATCATATGAATGCACTAAAATCGTGCTATTTCAGAAACTCCTTATAATTCAAGTTATAGGTGCAGGAAGAAGAAAGCCTTATCATGTTTATCATGTTTGGGTAAGCGCAGATCTGACCCTGTAGACCTGTTCTGGTACCAGGTTGTGGTCTCGGAGCTGGTTCAGGAAGGTGAGCGGTTCCTCCATGCAGGATATCTCCGTCTTCTTGACGTGAAAAAACCTCATCAAGTCTTCTTGCGTAATAAAATCCAAGGGCTCCATTTCTCTTTTTCCTGCCTGCAGTGAAGCAAAACCCGGATTATTGTATATGTGGTATAAACGCAGATCGATCAGGTGATCAGGACTTCATCTTCCTACAGGTGATCCTGCTCACTTTCGGAATCAGGGCAAACTTCTCGATGTCGGACTCTTCCCTGCTGAAGCCCGACAGCCTGTTGGTTTGTTCGAATCGAAATTCCTCACGAATCTCCCGCCTTCCTGGAGTTCTTCTGAGCGACCGACGTTCACACCCGAAAACCGGAAGTTATGCAACGAAACCGAAACTTTCCCTGGGCAAAAGTTGTTGTCAAGCGTGGGCACGTTAGATCTTTTGTCATCTAAACTACAATGAAGAGCAAAAGATCAATTTTTGATCACCACTGAGCCACTGCTGTATCACTGATCACCACTATCACTGATCACCATTAATGTAAGCCATCACTGGTCACCACTGTAATATAATCTATCACTGATCACCAACGTAATATAATCTATCACTGATCACCACTATCACTGATCACCACTAACATAATATATCACTGATCACCACTGTAATGTAATCTATCACTGATCACCAACGTAATATAATCTATCACTGATCACCAATATCACTGATCACCAACGTAATATAATCTATCACTGATCCCCACTGTAATATAATCTATCACTGATCACCAACTATCACTGATCACCACTAACTGTAATATAATCTATCACTGATCACCAACGTAATATAATCTATCACTGATCACCAACGTAATATAATCTATCACTGATCACCAACTGTAATATAATCTATAATCTATCACTGATCACCAACGTAATATAATCTATCACTGATCCCCACTGTAATATAATCTATCACTGATCACCACTATCACTGATCACCACTAACATAATCTATCACTGATCACCACTGTAATATAATCTATCACTGATCCCCACTGTAATATAATCTATCACTGATCACCACATCACTATCACATTAATGTACCATAACATATCTATCTATCACTGATCACCACTGTAATATAATCTATCACTGATCACCAACTATCAATAATAATCATCTATCACTGATCACCAATATCACTGATCACCAACGTAATATAATCTATCACTGATCACCCTGACTATAACTATATCCCCACTGTAATATAATCTATCACTGATCACCAATATCATAATATCTATCACTGATCACCAACGTAATATAATCTATCACTGATCCCCACTGTAATATAATCTATCACTGATCACCGTAATATAATCTATCACTGATCACACTGATAACGTAATATAATCTATCACTGATCCCCACTGTAATATAATCTATCACTGATCACCAATATCACTGATCACCAACGTAATATAATCTATCACTGATCACCACTGTAATATAATCTATCACTGATCACCACTGTAATATAATCTATCACTGATTACCACCATCACTGATCACCAACAACATAACCCATCACTGATCACCATTAACATAATCTAGCACTGATCACCACTGTAATATAATATATCACTGATTACCAATATCACTGATCACCACTAACATAATCTATCACTGATCACCAATATCACTGGTGACCACTAACATAATCTATCACTGATTCCCACTGTAATATAATCTATCACTGATCACCAATATCACTGATCACCACTGTAATATAATCTATCACTGATCACCAATATCACTGATCACCACTGTAATATAATCTATCACTGATCACCAATATCACTGATCACTAACATAATCTATCACTGATCACCACTGTAATGTAATCTATCACTGATCACCGTAATATAATATCACTGATCACCACTGTAATATAATCTATACTGATCACCTATCACTGATCACCACTAACATAAATATCACTGATCACTTATCACTGTAATGATCACTAACATAATCTATCACTGATCACCAATATCACTGATCACTAACATAATCTATCACTGATCACCACTAATGTAATATATTACTGATTACCAATATCACTGATCACCACCAACATAATCTATCAATGATCACCAATATCACCGATCACCACTGTGATATAATCTATCACCAATATCACTGATCACTAGCATAATCTATCACTGATCACCACTAATGTAATCTATCACTGATCACCAACATCACTGATAACCACTGTAATATAATCTATCACTGATCACCACTAACATAATATATTACTGATCACCAATATCACTGATAACCACTGTAATATAATCTATCACTGATCACCACTAACATAATATATTACTGATCACCAATATCACTGATCACCACTGCAATATAATCTATCACTGATCACCACTAACATAATATATTACTGATCACCAATATCACTGATCACCACTAAGATAATCTATCACTGATCACCACTAAGATAATCTATCACTGATCACCAATATCACCACAAATAATCTCAATTTTAATATAATCTATTACTGATCACCACTGTCATCTGATCTGCACCGTGTTTGTGATCCATCAGTAATAAATATCTACTGATTTACTGTGGGAAAGACAGAACACGCTTCGCCCAGCAGTGTTTTTAATTCCCCGACTGGATCTGATTCATACTCCGCCACATACACTCCGATCGCACGGCGTCCCGTTTTATTCACGTATTTTATTTATTTATATCTGCGTTAATATAATCGACGTGAGCTCTACGCATGCGCACAACGAGGCCGTGGGAGCTCCAATGTTAGGTCACAGTAGAGCCTCGGCCAGTCTTAATAGAGCGGGCCCGCGGGGCGGTCGCCAATTTTGCCGGTGACCGTATCATGAGCCAGTTGGACAAGATCAGAGACCGAATGCGGAGGAAAAGTAAAGACGATCCTCGGGTGAGAGACCTGGAGGATAAGCTGGAGCACTTGACAGTAGACATGGATGGCTGTAAGGTGAAAGTGGAGGAGCTGGAGGAGAGGAACAGCGCGTATCTCCAGAACATCGCCGAGCTCCAGACGTCTCTCAAGGAGCACAAGAAGGTACGGAAGAACCTGGACTGCGAGCGGGAGAACTGGATGAGAGAACGACAGCAGCTGGAGGAACGTGTCGCTCAGCTGGAGGCCATCTTGGAGTTCGAGAAAAGGAAGTGGGAGGTGGAGAAGGAGAAGATCAAGCTGGAGACGGAGAAGGCCATTACGCACCGGAACGACCTCTCCTGCATCAAGGCGACGGTGAAGTTTTGTGAGGACCAGCAGAAGATTGTCGAGGAGGCCAGAGAGAGGAGGATGGAAGCCCAGAATCAGCTGCAGAAAGCCGCGCTGCAGGTGGCCAATCTGAACTCCGCGCTTAGGCAACAGGAGCTGGAAACCAACAAGATCAGGTGGAACATGGAGGAAAGGAACTCCTCCCAGCTCCTGACCATCAGCAAACTGGAGAACAGCCTGAGGCGCTGCGAGGAAGACAAGCTTTCTGCAGAGCGTGAGACGGAGAGCTTGATGAAGGAGCAAGAGCAACTGGTGAAACGGATTGCTCAGCTGGAAGCCATGTTGGCTTTTGAACAAGAAAAACGTGCCATAAAAAAAGAATATTGATCTCAAATACCCAATAAAAATACCTTGGAAAGTTTCGATTCGGCAACATGAACCCCGAGTGTTTACGAGCCTGTAGGAAAATAAAGTAAAAAAAAAAAAAGAAAATATACAAACTCCCTTTTTTTTTATTAGTTGAAAAGTATCTTCAGCATTACATCTCTTTTATAAAATGTTATTTTATTAATCTGTTAGACATCGTTTAAATCCGGACCCTTTTATTCATATAATGAGGAAAATAGGGTGAACCATAAAGATTTGAACAAATATAACAACTATTGTATAATAATTAATAATATTAATATTTTTTGGAACGAGATAGACAGATAGATCGATAATAATGATGCGTAAATAAATACTGCTCACATTTCCATACAAAAGAAAAAAAATCAATGACATTTATAACCAAAAATTACAACTCTCAATGTTTCATATATTTATTTAAATTAATATCTCAGTTAAAATATTCGATCATATAGACATTTATAGTGTAATAACAAGTGGCTTCCAAACGTCATTGTACTTTATCTGTCATGTCTATAATCGCCACCTTATGATGATTTATCGTTTATATTTTTATTAGATCGGCAATTAATGGATAGAAATCACATTGTTTAATATGTGCCTGTAGAAGCGCATGGCCACTAGCGGGCGCACTTGTGCCACGGACCAGCCCTGATTCATATTCGGGATAGAGCTGTTTTAATGCTTTCTCTCCTTGATTTCGCCTTGTATATGTTACTATAAACTTATAACTTATATATGTTTATATATATATATATATATATATATATATATATATATATATATATATATATAGAATGCTATATATATATTGCTTGCAGCACTTTTTAGATTAAGATCTCTTACCGCGTGCATGTTTCCTCTGGTAGATGTTCACAGAACAAGGGCAGGAAATAAAATAAGGAATAAAATCCCCCAAACTTTTAAAATAAGCAAATTAGAAAAACTCCACAATGACCAGGCGAACCACAAACATTCATATCAAATCCACTGCTTTAACATTTAACAAAGAAACGTTCTAAATGGAGAGGCACGGTGGTTAGCACGTTCGCCGCCTGAAACACCGCACCGCCAGGATCCGAGTTCGATTCCCGTCTCGGCCATGTGTGTGTGGAGTTTTGTTCATGTTCTCTCCCGTGCCTCAGGGGGTTTTCTCCGGGTTCTCCGGTTTCCTCCTCCCCCCGGTCCAAAAACATGCACGGTAGGGTTGATTGGCACCTTGGAAAATTGTCCCTAGTGTTTAAATGTGATGTGTGAGTGTGTGTGTGTGTGTGCCCTGCGATGGGTTGGCATTCCATCCAGGGTGTATCCTGCCTTAATGCCCATAGACGCCTGAGATAGGCACAGGCTCCCCGTGACCCGAGGGAAGATCGGATAAAGCGGTAGAAGATGAATGAATGAAAGGTTCAAAATGGAGTGTTCAGAAAAATGGTTTGGAACAAATACACTTGTTATTATTATTATTTTTTTAAATCTCTAAACTGTATCCGTGCTTATTTTGTATCTTAAGTTTGTAATCAATCAGACCTGAATGAATTAATTTTCTTAGATGGAGACCTAAAGCACTATTTGTACATCGCTCTGGATAAGGCCGTCTGATAAATACTGTACATGTAAGTGTACGTTTACATACTAGAATATTTCCGCAGGATGTGGTGAGTTGAGAACAGTCTTGTTCGCGCGGAAAGCGGGTGTTCTGTCAAAAACGCCAAGAGAGAACAAGGTGTAATGTTGGCTTTGCCTTGTGTATACATTATATCAAAGAATAAAAAAAAAAAACAGAAAACAAACCGAATGTTTTTGGTCGAACGCCAAATTGAACGAACAGAAGCGAAATCCAAATCAAATCAATATTTGGTGGGAAAACAATTTGGAGTTAAAGTATATATGTCATCACGATCCTTCATTCTATTCTTGTATCACGATCCGTTTTTTTTTTAAATAAACATGCCTTTTATATCCCAATTCAGTATCTTTCAGTATCTTATTATACTGAATTGCTAAAACATGTGTTTAAAATCATAGATAGCTTCTATAGATATACATAGAATTCCATTTTTTATATATACAGACATATTTAGTCACGTGTGTAATTCTGCCTATAATAATTCATTCATTCATTCATCTTCTACCGCTTTATCCGATCTTCCCATCGGGTCACGGGGAGTCTGTGCTCTATCTCAGGTGTCTATGGGCATTAAGGCAGGATACACCCTGGATGGAATGCCAACCCATCGCAGGGCACACACACTCACACACATTCACACACACATTCATACACTAGGGACAATTTTCCCAAGGTGCCAATCAACCTACTATACCGTGCATGTTTTTTGGACCGGGGGGAAGGAAACCGGAGAACCCGGAGAAAAACCCCCTGAGGCACGGAGAGAACATGGACAAACTCCACACACACATGACCGAGACGGGAATCGAACCCGGATCCTGGCGGTGTGAGGCGAACGTGCTAACCACTAAACCACCGTGCCCCTGCCTATAATAATAATAATTGTTATTATTATAGGTGTGGTATTGTGTAACGATGTTGTAGTGTAGCACCGCGTTCCTGGAAGATTCGGTTTCGTTTCTGGTGCATCTTTATTTGCGTGAAACGAAAATACTTCATTTGTTTTATCCGAGGGGCGTGGCTTCTACACTAAACCCTCGTACTATTGCTTAGTCGATTTCACTCCCTTTGATTGAGAGAGAGAGAAAGTAAGTGCTGGGGAAAGTAACTTCATGTTGTGTTTTATGTGTTTATATGTTTATTGACGTGCATCTATGTTGCTTTATTGGACAGGATCGAGAGAGATGGACTTCGGCGGATCCATACTCGATATCTTGCCGGCGGAGGAGCTAATGACTTGCTTTCGCCGCCATAAGACTGAGATCTCTACTCAAATGCAGGAACCACATATCTTCCTTAACCAGCTGAAAGATCACAATCTGGTGTCTAATGATATTTACGAGGCAAGAGAACAATTTTTTTTTTTTTTAACTTCTAATTAATGATTTCCTCAAATACTGATTCTGTGTGAAGTTTGGACTGTTTTACTAAACGAGCTACTTTTGTTATTCTAAATTTATACACGGTGTATTTTGCCATTTCCTATACTAAAAGCTTTAAACAAGAACGTTTTATATCAATTTACTGTGCCCTCGCGACACGTAGAAAAATGAAAAACACCGTGTACAACAATCTAGATCTGAATCTGGGAATGTGGACAACATCCATAATATTTTACTTACTGACTGAAAAGTTTAAACTCGACTTATTAAAAGAAAAATAAGGATCACGGAGCAACAAAAGTGTGGAAAAGTCAATATTACTTATGAGGAAGAGTGAGATGATTGGGTGATGAGTTTTTCCTTCAGTATAACATTGCAAAAATTACAAAAACATCATTATCTGCAGTGCAGAGTATCATCAAAACAAAACAAAAAAAACACACACACATGGAAATCATTGAACTCGTCCAAAATCCATTCCATCCAGATATTCAGGTCAACGCCCTAGCATGCAAAGAAGCCATATACGGACATGAAAACTGTTCTGTGGTCAGACGGATCAAAATGCGATGCTTTTAATGGTGACTATAGCCGCTGTCCATGACCATTACTCCTCCGGACTAAAGAGGAGAGGAACTGTCCAACCTGTTCTCAGTAAAATAGGTTAAAAAGTATTTTATATATATATATATATATATTTACATTTGCATTTGCATTTACATTTGCGGCATTTGGCAGACGCCCTTATCCAGAGCGACTTACAACTGAGCAATTGAGGGTTAAGGACCTTGCTCAAGGGCCCCACTAGTGGCAGCTTGGTGGTTGTGGGGTTTGAACCTGTGATCTTCTGGTCCAGAGCAATTCTGCTCTCTGTTTTTATGTACATGTTGAGTATCTAGGGGTTGTAGAATGTTACAATCAACCTGTACATTTACTGTAAAGTGTTACTGTGGATAATCTCTTTTTTAATAAATTCAAGCCCCCCCCCCCTCTCTCTCTCTCTCTCTCTCTCTCTCTCTCTCTGCAGAAGGTAATAAAGATGAAAAGTAAGGAGAAAATACTGAAAGAGGTGTATCGGATTTTGCAGAACTTGGAGGAAAAGGGAAAAGACCATGTGAAGGAGTTTTGGAAGTGTGTATTTGTGGATCACATCCTGCGCAAATATCCTTTTCTACATGCGATTCAAAACAAACTTCTGTCACGTAAGACACGATGTTTTTCACTTCCTCACTGTGAAATATGATATAGAGTCATAGTTATGGTGGATGTTTATAAAGGTATTTTTCTGTATTTGTTAAAGGACACTATATGGTCAATAGTACACTGCCAGAAACGGAGAACCCCACAGGAAGTGCGGGAAAGAACGCAGAACAAGAGGAGCGTGGAGTAAAGAGAAAGAAAGGTGATGATGACAGAGCGGAGGAGGAGAAGGAGGATCCTGGTCCTTCCTCTGTTTCTAGCACTGGCTGCACCAGGCGCATTTTGAGTAAGTGTAAGCACAAAGTGACACGGATAAACACATTGTGGACAGGGTTCATAATGCATTATAAGGGTACGTTTAGTGTATGACAATCACGTGATTTACACTAGTGGTGAACAAAATACACAAACCCTGTATTTCAGTTGGTGTAGAGACACAATGACTAGAATAAACGTCTCGCCAAAATACTTGAGTAAAACGCAGATACATCTTGGTATACACTCAACTCTGTTCTGGAAAAGAGACGTAGCCCGAGACGACAGGACGTGCTGATTTGTATCCCAGCTGCCGTATTAGGAAGTACTCAAATGAGGTCTGCCGAGATGTAAAATGGTTTGTAGCGACACCAAAAAAAAAGAAGCTGGAAATTCATGGGGAATCGTTTGGGATTGTTCTCATTGTCCAGAACAAGGTGCATAAATGTGTCCCTCGTTGCCCTCTGTGAGATTATACATTGTCTTTTCAGTGTCGACGGATTCTAGTGAAGAGCAGGAAGAGGACAGCGAAGAAGAAGAAGAAAAAGAGGACGACGGGTCTCAGTTTGAAGGGGATTTTTTGCCAGTCAGCTGCGGTTCCATCAGTGGGGTGTTGGATAAAGAAAGATTCACAGGTAGGAAATCAGACGTATGTTTTCTTTTACATCAGGTGGATGTGTGTGTGTGTGTGTGTGTGTGTGTGTTACATGCGAAACACCCCAATGAAAGTCGGGTCCTTTTTGTCGATGATCCTTTGGTGAGGTTCTGCTGAGAAACCCAAAATCCATCAGGGGACCAATGGGGACGTATACAATATTAGAACGAAATGTGTTTGTGTCTTAATCATACATTGGCAATCATTGAATATGTGTAGCTATGAGCAATAACAATGGGGAAAAATGTGTGTTTTTGTGTGTGTGTGTGTGTGTGTGTGTGTGTGTGTGTGTACAGGATCAGGCTCTAAAAGTATCCACAAAGAGGGACGCTGGTTCACCCCTGAGGAGTTTGTAAAGCAGGGGAGACCTCATGCAGAAGGACACTGGGACACGGATATCCTGTGTTACGGCAAAACCCTCAAACACCTGGTGGAGGTAATGTGAGATACTGAAATGTGAAG
The DNA here is from genome assembly GCA_030449085.1 of Kryptopterus vitreolus. Taxonomy (NCBI): domain Eukaryota; kingdom Metazoa; phylum Chordata; class Actinopteri; order Siluriformes; family Siluridae; genus Kryptopterus; species Kryptopterus vitreolus. The sequence continues at coordinate 1,374,169 of JACRUU010000022.1, forward strand.
ACAGCTTGTAAACATACATATTGGTATTAAGTAGACTCGTTTAGGGTCACTTTGTATGCTTGGTTTTCCTTTGCCCTTCACTTTTACTGCGACATTCGACAGGATCTTCTACTTTGAATAATAAATGGGTTTATGAGATTTGCGTATTTGTTATACGGGAAGTAACACATCATTATTGTGTTTGTGTGTTTGTTTGTTTGTTTACTTGGTTGGTTTTCGATGTCCATCCACAATGGTGTTGGTGTGGATTCTGTGATCCGAAGAAAAAGGTGAATAATACAAAAAAACCATCACATCATCCAAACATCCAATCCAATAAATAATAATAATAATAATTATAATAATAATTTGAAGAAAACTGGTAAACAAGGAAGGAATGATTTTTGCAAATTATCGTTGAATGAAAATGAAGATATTTGCCTTTGAAATGTAATGAAGTGAAACGGAAATTCTTGATTAAAGTACCGATGCGTGAAAAATTAATTCCTTAATTACTTAATTACCGCTGAATTACTGCAATTGAACAATTACACTTTCCACCACTGCAAGCAAGACATCACATTCGCCGGATTACTGATTTGAATAACTTACTGTAGGAATACGACTTCTAATGTCGCGTTTTTGTGTTTGTGAGCGCAGTGGCTTCAGCTGAAAGACGTCTGTAACGTTTGTAATCGTGGTGAAAATGTAGTGCGTTGTACAGAATGCCGTCGCGCGTTCCACCATCACTGCCATTTACCCGCACTACAGAACAACAAACCTCTGTGAGTATAAGGTTCTGTTTACTTTACTTTAAAATGGTGTTGTTAGTGAATGCCGTGCGTGCGAGCGTGTGTGTGTGTGTGTGTGTGTGTGTGCGCGTGTGTGTGAGCCACAGATCTGTAATCCTTTAATTCCAAATTTGTTTATCCAGAAGGTGATGACACGTTATTCCTGTATTCGTTACATTACTGGTATTTAATCCAGTCATATACACGCGCTCATCTCTTATCATATGAAGCATTATAAAGGTTGATATATGAGGTGTGACTGGTGTCAAAAGTTGTATATGACCGGATTAAACGATACGACAATAGTTTAATGGATAAAATACGACAGGAATAGCGTGTCATCACCTTAAAAAAAATAAATAAAAATAAAAAAGGAGTAACGAGAGCTATTTTTTTAAATGTAAGGCGTAAACACTGATTATTTGCTTTTTTTCTTTCCTTTTCTCTTTTTTTTTTGTTGAAGTGCCTGAATTTTCGGAAAAGGAAAAAACCACCTGCCTGGGCCACATTATTATTAATCCGTTTTATCCGTTTACGGGGAGCCTGTGCCTTCCTATGGGTTCAGGATACACCCTGAGACCGCATTTTGTTTGGTTCTCAACCCCCTGAAAGCATTCAAATGCATCCTGGCGGTGTGACACGTGCTCATTTGTTTTTTTTTTTTTATTGAAAACAGAATATTTGCTTTGCAGTGCAGATTGCAAAAACAGAGGCGTACCAACACAGTTTGGTATTTTTAATCACGTGCGGCAATCGAATGAATGAAACGGCAGGACGACGCTTTTTACGTTTTGCTCTACGATCGTTTCTGCGTAGATGTGCGAAACGAAAAATAAATAAAATAATAATAATAATAATAATAATAATAATAATAATAATAATAATAAGATGGGTGCACGGTGGTTTAGTGGTGATCACGTTCGCCTCACACCGCCAGGGTCCGGGTTCGATTCCCGTCTCGGCCATGTGTGTGTGGAGTTTGTGCATGTTCTCCCCGTGTCTCAGGGGGTTTTTCTCCGGGTTCTCCGGTTTCCTCCCCCGGTCCAAAAACATGCACGGTAGGTTTGATTGGCACCTTGGAAAATTGTCCCTAGTGTATGAATGTGTGTGTGTGTGTTGTGTGTGTGTGTGTGTGTGTGTGTCCTGTAATGGGTTGGTATTCCATCCAGGGTGTATCCTGCCTTAATGCCCATAGACGCCTGAGATAGGCACAGACTTAATATCACTTAATAATATTAATAAATTTACGTGTGTGTGTGTGTGTGTGTGTGTGTGTGTGTGTGCGTGTGCTCACACAGACACAACTGGAAGTGTACTTTCTGCCTGACAAAGAATTACCTGGATTTTTATAAACGCATGAATTCAGAAGCCGCTTTGAAAAGCCCCGTTTCTGGACATTTGGTACCCAAACACACATTCACACGTGTTCAAATAACACAACACACACACACACACACACACACACACACAGTGGTTGTGATGGTTTGTGTATTTCATTCTCCAGAGATGCGAGTATTTGCTGCTGCATTTGTACAAAGACACGCAGCTTATGCTTAACGAGCGTTATTTCACCAAGGTAAGACATTCTACTCAATACCATACATTTCATTCCCCTTTACACTCCCTCTGTGCTCGCCAGTCACTCCAACTCAGCAATGCTAATGTCGGTCATTTGTTTTTGTTTTTTCATTTGCAAGCTGGACCAAGTGAAGAACAAGCTGCAAAATAACATGTATAACACAGTGAAAGATTTTATGCAGGACGTCGAGCAGATCTACAAACCTTCAAGCACGGTATGATGTACAGTTAGTGTAAAGATTATGTCATAATAATATATTCGATGCCCTTTTCTAATATTGGCTGGCTTTGGTGAGCAAGGAAAAGCTATAATGAACTGATCCTCATTGTTTCCCCTTTGCATCTTTTGTTCTTAAAATTCAGAAGAGGTCAAATCTCTGCGTTCAGAACACAGTTTTAATGGAAATATCTTTTTGTGGAAGAATTATAGGCTCACTTTTAGTCAAACTCCCAAAAATAAGTGGCCTTGGAGAATACATGGACAGGAATCTGAGACCATTTCCCCAAATCTCTCCAGATCCTTTTTCCAGATCCAAATAATAATGGTTCAAAATGCATGATCAAGCTTTGCATACTGTATGATACCTAATGGGGTGCCAATATTAAAGAAGAAGGCCAATATATGTATGTATGTATAATAACTGTGTGTGTGTGTGTGTGTGTGTTTGTGCCTGTGTGTGTGTTTGCAGGCTGCCCTGCGCGTCAAGGGCGAAGAGAAAGTGTTCGGAAACTTCAAACAAAATTTCCAATTTGTCTTTAAAATCCAGTAATGTTTTTTTTCCTTCAAATCCAAAAGATGAATATCAATATGAAATCTGTTGTTGTTTACAGAAACCTGTCGTTACCCTATAAAACAGTAATGTCGAGTGTCAGTGGACGGTGGTGGTGGTTTCCAAACTAGATGTGTGTTTTTTGCTATAATATTTAATCTTGTGTGTCTTTTATTCTTTTCCTATAGATTCGTTGCATATTGTCTAGCTAGCTTCATGCAGCAGTAATATATTTGATTTAGGGTCCGGGGGGGAAACCGGAGAACCCGGAAAAAAACCCCCCGAGGCATGGGGAGAACATGGAAAACTCCACACACACATTTTATTCATTCATTCATCTTCTACCGCTATATCCGATCTTCTCGGGTCACGGGGAGTCTGTGCCTATCTCAGGTGTCTATGGGCATTAAGGCAGGATACACCCTGGATGGAATGCCAACCCATCGCAGGGCACACACACACACTCACACACACAAACACACTCTCACACACATTCATACACTAGGGACAATTTTTTCCAAGGTGCCAATCAACCTACCTGTGCATGTTTTTGGACCGGGGGAGGAAACCGGAGAACCCGGAGAAAAACCCCCTGAGGCACGGAGAGAACATGCACAAACTCCACACACACATGGCCGAGACGGGAATCGAACCCGGACCCTGGCGGTGTGAGGCGAACGTGCTAACCACTAAACCACCGTAGCCCCCCACACACATTTTATATTTAATATAAATAAGAAACTACGGTTGTTTTATTATTGATTAAAATAAAAAATTATTTCTGATTGCTAGCAATGTGGGTTTTTTTTTTTTTAATAGTTTTCATGGAACATGAAAGTTTGTTCATATTGTATTGACGTGAAACTCGGTGGTCTCAAATTTGTCACAGAAGTCAATATATGGATTTTCTGTTTTAATAAACTTAATATATCTCTCATACATGTCTTAATCTTTGTGTACCTGATATTCCCAGATCTGTATCACAGAGACTGGAGTGGGATAAGCGTGAGTGGGATAATATTGGCCCACTTTCTATTTTTATTCAGTATGATAAAAAAAAAACAGTCATATTAATATAAAGTAATAGAATATTCATTCATTCATCTTCTACCGCTTTATCCGATCTTTCCTCGGGTCACGGGGAGTCTGTGCCTATCTCAGGTGTCTATGGGCATTAAGGCAGGATACACCCTGGATGGAATGCCAACCCATCACACACACACACACACACACACACACACACACATTCATACACTAGGGACAATTTTCCAAGGTGCCAATCAACCTACAGTGCATGTTTTTGGACCGGGAGGAAACCGGAGAACCCGGAGAAAAACCTCCTTGAGGCACGGGGAGAACATGCAAACTCCACACACACATGGCCGAGACGGGAATCGAACCCGGGCCCTGGTGGTGTGAGGCGAACTTGCTAACCACTAAGCCACCGTGTCCCTGATAAAGTAATAGAATATATGTGTATATAATAATAATATGCAATAGTCATAATTAGAATCGCACACGAATGTAATGAATGAAAATGTCGGGTTAAATTCATAGAAACTTTCTACAGCAACTTTATATTTGACAATATTCCAAGTTGGATATTTATAAGACTTTATGGGAATTAATAGGAATTTAATGGGGAATTCTGGGAATTAAACAGAAATGGGAGAAAACGTATTTAAACTTGATCATATACGATTAAATACAAGCATTTTGTTTGGTAATAAGATGACGTGCATGTAATCGAATACAAGTTGACTGATTTAACTGCCAGTTTAATAGCTTCTATAGCACAAGGAAGTTTTTCTTTTGACATGTTTGACATTCTTTTGTGTGCACGACTGAAGTAAAGATGTGTTTTATGGAGGAATGTACAGTGCATGTAGGAGGCATGTGATGATGAATGTACAGACTTAGATTACATTTAATATAACTGTAATTGTATTAAATCTGTTTGTTTTATTCCAACTTATTCCCGTTAATTCCAATGGAAAAAAAATCCGATTTTAATAATGTTTTAATTTTTTTTAAAGGCAGATCCTTTCGTTTTCCTATCAGGTCTTGTTTTTCTAGCTTTCGTTTACCTGAACATCACCTGGGTGTTGCTTTCACTGTACAATGGCCCGGGCGGCTTCGGGATCACGTGATCATCGCGTTAAACTTCACATCACAAGATTCATCAGCGGGATTCACAGGAGATTCTTTTCTTCACCAGCAGCAGAATGGATGTGCTGTATGGTGTAACCGGTGGTGTAAGTGATGAGCTGCTGATTGATTTTTTTCGCCGTAAGAAGACGCAGCTCTCGACCATGAAACAACCAACCATCTTCTTGTGCCAGCTCCGAGACTACGACCTGGTACCTGAAGAGCTGTTCCAGGTCAGACACTTCCCCCTATCATTAAAGGAGGGAGAGAGGGGGGGGGAGGCAGAGGGAGAGAGAGGTGAGGGAGGGAGAAAATGGGGAGAGGATTTTAATGATGTAATAATCAGGAAACTGAGCGTGGGGGGTTAAACCCCACACCCTCCTGTAGTACGGTCGGTGAAGAAGAGACGTGCGAACTAATGGAGATCGGATTGCAAAAGTGTTTCTGGGAAAGTTTTCAGGAGAAGGTTTTGAGGTCGATCTCCCAGAGCTGTGTCGGATTCCTAACGAGGGGATTGAAACCCGGATCGCATGTAATAAACAGCCCTGCTGCGCCTCAGACGCGGCATCCGCCGGTTATTACCTGCCTCAGAGTGCCGCTCGAAGCCCGCTCTGATTGAGTATACGATTTCATTCCAGGGCCGATTCCTGTTCCCCGGAACTCACCCACTGAGTCTGGGTCACTTCTGGCAAAAACTCCGCTTATTTCATTACTGATTTTCCTGCTAATGTTCTCTGACACTTTGTGGTTTGTTTTGTCCACCGCTAGTGTACGTCAAAAAATAGTGATACCCTAAAAGTACACGTGTGGGGCACGGTGGTTTAGTGGTTAGCACGTTCGCCTCACACCTCCAGGGTTCGATTCCCGTCTCGGTCATGTGTGTGTGGAGTTTGTGCATGTTCTCCCCGTGTCTCAGGGGTTTTTCTCCGGGTTCTCCGGTTTCCTCCCCCGGTCCAAAAACATGCACGGTAGGTTGATTAGCACCTTGGAAAATTGTCCCTAGTGTATGAATGTGTGTGTGTGTGTGTGTGTGTGTGTGTGTCCTGCGATGGGTTGGCATTCCATCCAGGGTGAATCCTGCCTTAATGCCCATAGATGCCAGAGATAGACACAGACTCCGCGTGACCCGAGGGAAGATCGGATAAAGTGGTAGAAGATGAATGAATGAATGAATGAATAAAAGTATTATGTATGCTTTATGAACCCACAACTTTTTAAATCACAAATGCATTCGGGTCATGTCAATTTACACTTTATTTCAACACCTCCCCCTCTTTCACTCTCTCTCTCTCTCTCTCTCTCTCTCTGTACAGAAAGTATTAAAGGTGAAAAGTAAAAATAAAATCCAGGAAAATATCTATAAGATTCTGGAGTGGGTGGAGAGTAAAGGAGGAGACTCGGTGAAAGACTTTTGGAAGTGTGTGTTTAAGGATCACATGCTGGACAGATACCCCGACCTCCTCTTAATCCGGAACGAGTTCTTTGATGGTCAGTCTTTCCGTTTGTTCACTTTTCTTGTGTTCTCTTTTCTCAAAACATCACTCTTATGTCACTGAACACATGTCAGGTGGCAGGGCGTGTTGGGATGTTTTGGATGAGTGTTTCGTGAACCTCTCTGTCTTTTACAGTCGCTGAGAAAACGAGAAAGACTCCAGAGCAAAATACATGTGCACCAGAGGGACAGAAAAGTAGTGAAGAGAGCAACAAGGAGGAACCAGGTCCTTCTTCTGCACCCAGCCAGAAGAGAGCAGCCTGTAGAGTCTCTGTAATGTCTTTATCTTTAGAAGAGATGTGATTATGGAGCATCATTTAAGGATCCTTTTTGGAATGATTTAACATTTCCCGTATAGACCGCCGTGGCGTAGTGGTTAGCACGTTCGCCTCACACCACCAGGATCCGGGTTCGAGTCCCATCTCGGCCATGTGTGTGTGGAGTTTGTGCATGTTCTCCCCGTGTCTCAGGGGTTTTTTCTCAGGGTTCTCCGGTTTCCTCCCCCGGTCCAAAAACATGCACGGTAGGTTTGATTGGCACCTTGGAAAATTGTCCCTAGTGTATGAATGTGTGTGTGTGTGTGTGTGTGCGTGTGTGTGTGTGTGTGTGTGTGTGTGTGTTTCTGCGATGGGTTGGCATTCCATCCAGGGTGTATCCTGCCTTAATGCCCATAGACGCCTGAGATAGACACAGACTCCCCGTGACCCGAGGGAAGATCGGATAAAGCGGTAGAAGATGAATGAATGAATGAATGAATGAATGAATGAATGAATGTTATGGGGCACGGTGGCTTAGTGGTTTAATGGTTAGCACGTTCGCCTCACACCGCCAGGGTCCGGGTTCGATTCCCGTCTCGGCCATGTGTGTGTGGAGTTTGTGCATGTTCTCCCCGTGCCTCAGGGCAGGTTTTTTCTCCTCCGGGTTTCTCCGGTTTCTCCGGGTTCTCCGGTTTCCTCCCCTGGTCCAAAAACATGCACGGTAGGTTGATTGGCACCTTGGAAAATTGTCCTTGGTGTATATATGTGTTTGTGCCCTGTGATGGGTTGGCATCACAGGCTCCCCGTGACCCGAGGGAAGATCGGATATAGCGGTAGATGAATGAATGAATGAAAGTAATATACGTGCCAAACTGAATAATCGGATCACGACCGCTTTGGGCGACCCCTAGCGTTTTCTAGCTGTTTTCCCTTCATTTTTCTTTCCTCGGCATCATGTACAGAAGGTTGCATCCTTCATTAAAGTAAGGAATTCTGGGTATTTCGGTGTAATCCAGTAGTGACCTGACATTTCTTCCTCTTAGCAAGCGTGAGTAATGAACAAACACTCCCTGTTATCTGTGGGAAAAGGAATGGCGTGTTGTATCCAGCCAAACTCGCCAAAGGTAAACTTCATTTACATCACATTAAACATGGACTGCATACACTATAGGGCCAAAAGTATTTGGATGCCCAGGTTTTCACCCAGATGTGCTTCTTCCTTCAGGAGAGAAGTGTATTTCGTCACAGGGCAGCTGGTACTTTCCAGGTGGATTCGAAAAAGCATCGGGAAAAGGAAGTAGCCAGAAATGGAAACACAGCATCCGCTACAATAACATTCCACTGGGAAATCTCATAAAGGTAAATCTGTGCTTTTACACGGTGTAACACAGTAAAACACGAGATGGTGTACTGACTCACATAAACTTTCTGCATTAAAATGTCTCTGTTCTTTCGCTTTGGTAGACGGGTCAATTGGAGTGTCCAATGCGTTATACGGCACAAAAGGTGCGGAATTAATTGTTGTCTTGTTTTAAATATTTTGTATTTATTTGTATTTTACTTTTGCTATGTTTCCACACGGACGGTTTTGATTGCGGGATATATGCGTCATGTGCTGCCTATGTGCTTTTTTTCTTATGATTGCAGAGAAAAAAAGCTCGCATTATTGAAAGCTCCAGCTCTGGTGAGTATACGTTTTCTTTTTGTGGCAGCACAGTGGTTAAGGCATTGGGCTCACGACCAGAAGATCGCAGGTTCAAATCCCAGCACCACCAAGCTAGTGGGCCCTTGAGCAAGGCCCTCAATTGCTCAGTTGTAAGTCCCTCTGGTTTGCTAAATGCCGTAAATGTAAAATATAGAACATAACCAAATACAAACTTGATCTGATGGTACTTTTCTGAAATTGTCTTCTCTTTTGTTTGTTTGTTCTGACACTGTGTTGCTCTCCTGGGAACATTTAGAGTCGAGTGATTCCAGCGAAGACTGGGAAGTGACGATGGATGGAGGGATCGGGGAGCAGGAAGAGGAAGATGAGGAGAGCGAGGCGGAGGATATGGGGCTGTTTGCTCCTGCTGTTTTGCCGGTCATCTGTGGCTCTTTCACTGGATATTTATATAAAAGCCGATTTGTAGGTAGGTGGTCATAAGAGCAGTGTTTTTTTTGAGAGCTCTGGGCTGGGTGTGGAGGTGTGGAGCACTCTGCTACTCCAAAACAGATAAAGCAGTGGCATAACATTCACTCATTCATTCATTCATCTTCTAGCGCTTTATCCGATCTTCCCTCGGGTCACGGGGAGTCTGTGTCTATCTCAGGCTTCTATGGGCATTAATGCAGGATACACCCTGAATGGATGCCAACCCATCGCAGTACACACATACACACACACACACATTCATACACTAGGGACAATTTTCCAAGGTGTCAATCAACCTACTGTGCATGTTTTTGGACCGGGGGAGGAAACCGGAGAACCCGGAGAAAAACCCCCTGAGACACGGGGAGAACATGCACAAACTCCACACACACATGGCCGAGACGGGAATCGAACCCGGATCCTGGCGGTGTGAGGCGAACGTGCTAACCACTAAGCTACCGTGCCCCTAATGGCATAACATAATATATTAAATGTTATATTGAGAGAGAGAGTGTGTGTGTGTGTGTGTGTGTGTGTTTTGCAGGGTCACTCGGTAAGAGCATTCGCACAGAGGAGCGCTGGTTCACTCCTGTGGAGTTCGTAATGCAGGAGTCTGTGCCTGAGGAACTCTGGAGTACAAATATACTGTGTCACGGCAAAAGCCTCAGGTTCCTGGTGAAGGTAATGCGAGCGGCCATATATTATTTTTCCGCAAACTTTTACCGGTCTGATTTTTGAGAAGGTCGGTGTAGCCAGACGGATAATAGATCCTAATGTTATGTTTTATATATCAGTGAAAACGCACCACCTCTCCTTCGTGTTGTCTGTACGCAGAAGAACATCTTTACTGTTCATCCCGCATCCTGCCCCTGTTCTCTCTGCGATCCTAATAATAAGGTGAGATAGATAGATAGATAGATGGATGGATGGATTGATTGATTGATTGATTGATTGGATCAAATCCGTATTTATGTTTACAGTTTGAGTTAGAAGCACATATGGGTCTTTCATAAACATTTAATAGTTTGATTTTCTTTATCAGGACCAGGATAACGATGACGTGTGCTACATTTGTAACTCTGGGGTGAATCTGGTGTGTTGTGATGAGTGTCCACGAGCTTTTCATCATTCCTGCCATTTACCGACTCTGCAGGAGGACATGCTGGGGTGAGAACCAGCAATGCAATGAGTTCTAACGTAGTAACTTTTGTTTTGGTTTTGACTTTGGCGGGTGTGTGTGTGTGTGTGTGTGTGTGTGTGTGTGTGTGTGTGTGTGTGTGTGTGTGTGTGTGTGTGTAGGGACAAATTGGTGTGTACTTTTTGCGTGTTAAGAAGTAACCGCGGGTCGTGGATTCACATGAGCAGCAAAGGTGCTTTGAGATGTCCTGTTTCCGAAAACACGGTGGTATAGAAATATATAAACACACACACACACACACACACACACAGTGATATATGATTCTGATATATGATTCTGTTTTTTTTCTTCTCCATAAGCGCTGTGATTATTTGCTGTTGCGATTGTTAAGCTCGGATAAAAGACGCGAATTTACTAATGACCCTGCTGCAAAGGTAGGCAAACTCACTCTGTGTTTTCCTTCATTGCATAGACATTCATTTATCGAAAAAGCAAATATTTAACAATTAACAATAGGTCACAAACCAGAAAAGGGCGGGGTCCTCGGAAACCTGGTGGGGGGGGTAAACAAAGTATCTTGGAAAATGGCAAAACATAAAAAAATATCTTCTCATAAAGTAGCAAAGCAAAAATAGTGACATAAAGTGCAAGAAAGATGGTAAGAAAAACCACACATTACAGCGAACACGCAACAAACAAACAAAAGCCGCAAAACCGGAATAAAACACACCCATGGCGCATTGGCTTTAATGGCTTTAAAAGCCACGTGAAAATGCTCAACGTAAACCCAGAAATCGGAATAAAAACGCCGGTTTCTATAAACCGAAGAAAATCCTGCCACGTAAACCTGTTAAACTGATTATTTTGTGTTTACGTCATCACGATATGTCAAGGCTCAAATCTCAGTGCTATTTCGGATGCAGGAACTTCTTTGTAAAGGAGGAACTGTTCAGCAATAATGTTCTTTGTATGAAAAAAAAACGCGACATGCATAATATGGGGAATTTTTAGATGCTTCTTTTAGATTTTCCTCATACCATCAAGCAGTACGATACCAACAAATTAATTCTATTGCTTGATTTAGATCAACCGTTTATATATTTTATAATACCGTGCATATATATATATATATATATATATATATTATTTTTTTTTTTTTCAATAGCATGCAAATTATGTAATGGAGTTCTATGTTGACAGAAATAAAAGACGGGTAAACAGGACAGAGGCTAATATGTGCACATGTCACAGTCATTAAGATTGAAAGTAAATGTAAACACGATATTGGAAAGGATAACATATCATGTGAACAGTCCATCGAATATTTCCTGCGGAATGATTTTACTACTACGGGGACACGGTGGTTTAGTGGTTAGCACGTTCGCGTCACACCTCCAAGGTCCGGGTTCGATTCCGGCACATATTAGGCACATATTAGCCTCTGTCCAGTTTACCCGTCTTTTATTTCTGTCAACATAGAACTCCATTACATAATGCCCATAGACGCCTGAGATAGGCACAGGCTCCCCGTGACCCGAGAAGATCGGATAAAGCGCTAGAAGATGAATGAATGAATGAATGATTGTAGTACAATATATTACATATTACAATTGTATTACAATATGGCGTGCATGTAAACATACCTAATAATATGGGAGTTAATTAGGGACTCTGGCGACACCTGGTGGGGAGAGAAAAAAAACGGGAAACACACGGAACCGGAACGTTCAAAGATTTTGACGGAATGTAGTTGAACAGTGAAATCATTATTGTGTAATTAGTCTAACTACTGACTGATCAATCATTCTTAAAATTTCAAATAATGCATAAACAACCCAAAATGAAGACATTCTTATAGTCATGAGATTGTTGACTTGTGCCTTACTGGTGGGAAGGACTGAAAAAAATCTTTTTTTTGTTATTTTAACAAGACCATACATAATAAACTTCATTAAAGAAGAAAAATGAAAGAGCTTTTATTGCAGTCAGGTCAGTCCCATCGTAAAAAAGACCCCCCCCCCCCCCCCCCCCCCCCCCCCCCCCCAGGAAAAACAACCTCCCCAACAGCAAGGCACAAGTCAATGATCACGCCCAAAACTCCCCACGTTTTATATCCCACACCCAGTGATATTGACATATTTTCTTTAACTCTGCTCTTTAATGATTTACATTATTCACTATATTTACAAGATTTTACATACTCCTCCGATTTGCATACGTAAATTCTAGTAAATTCGACCTTTTCCAGGAATTTTCCTGTTTAACTCCATATAATTCGTGCAGATCTCTGACCCCTTCCCCTTTTATTCACCTTTCTTGAAAAATCCCCTGTTCGTGTTTTCCCTGTCTGTAAACCGAAAATGTAACATCCTTTTCTTTCCAGTTTATTAAGTAGACTTACTTATTTACAGTGGCGTGGTGGTTAGCACGTTCTCCTCACACCTCCAGGGTCCGGGTTCGATTCCCGTCTCGGCCATGTGTGTGTGGAGTTTGCATGTTCTCCCCGTGCCTCAGGGGTTTTTCTCCGGGTTCTCCGGTTTCCTCCCGGTCCAAAAAACATGCACGGTAGGTTGATTGGCACCTTGGAAAATTGTCCCTAGTGTATGAATGTGTGTGTGAATGTGTGTGTGTGTGTGTGTGCCCTGCGATGGGTTGGCATTCCATCCAGGGTGTATCCTGCCTTAATGCCCATAGACGCCTGAGATAGGCACAGGCTCCCCGTGACCCGAGAAGATCGGATATAGCGGTAGAAAGATGAATGAATGAATGAATGAACGAGTATAACAAACCTTTGTTCTTGTGCAGGTACAGAGGTACCACTTTGTGATCTCTAATCCCATGTGGCTCAAACGAGTGAAGAGCAAACTGCAGAGAAACAAGTACAAAAGAGTGGGAGAGTTTGTGAGGGACATCGAGCTCATCTTCAGCAACTACCGGACATTTAACCTGGTGTGATTTTCAATCCAGAACAAACAAAAAAAACAACCAGATCTTATTTATTTATTTATTTATTCTGCGCAACATATCTTCCATTTCCATTCTGCTCTGTCCACTGTCTCTTTCAAACCAACCATCTGCATTTATTCCCTGTGCGTGTGCGTGTGTGTGTGCGTGTGTGTGTGTGTGTGTGTGTGTGTGTGTGTGTGTGTGTGTGTGTGTGTGTGTGTGTGCGTGTATAGGATAAACGGTGTGCCGGGATTGCAGACGAAATGGAAAAGCTCTTCCAGGAGGAGTTTAACGACGTGTTTAAAATCCAATAGGATTTTGTCTCCGGAGTATATTTAATTAAAATATTGCTTATTTACTTTAAAGTTACTTTTTATAATCCAATAATCCAATTTTTATAATCCATAGTCAAACGATGATAATCTTATAATATGATTTATACGGTTGTGTGAGTTTATTCTTTATTTATTAACCCGATATGTTCCATCGTAACGTTTCTTTTCGTTGTAAAAGGGAATGTTGTTAGGTGTCTGGATTTTATGTTCCAGACTGTAATAAATAAAACAGAAAGATACGGATTATTAGTGAAGTGCATTTTTTTTTCTTTCTTTCTTGTTTTCGGCGGTCGCTGCACAAATAGTGATGATCAAATCTACAGATACTATTAGAAATAAGAAAGAAATAATATTCCAGTATATGACCTCTTGGGATTTCCATGGATTTGTTTGGACAAAACAACAACAACAACAACAACAAATACACAAATCGGTGTCTAATCGTATACTACAGCACTGTTCCGTCCTGAAATGGTGTTTGTTAGTTATCTATCAAATACTGTAATATAGTTTTATAACAGGGGGACTGTAATGTTTCTCGGTGCTGCATCAATTAATACATTTACCAACTGTTTATAGCTTCTATAAGTGATAAGAGGAACTAACAAACATGCTGTGAACCTGAATAAACGTTTTCATCTTTTATTTTTTATTTCCTACTTGCTATTTGCTTGTAAACACTTTCTCTCGGGGTTCCAGGCGGTGATGATGCGATGATGTGATGATGTGATGAACCCTAGCCCTCCCAGAGTTGGGAAGATATCGTGTGCTTTTCCCTCTTGCGTTTCTCTTGCTCCTGCGCCAGTTCGGACTCCAGCTCCGCGACTTGTTTCTCCAGCAGCTCGTACTCCTTCATGATCCTCTCTCTGGCGCGCATGGCCGAAATCTTGTCCTCCTCGCAGCGCACCATGTTGTCCTTGAGGTTGCCGATGATGATTTGGCGCAGCGCGTTCCTTTTCAGTTTCTCCAGCCTGATCTTGTTGACCTCCACGACCTGCTGTCGCAGAGCCGCGTTGAGATTGGCCACCTGCAGTGCCGCTTGATGCAGCTGCTCCTGGGCTTCGGTCTTCCTGTCTTTCTCCTCCTCTACAATCCTCTGGTTTTTATCGCACAGTCTCCACGTCTCCTTGAAAACGGAGAGGTGCCGCTTGGCGGCCGCCTGCTGCAGCTCCTCGTTGATCTTCTCGTTCTCCAGCTCCCACTGGCTGCTCTCCGCCTGCAGCGTGGCCTCCAGGTGAGTCACGCGTTCCTCCAGTTCCTCGCGTTCCCTGATCCAGCTCTCCCTCTCGCGGTCTATAGTCTTGTTCGCTTTCTTGTGCGCTTTCAGGCAAGTCCGGAGCTCGGAGATGTTTTGGAGGTGCACGCCGTTCGTCACCTCCAGCTTGTCCGCTTTCGTCTTACATTCCTCTATGCTCTTCTCCAGATCCTCCAGGTGCTGCTCCAGCTCATTCACATCGCGGTCATCCTTCGCCTTGCGTCGAAAGAGTTCCCCGAACTTTCCAAACACATTTATGCCTGAGCCATCGTGTTCCTGTAGACGGGACATTAGCGAATGGGGGGCAGGGATGCCTCCTCGCCCTTTAATACACTGGAAAGGTGTCACTGTGACGTCAGAGAGGAATTCCTCAACAACGTTCACTGGAATACTTAATAACTTAATAAAGTATGGGAAATTTCATTTAAACTTTGCATATCCGGATAAAACAAGGGGGGGGGGGCAAACT
>JACRUU010000022.1:1394460-1416960 GCA_030449085.1 Kryptopterus vitreolus
GTGAGATGTGTGTAACGGCTCTCTCTCTCTCTCTCCCTGCGTTGGTTCTCCGTGCAGAAGGTGATAAAGATGAAGAGTAAACAGAGGAGACAGGACGTTGTGTATGAGATTTTGGACACGCTGGAGAAGAA
Organism: Kryptopterus vitreolus; assembly: GCA_030449085.1. Classification (NCBI taxonomy): domain Eukaryota; kingdom Metazoa; phylum Chordata; class Actinopteri; order Siluriformes; family Siluridae; genus Kryptopterus; species Kryptopterus vitreolus. The sequence goes on from JACRUU010000022.1 coordinate 1,394,592, forward strand.
GCGTGGTCGGTGTGTGACGCTCTTCTGGAAGTGCGTCTTCCAGGAACACATCCTTCAAAAATACCCTGTGCTGCGCTTCCTCCGCAACAGCCTCCTGGACGGTCAGTCACTTCCTGTTCATAGCGCCGTAATTCCTGAATCGTCAGATGTAGAGATTTATTCATTTACAGGCACCTATAAGGTCTACGTGGATCTCCCCGGCACGGAGGAGCCGAACGCTGACGAGAACGAGTCGGGGCAGAAAGTGAGGAAGAAGGCAAACCGAGGAAAGCGGAAGAAACGCGTGGACGAGGCTGACGAGGGAAAGGAGAAGGAGGAGAAGGAGAAGGAGAAGGAGGAGGAACCGGGACCTTCTACACCCACAGCGAAGAAACCGCTCAGGAAACCGATATTCTGTGAGTCGTAAAAAAAAAAAAAAAAAAAAAAAAAAAAAAAAAAAGCACAAACCGTCACTTTTATTTCTTTGATTTAGACATCATCAATTACTTTTCAATGCTTCGGTCGCCTTTGAAGTGAAGTCCTTTGAAGTCCTGTTGTCCTTTGAAGACGCCTCGGACTCTCGTTCTGAGAGAACGCCATCGAAGGAACCGCGTTCGAAATAACGGAAGTGTCTAAATAAATAAATATAATATAAATAAATAATGTTATTAACGCGCGATGAACGCAGCATGCGTTACTGTGTCCGTAATCTGCGTCGTGCTGGCGAATGTATTTATTTATAAATAAACCGTGGTGTACAGTACATACAAACATATATTCATTCATCTTCTAGCGCTTTATCCGATCTTCCCTCGGGTCACGGGGAGTCTGTGTCTATCTCAGGCGTCTATGGGCATTAAGGCAGGATACACCCTGGATGGAATGCCAACCCATCACACACACACACACACACACATTCATACACTAGGGACAATTTTCCAAGGTGCCAATCAACCTACCGTGCATGTTTTTTGGACCGGGGGAGGAAACCGGAGAACCCGGAGAAAAACCGGAGAGAACATGCACAAATTACACACACACATGGCCGAGACGGGAATCGAACCTGGACCGTGGCGGTGTGACGCGAACGTGCTAACCACTAAACCACCGTGCCCCTATTGCAGTAATATTAAACTTCTATTATTTATTCTCTCTCTCTCTCTCTCTCTCTCTCAGCCCCTCCATTAAAAAAAGGACAGAAGGCTGAGATCTGGAAGTGGAGTATTTATAAATCGACTCTCCCCGTTACATGTGGTGATAAAAAAGCCACTCTGTATCGAGACAAGCTGGCCCAAGGTACACCTCAATCTGTCTTCATTAATAAATCTCATTGTATTATAGTAAATTATTGTACTGTATTATATATAACATATTATATTATATTACATATTGTAACACATATATAACAATTCAATATTCCTGGATTAGATTGGTTTTTCTTTTCTCAGAATTTAAATGCACGTGTTGCGCTGAGCAGATCAGCCACCAGATGGCGCACGGAACTATAACTACAAATATCTAAAAATTGGCGTAAACAACTTCAATTATTGTGATAAATTATTAACTTTAATGTTAAATGCTGTGATAATGAGAAAACATGCACGATAAAATCAAATATTAATAGATACATATGGGCAGAGAAAAATCAGTTTACATGAGTGCGTTATTATCATTTTTTTTAAGCGTATCAATATTATATTATATATAATAATATATTATTCATTCATTCATTCATCTTCTAGCGCTTTATCCGATCTTCCCTCGGGTCACGGGGAGTCTGTGTCTATCTCAGGCGTCTATGGGCATTAAGGCAGGATACACCCTGGATGGAATGCCAACCCATCGCAGTACACACACACACACACACACACACACACTCACACACACACACACACATACACATTCATACACTAGGGACAATTTTCCAAGGGGCCAATCAACCTACCGTGCATGTTTTTTTGGACCGGGGGAGGAAACCGGAGAACCCGGAGAAAAACCCCCTGAGGCACGGGGAGAACATGCACAAACTCCACACACACATGGCCGAGACGGGAATCGAACCCGGACCCTGGCGGTGTGAGGCGAACGTTCTAACCACTAATCCACCGTGCCCCTATTAATATTTTATATTATGTATAATTTATTGCGTACGCACTGCATGGTATTCGGGAGATTACGTGGACAGCAGGCACCACGACGCTGAGATTAGACGTTGGCGTTTCTTTCTCCTATAGGACAGAGATGTGTTCTGTTCGAGGGTCAGTGGTTCATGCCGACCCATTTTGAGAAGTTTGCTGGAAAGGGGAACTCCAAGAACTGGAAGCTTTCCATCCGCTGCCAAAAGACGCCGCTGCTGAAACTCTTCCAGGTAATCCCTCCGCCGTGTGTACCCATGAAAACCTGTAAACACATTATTTACTTGTATTTATTTATTTATTCTATTTTTAAAGCAGGGGCATCTCGAATGTCCACGCATGTGGAGGTCATGTGATCGCAAGGTACCGAGAACCCTTTTAATTCTTTCTACATTTCTTTAGTCATTTAAAACGAGCGCATTTTTGTACAGAAACGGAGAGCGATGTTTACCGTGAGCTCCTCAGAAAGCTCCAGCCCTGGTAACGCGCACACACACACACACACACACACACACACACACACACACAGATAAACTGGGACGCAAAACATCTCCTCTCTGTTAGCATCAACGTCTAATGAAGAAATAGAGGGATCAGATGAAGATGAGAAGGAGAAAAGGGAATTTGGAAGAGAGGAGGAAAATGAAGTCGAGGAAGACGAGGACGAGGAAGTGGATCTGTCCGTTTTCGAGGCGGCAGTGTTACCAGTCGTCTGTGGCTCTTTCACTGGGGATTTATATAAAAAAAGATTTACAGGTAAATAAAATAAAACGGGTTTCATCGGCATTCTTTAATATCACTGGGTGCCCGATATACGGCTCTATTAGCAATAAACAAAAAAGAAAGGAATTATTGTGTGTATTTGTACAAATTCTACAAGAAAGAAAACACAAACAGCACCTTAAACTAGTGAGATTAAATACCAAAAAAAAAAAACAACAACCCAGAACAACTGCTCAGCTGTGTAAATGTGATTATTAATTTATTATTATTATATAATTATTTACAGCTATGAAGAATAAATCCCCCAAAAATCTGACTCCTGAATTTACTTCAGTTTGAACAGTAACAGTAGTGATGTCATCATTAACAATGCGGGTTTCTTCCTGCGACTTGCCGCAATTTGCCGCGAAATCCTATTTATTTATTTATTTATTTATTTGATTCATTTATTTATTTGCAGAATTCAAATGCACGTGTTGCGCTGAGCAGATTAGCCACCAGATGGCGCACGGAACTATAACTACAAATGTCTAGAAATTGGACGTAAACACTTTTCAATTATACTGATGAATTATTAACTAATGAGAAAACATGTACAATATAATATAGATAAGATATTATTACATATATATGGGCATAGAAAATTCTTTTTAAAAAAGCATATCATTATTATATTTGTAAACAATTGCGCCACGACTATTAATTATATATATATATATATATATATATATATATATATAAGTATAATGGATGCAGCTCCGTTTCCGTAAATGTGTGTGTGTGTGTGTGTGTTGCAGGGCCACGCCCTAAAAGCATCCGTACAGAGGAGCGCTGGTTCACTCCTGAGGATTTCATTAAGCAGACGATGAGTCTGACAGACGGACACTGGAAGAAAGATATACTCTGTCACGGCAAAACACTCAACTTCCTGTTGAAGGTAATACGAGCGACAAAACGCCGTCTGACCAACATCAACCTACACTCACCTACACCTACACACCTACACCTGCACTCCCATATTAAATACTTTAACTACACCAATACGGACTTTTTCATTTTGTGTGTGTGTATATATATATATATATCTGTGTGTGTGTGTGTGTGTGTTCTTTGTGCAGAGGAAAATCTTGCATATCCATTCATTGCTGTGTGAATGTCACCTTTGTTCTCCTGCCGATCCGGTGAGTCAGAAACGCTGATAGTTATAACAGGATCTGTTATCACAAATAACAGATTAATCAATTTATAGTATTACAATTTATACAACTTTAATTTTAAAATAATTTTTTAAAAAATCGACAAACATTACAGAATCAAGAAAATATGATAAATTCCTATTATTGTATATATATATATATATATATATATATATATATATTCCATAAAATACAGCACTTAGTGTATACCTTACTGTATTATTTTATACTATTTATTCATTTTAAATGTGTTATTGTTTTTATAACCTTTTTCTGAAGCACAGCATTCAGGAATGCGCTAAACTAGCGTTTTTTTTTTATAGCTTTATATCTTACCAATATAGTTAGGAGACATGCATAGTCAATATCGAACGCCAAGAACACATAACGAACAAATCCATACTACGGACGAACTCTTGGGCCGTGACCTCTGTGTTTGTAGGGTCGGGAGCGTCTGTGTAATATCATTGTATTTACGAATATTGAGGGAAATAAGACACGCCTTCGAAGTAATTATGCAACAAAACCAGTCCAATAAATAGAACTTCAAACGTACGGTACGTGTTATCAGTGAGTCGCCTCTAGAGGCCGCTCTCGCGCCGCATAACGCAACCCTGTTAGACGTTGAACAGCGTTTCCTGTGCGTTTAAACGGACATATTTTGGGCTTTATTTGTTGTTTCTGTAAACAGCGTGATCTGAACAATGATGACGTCTGCTTCATTTGCGACACCGTGGGAGACGAGAATAACGAGCTGGTGTGCTGTGACGAGTGTCCTCGAGCGTATCATCCCGACTGCCACTTACCCTCCGCCCCGAGCGACGACAGCGAGTGAGACACTTTACACACATTTATGTGATTTCAGACGACGGCGTTGTGGGGACTTGAAAGAAGATCTAAAAACTCAATAGATTCTTAATGCTGACCCTAATATTCAACTGCGTAATCTTTTGTGTGTGTGTGTGTTTGTGTGTGTGTGTGTGTGTGTGTGTGTGTGTGTGTGTGTGCAGAGATAGCTGGATGTGCACTTTCTGTGTTTGGAAGAGTAACCAGCATATGTGGATTGGTACGAGTCTACAAGATGCTTTGAACAGTCCTATAAACACAAATATCATGGTACACATACACACACACACACACACACACACACACACACACCTGCAGCGTTGTGGTTTTTGAATAAGTGTGTTTTCCGTTTCCAGCGTTGCGAGTACTTGCTGTTGTGTGTGTATAAGGAGGACACACAGCGTGTCTTTACTGACGATCCCATTACCACGGTAAGTTTTTCCTCGTTGTCTCGCTAACAACGTATTACATTTACGGGTTATTAATAGTGTCATAGATTATATTTATTATTATAAGACCCTCGTATGAATCCAGAGCTTCAATCTAAAATCAATTACAATTTTTTATTTTGGTACTAATTAATCTATAGTTCAATGAAAGCTCTGTTAGTTTATAGAGCTTTTAAGTGCCGTTATTTATTGTGGTTTAGTAAAAAATTAAGGGGATTCTTCGCTTTATGATGCGCATATTTGGTTTGGAGCCTTTCTAACGCAACCCTCCGTGTTTATATGCGTAGCTTGGGGGCGGCACCGGCTTGTGCAGACATAATGACTGGGTTGATGCCGACCAATTAATTAAATTGAATTAACACTTAAATAAAAATATACAATGCTCGTGCATCCTTGCGTAAAATGTGCAGGTTCCGGGATGCCGGCTTTCTAATCCCATGTGGTTGGAGCGAGTGAAGGGCAAACTGCATAGAAGGAAGTACAAAACAGTGGGAGAGTTTGTAGACGACATCAAGCTGATCTTCAGTAACCGCCAAACCTGGTACAGGGTGAGTTACTGTTTTTTTTTATTTGATATTTATATTGTTTTTCTTTTTAAAATCTCCCAATAAACGTAGTTTCCTCATGGTCAGGAGCGTATTCGAGACCCTGTGTCTTTTTTTCGGAATTGAGGGTTGTAGATGTACATGACCCAAAGGAATCTGCCGTTCCCGTTCCGTTACTTTTGGAAGGGGTTTAGTGGTTAACACATTCGCCTCACACCGCCAGGGTCCGGGTTTGATTCCCGTCTCGGTCATGTGTGTGTGGAGTTTGTGCATGTTCTCCCCGTGTCTCAGGGGGTTTTTCTCCGGGTTCTCCGGTTTCCTCCCCCGGTCCAAAAACATGCACGGTAGGTTGATTGGCACCTCGGAAAATTGTCCCTAGTGTATGAATATATGAATGTGTGTGTGTGTGTGTGTACTGCAATGGGTTGGCGTTCCATCCAGGGTGTATCCTGCCTTAATACCCATAGACGCCTGAGATAGACACAGACTCCCCGTGACCCGAGGGAAGATTGGATAAAGCGCTAGAAGATGAATGAATGAATGAATGTAACAGAAGGTCATGATTTCAAATCCCAGCAACTGAATTCGACCGTGGAAGGGTTTCGTTGAATTATTTCTATTGAGAAATAATTCTTTCTGTATGTATATATGTGTTTGTGTGTGTGTTTGTGTGTATTCACACAGGATGATAACATAGCCATGATGGGAGCCAGACTGCATAGGATCTTTGACCAGAAGTTCCACGCTGTCTTCAAGATCCAGCCGAGCCTTCCGTGTGCGCTGTGATTGGTCGCTGTGCCATCCAGAAAGAGAAAAAGAATGTTACTGTGTCGTAATGTGTAGGAGCCAATCAGATTCCAGTATGCAAATTTGGTACTAAAATCTCTCATTTGCATATTTATAGACCATGGATGTTTCAGTACACGTCTGACTCGTATGACTCAGCAGTGACCTGCGTCGCGTTATAAACAGTGCGTTGGGGTTTCTTTTTTAGGATTTGGGTTGAATTTATGAACAGGATATGTCGTTTTTACGAAGAGAGATCAAAAAAAAAGAAATCAGGTTTTCTGTTTGAGGAGACAATACGCATTTCCTCATAATCATCTTTAATTCTTGTAAGTTATTATGCAGAACCTGTCAAACGTTTTATGGTGTTTGAGAGACACCGGCGTGTTTAGTCATGTGACATTTATATTTAACAAATCTCCCCCTCCATGTTAGAGTGTGTGTGTGTGTGTGTGTATGGGGTGTAGCAGCCTGATCACGTCTTGTAGACACAACAAGGACCAGACTTGTGTCTCTCAAAAATAACAAAAGACTGTTTGTTTGTTTGTCTTAAAGAAAAATAGATTCACTTTTAATAATTAACCTAAAAGGCACCATTTTTACAATTAGTTTTAGAATTATTCACTACTAATTCCGGCTACGGCAAGTTAAAGTCTTACGTTTGAAGTATTTCAATGTCAATTTCAATGTTGGAGGATTTTTTTAACGGCAATATTTATGCTTTTGGATGTTTCTTTTTTTAATGTATTTCATTTGCATGCAATACAACCCAATCCTACAATAACCTAAGATGTATTATAATCATCCTCATATTTACATAAACATGTATTTGTGTTATTTGTGTTAGCCTACACTCACACGAGCAAAAAAAACACTTGTATAATGGCTGTTTGTGTTGTCAATAAAAAAGAAAATATGTATTATACAACCTCACGTATGGAACATTCACACCGTTATCGTTTTAAATGTGTTTATATTTACGCCAGCTTCTTTATCAGATCAGAACCGCGAGATTTTATATATATATGTATATATATATATATATATATATATATATATATATATATATATATTTACTATATGGTACTTTCTATTATTACATGTATTTCTATACATTTTAATGAGAGGTTTTATATAAAAGAAAATCAAATGAAACCTTCGTTATGAGCAACGTTTATATATATATATATATTTTTTTTTTGTGCATGTTTGTGCATGTTCTCCCCGTGCCTCAGGGGGTTTTTCTCCGGGTTCTCCGGTTTCCTCCCCCGGTCCAAAAACATGCATGATAGGTTGATTGGCACCTTGGAAAATTGTCCCTAGTGTATGAATGTGTGTGTGAATGTGTGTGTGTGTGCCCTGCGATGGGTTGGCATTCCATCCAGGGTGTATCCTGCCTTAATGCCCATAGACGCCTGAGATAGGCACAGGCTCCCCGTGACCCGATGGAAGATCTGATAAAGCGGTAGAAGATGAATGTGGTAAACAGAAGCGATGTGTTGTTTTTCATTTCTACTCATGTAAACGTACCAAACTTCTCCATCATACGATGGAGTTGTTTTAAAGTTTGCCGCAACCTCTCGGAGACGGAAGGCGAAAAGGTGAAAAGAGGCGAATTTAATAAATTTTTTTAATTACGACCTAAAGTAACTGGAAATCGGAGTGAAGGTGAAACCCCTACATAATGCACAGGAACATAAATGTTTAACCAAACTTGTGGGACTTTCCAAAGTTAACACGTCATTTTTGTGTTTTCAGGTTGATGATATTTGCTTTTGGGTTTTTTTTGTTGTTGCAAAAATCGTTCCCTGCAAATTTTCAGTAGTTACGTACTTCAGTAGTAGAGACGCTGTTACCGAGGAATTTGTGCTACGGCTTTTGGATCGTGAATAACGAACAATTTTGCACTCAAGTTAAACACTGATCATCAACCTGACACTATAAAGAGTTTCGTGTATAGTGCACAGATGCTATATAGACTATATAATATACTGTGCTGTTTACTGTATAGGAAGGCTTTATAATGGGATGTGATGATGGGAAGGAGTGTAAACACTTTGTTACCGTATTTAAGTCGTTTTTAGTCGTTTTTTACACTAAAGCAATTCGTAGTAATAACGACACTTTTATTACTTAAGTGCAGGTCAGAGCGCAAACTTTGTTAAAATAAGTCAATACTTCAACTTTTACCAAGAGACTTTTATGTTTTATAACAATTTGTTATTTTTTTTAAGGCGATTTTTGTGTTATGTATTTCATTTGCATGAGCTACAATCACTTGTGATCAGTGTTTAGGAAGATCACTTCGGAAATGTAATAGATTACAGATGAGCCTATTTAAAATCTAATAAGTAGTGTACATTTTTAATTACTTTATAAAAGGAGGTTGAGCGGGGCACGGTGGTTTAGTGGTTAGCACGTTCGCCTCACACCGCCAGGGTCCGGGTTCGATTCCCGTCTCGGCCATGTGTGTGTGGAGTTTGTGCATGTTCTCCCCGTGCCTCAGGGGATTTTTCTCCGGGTTCTCCGGTTTCCTCCCCCGGTCCAAAAACATGCACGGTAGGTTGATTGACACCTTGGAAAATTGTCCCTAGTGTATGAATGTGTGTGTGTGTGTGTGTGTGTGTACTGCGATGGGTTGCCATTCCATCCAGGGTGTATCCTGCCTTAATGCCCAGAGACACCTGAGATAGACACAGACTCCCCGTGACCCGAGGGAAGATCGGATAAAGCGCTAGAAGATGAATGAATAAATAAAAGGAGGTTTTGGGACATTTTCAACAAGAACTAATTTAATTACACGTGTTTTCTTTTTCCCCTCATTGACTGTAACGATTTGCTGTTACTTTTATTTTGTAATTAAATTGCGTAACGCCGTTACATGTAACTCGTTACTCGTTCTGCCTGGCTTGATTAAAAAAATAATAATAATTAAAAACCTAAGACGCATTATAACCAGTATCTACATCACATATATTTGTGTCATTGGGAGCTCACAGGGTTTATTGTCTTTATCAGTAAGTGTAGGAGATAAAGAAGCGGATCGACAGATCGGGTTCACACTCGTCCGTGTTCAAGCGCGTTTTATTAGAATCGGATTTTACGGAGTCGGATTTGATTTGTTTTTGAACCTCCACACCGGGTTTTTGACAGGAAAACAAAACACCGCCAGGATTCAAATGTGAACACAGACAGATCATAAGGAAGTGAAGTCGCTTTAGTTTCGTTTCTGATCCGATCTCAGCGTTCACACTTCCGTCCCGTGCAATCTGCTAGTAAGTGGTTTTTTTTTATTTGTTTATTTTTTTATTACAGCTGGATTTATTCGGACCTTATTAAGCAGTCTCCCGGTCTCCACACACACACACACACACACACACACACACACACACACACACACATGCAGAGTCGAATTCGTTTTCTTGATGTGACATGAGTACACACTGATCAGAAACGATTTAAACAAGTCCGTGTGAACGCAGATTTACTCGCAGTGACGATGTTTATGCGACGTTTACGCTGTAAAGGAGTCTCCAGTGCGAGCTGTTTGAAGATATAAACGTGTGTTCAGGAGGAGTGCTGAGGAGCGCGGTGTTGGAGGAGGTGTTGGAGGAGGTGGAGGAGGAGGTGGAGGAGGAAGAAGATGGGGGGGAGGAAGAAAGTCCGAATCCGTAAGTCACGTCAATCTGTTTTTGTGTATTATAAATAAATGGATGCCAAAAGGAAAGCGTAATAACGCGCCAGAATTCGTTTTAACGGCATTTTATTAACGTGTGATTATTGATGCGCTTTAATAGTAATGTTTTTTTTTTTAATTAAAACGGTAAATAAGCAAATTAAATGAAAGCCTTCGACTCGACACACATTCGTTCCCAATTATTCTTTTCTTAACTCGCGGAAAAATACTTTCTCCGTTCGCTCTGTTGAGTTTGGCTTCACTAATAATAATCACTCTTTTGCATAAAGCATCCATATCTTAACATTAAGGAAATTATATATATATATATATATATATATATATATATATATATATATATAATATATAAATGGGGCACAGTGGTTTAGTGGGTTCGATTCCCGTCTCGGCCATGTGTGTGTGGAGTTTGTGCATGTTCTCCCCGTGCCTCAGGGGGTTTTTCTCCGGGTTCTCCGGTTTCATCCCCCGGTCCAAAATACATGCACGGTAGGTTGATTGGCACCTTGGAAAATTTTCCCTAGTGTATGAATGTGTGTGTGTGTGTGTGTGTGTCCTGCGATGTGTTGGCATTCCATCCAGGGTGTATCCTGCCTTAATGCCCATAGACGCCTGAGATAGACACAGACTCCCCGTGACCCGAGGGAAGATCAGATAAAGCGGTAGAAGATGAATGAATGAATGAATGAATATATATATATAATTATTTTTTTTTCTCTTTCAGCTCCCTCAGTCATTAAGCAGGTTGGGAAGAAGCTGAAAGAGCAAAGCAGTTTTCCTGTTACGTGTGGAGATAAAGAAGGCGTCCTGCACAAAGACAAGTTTATTAAAGGTAAGTTAATTATTTAATTAGTACCAAAATACTGCTTTTAAATACTTAAATATTGAATTCAATCGGCAAATTTCTCTCTCTTTCTCTCAATTCCCTCCTGTAGCGAAACTGTGCATCTTGTCTGATGGTTGGTGGTTCACGCCGAACGACTTCGAGAAGTTCGGAGGAAAGGAGAAAAACAAGAAGTGGAAAACGAGCATCTGTCACAGTGACATTCCTCTACAAACCTTTATACATGTAAATATTTACATCTTCTCACACTCGATCCTCTCACACGTCTCACACACGTCTCACACTCGATCCTCTCACACGTCTCACACGTCTCACACTCATCCTCTCACACGTCTCACACACGTCTCACACTCGATCCTCTCACACGTCTCACACACGTCTCACACACGATCCTCTCACACGTCTCACACACGTCTCACACTCGATCCTCTCACACGTCTCACACACGTCTCACACTCGATCCTCTCCTCACGTCTCACACATGTCTCACACTCGATCCTCTCACGTCTCACACGTCTCACACTCGATCCTCTCACACGTCTCACACACGTCTCACACTCGATCCTCTCACACGTCTCACACACGTCTCACACTCGATCCTCTCACACGTCTCACACACGTCTCACACTCAATCCTCTCACGTCTCACACGTCTCACACTCGATCTCTCACGTCTCACACGTCTCACACTCGATCCTCTCACACACGTCTCACACTCGATCCTCTCACATCCTCTCACACACGTCTCACACACGTCTCACACTCGATCCTCTCACACGTCTCACACACGTCTCACACTCGATCCTCTCACACGTCTCACACTCGATCCTCTCACATGTCTCACACACATCTCACACACGTCTCACACACATCATTCCTCTCCACGTCTCACACACACTCTCTCTACGTCTCACACACGTCTCACACACGATCCTCTCACACGTCTCACACACGTCTCACACTCGATCCTCTCACACGTCTCACACATGTCTCACACTCGATCCTCTCACACACGTCTCACACTCGATCCTCTCACACGTCTCACACACATCTCACACACGTCTCACACGTCTCACATCACATGTCTCACACACGTCTCACACACACATCTCACACACACGTCTCACACATCGATCCTCTCTCACACACACACATGTCTCACACACATTCGTCTCTCACCGTCTCACACGTCTCACACTCGATCACGTCTCACACATGTCTCACACTCGATCCTCTCACACGTCTCACACATGTCTCACACTCGATCCTCTCACACGTCTCACACACGTCTCACACGTCTCACACACGTCTCACACTCGATCCTCTCACACGTCTCACACACATCTCACACACGTCTCACACTCGATCCTCTCACACGTCTCACACACATCTCACACTCGATCCTCTCACACATCTCACACTCGATCCTCTCACACGTCTCACACACGTCTCACACTCGATCCTCTCACACTCTCACACATGTCTCACACTCGATCCTCTCACATCCGTCTCACACATGTCTCACACTCGATCCTCTCACACGTCTCACACATCCTCTCACACGTCTCACACTCGATCCTCTCACACGTCTCACACTCGATCCTCTCACACGTCTCACACTCGATCCTCACTCTCACACGTCTCACACTCGATCCTCTCACACGTCTCACACATGTCTCACACTCGATCCTCTCACACGTCTCACACTCGATCCTCTCACACGTCTCACACACGTCTCACACTCGATCCTCTCCTCTAAATTCCATGTATGTGTTGTTTTGCAGCGCGGCTTGCTCGTGGCTCCGTCATTTAGAGTGAAGCGTCTGCAGGATAACAGGGTACAGCAGCAGCTTCCTCTATTACACCAAAACACTGAATACTACAACATGACGTTCTGATTGACTGGTGTGTGTGTGTGTGTGTGTGTGTGTGTGTGTGTGTGTGTGTGTGTGTGTGTGTGTGTGTTGTGTGTGTGTGTTAAAGTGGCAGATTCAGCCCAGAAGAAGTTTCAGACGTGGTAAAAGTTACTCACTAATTTACTCACATACACACTCAATCCAAACGTTTTATAATAAACATGAAAACTAACACACACACACACACACACACACACATTTATTTTGTACTTGTAGGAAGTCACACAACCTCCTCACGCTCAAGTTTGCGGCCCCACGATGTTGCTAACAATAGAGATGATGATGACAACAATGGTGACGATGGTGACGATGATGATGACGATGATGATGATGATGGCTTTTTTACAGTCACATGTTCTTCAGGGAAAGGGGTTCTGCATATAAGCCGCTTGGCTACAGGTGCGCGAGAATGTGTGTGTGTGTGTGTGTGTGTGTGTGTGTGTGTGTGTGTGTGTGTGTGTGTGTTTTAATGTAATATCCTGCCTTTTAAAAAAGTGATATGCTTCCAATAATGTGGCTTATAGAGAGAAAGAAACGAGCCTCTCGGCGTCAGTGATTATTATTACAGTGACTCGTATCTGGTGGCGTTTCAGAGACGTGTGGAAAGTGCATCAGGACGCCGGACGCCTGGCTCGCGCCGAAGGAGTTTCTCGAGCGCAACAAGCGGAACGGAAACTGGAAACGCGACATCAAGCGAGGCGACACTCCGATCGGAGAACTGATCATGGTGAGGATCCCTCCGTCACACTCGTATCAAAGCAAATGTCACAGAACAATCACCAATCACCAATCAACAGGTTCAGTGCAAATTCAGTACTGATTCAGGATCAGTTATAACTTTATTCGCCCCGCGGTAGGGGAATCTATAGATCTAAATGTTGTATTTTATATGATCTATAGATCTAAATGATGTATTGTATATGATCTGTTGATCTAAATGTTGTATTTTATATGATCTATAGATCTAAATGATGTATTGTATATGATCTATAGATCTAAATTATGTATTTTATATGATCTATAGATCTAAATGATGTATTGTATATGATCTATAGATCTAAATGATGTATTGTATATGATCTATAGATCTAAATGAAGTATTTTATACCTTGTTCTTATTTCTGATATTGAATCCAGAGCGGCGAGTTGAAGCTTCATTCGGTGAACTGCAAGTGTCCAATCTGCACACGAGAACCTCTACACGAGGTACGTCATTCTGCTACTTTAATCCAAACCGCCTTTTAGGGTTCATTCATCTAGATAGAAAGATGGATAGATGGATGGATGGAGGGTTGGAGGATGGATGGATGGATGAATGGATGGAGGGATAGATGGATGGATGGATGGAGGGAGGGGTGGATGGAGGGGTGGTTGGATGTTAGGAGGGTGGAGCGATGGATGGATGGAGGGAGGGATGGATGGAGGGGTAGATGGATGGATGGAGGAATAAATGGAGGGATGGATGATGGATGGATTGAGGGAGCGATGGATGGATGGACAGATGGATGGATGGACGGATGAATGGATGGATGGTGGGGTGGATGGATGGATGGATGGAGGGAGGGATGGATGGATGAATGAATGGATGGATGGAGGGGGGGTGGGTGGATGGATGGATTGAGGGAGCGATGGATGGAGGGGTGAATGGAGGGATGGATAGATGGATATAGGCATGGATGTATGGAATGGGGGATGGATGGATGGATGGATGGATGGATGAGGAATGGATGGAGTGATGGATGGAGTGATGGATGGATGGATGGAGGGATGGCTGGATGGAGGGGGGGATGGATGAACAGATAGATCTCCACACAAATCCAGACCCATGAAGATTAGTTTTTTTTTCCGAAATTGTTTTGTGATTTGTTTAAATGTTTTATGAGATTTTTCTTATCGTCGTTGTGAAAATCCGTATGATTTATTATAGACACTTTTGTGTGTGTGTGTGTGTGTGTGTGTGTGTGTGTGTGTGTGTGTGTATTGGTGTTGCATGATATACCGATACTAATAAAAATATCGTGATACGCTGCTTTTTAAAAGCAATACAAAGTTACATTATTATTATTATTATTATTATTATTATTATTATTTTTGCCACCACTGATTTGGTGTTGCATCATGATATTTAATATAGGTATTGAATTTTTGGTATGGTGACGACACTAGCGTGTGTGTGTGTGTGTGTGTGTGTGTGTGTGTGTGTGTTTTCTCCACCCTAGCTGTATGAGAGAAACGACGACGCGTGTCATAAGTGTAAGCGTGACGGAGATCTGGTGTGTTGTGATAAATGTCCTCGTGCTTTCCATCGCCAGTGTCACGATCCACAGTTACCAGAAAATATGATCAGGTAAGAGAATAACACACAGATAAGACAATGCCCTCGGTATCCCATTTTTCATGCTTTGATCTGTGTGTGTGTGTGTGTGTGTGTGTGTGTTGTAGTGAGTGCTGGACCTGTTCTTTATGCCAGACGTAAAAAGCATAACTGCACATCACATCACATCCCATTGTGGAATCATCACTGGACATCACATCACATCCCATTGTGGAATCATCACTGGACATCACATCACATCCCATTGTGGAGACATCATATCACATCCCATTGTGGAATCATCACTGCACATTACATCACATCCCATTGTGGAGACATCATATCACATCCCATTGTGGAGACATCACATAACATCAAATCACATCCCATTGTGGAGACATCACTGCACATCACATCACATCCCATTATGGTGGTGCTGGTGGTGGTGGTGGTGGTGCTGGTGGGGGCACTATCATGCTGTGAGGATGTTTTTCAGCAGCAGGGAAGTGATCAGTGATCTGTTCTACAGCACTCAGGGCTCAAGGTTCACCCTAAACTGAATACTAATGTACATGTGATATTTCAATTGATTTAAAAATAACCAAAAATAATAAATGAATGAATGAATAAATAAATAAATAAATACATTTACTGACATTTCTATAGAATTCTGTTCTCGTTGCGAAGACGCTCTGAAGACGTACCGAATGCACTGTATATTATTCCCCACCATGTCGTGCGTAGACATTATCACATGATTCATTTACTAAAAAAGGTGAAAAAATATCTTTATTGCTTTGAATAATTCCTGACCACCAGCAGTAAACAAAACACAAAAACATATATATATATATATATATATATATATATATATATATATATATATAAACCAACAGCAGGCTACGTATATATCGCTTTCTAGATTCATACGCTTTTTGTGAAAGAGTTCTTCAAGCAGACGAAACGTCACTAAGATATGAGATGTTTATATAAGTGATATATATATATATATATATATACATATATATACATATATATATGGGTATATATATATATATATATCATATATATATATATATATATATATATATATATATATATATATATATATATATATATATATATATATATATATATATATATATATATATGCATTTAGGCAAATAAACACACATTCAGCGAATGAAGTTCTAGGTGTAGACATAATTACTGTCCAGCAGAGAGGGCAGGATGGAGCTGAAGTTGAAGAAATCCTGTAGAATTGCATTGAGGAGGAGGAGATCGGAATATTGAGCAAATATATTATTATCGCAAGAGGTTACTTTTATATATATAATAATATAAAAATAATAATAATAATAATAATAATAATAATAATAAGAGAGAAGTCAGATAAGAATAGAATATTTATAGAATATAATATTAATGAATGAATTATTATTATTATTATTATTATTATTATTATTATAGGGGCTATAAGCACGGTTAGTTAGCGCCCCCTTGTGGAGAATCGAATAATAATAATGAGAGCGGTAAAAAAAAAAAAAAAAAAAAAGCGGATAGTGGTAGAATATTAATGAATGAATTATTATTATTATTATTTTTATTATTATTATTATTATAGGGTTATAAGAACGTTAGTTAGCGCCCCCTTGTGGAGAATCGTCACATCGTTAGGAATATCTGAAGAACACACGATACTAAAGGCAGGACGTGTGTAATATATATAATATATCAAAATACACAGTATATATAAATACACAACATATATACCTACAACTCTCTCTCTCTCTCTCTCTCTCTCACTCTTTCTCTCTCTCCGAGGAGGACGACGACCATTTGAGAGTGTGTGTGTGAGAGACAACATCCCAATGTCCGTTAGTGTGTGTGTGTGTGTGTGTGTGTGTGTGGGGGGGTGCTACAGGTAAGTGCTGGGGTCAGTCAGGTGCAGGTACTCTGGGAAGCCGTTGCTGCCGCGTCTCTGGCTCCGGCGTTGGCGAGTCGACAGAGTCTTCCTGATCTCGTTCCCTCGTTTGGAGAGCGTGGAGACGATCAGATCGGCCAGGTCCTGCTGCAGACGCTGGAAGTTCTCCCTGTAAATGGTAAAGATGTACGATAATACTAAATACACGTTTGTTTGTTTGTTTGTTTGTTTGTTTGTTTCCGGCTTTTCCTTACGCTGTGGGAGGAGTGGGCAGGTTGTACTTCTGTCCTGTTACACCTTTCAACCAGTAGGTCACCTCCTTCCCCTTCCCCTGAAAAACACACGCAGCCGATTACCAACACGCTCCAGCGCTTCCGTACGACCTTCCGAGCGGTGACTCTGACCTTGAGGAAGGTCTCTCCTCGTGCCTCGTACTCGAACTGGCACTCCGTCCTCTGCAGGATGTTAATGGTGGACTGGCTCACGTGGATCCTCAGAGCTGGGTGAGATCAAACATAACGATGGGTCCGAAAAAAACACATTGTGTGTGTGTGTGTGTGTGTGTGTGTGTGTGTGTGTGTGTCTTACGTAGTCCCGTCGACTCCATTCGTGACGCCGTGTTCACCGTGTCCCCGAATAAACAGTAGCGTGGCATCTTGTTCCCAACAACACCGGCGGCGCAGGGTCCTGTACAACAACGAATCCATACACAACTCTACACAACTACACAACTCTACACAACTCTACACAACTCAAGAAAATATCCGATATAAAACAATGCTTGGGCCCAATTACTATTTAAATCCTTGCAAAGAAAACGATGTGTTTATATTTACCTGTGAATAGATGCACACGTATCTACACATAAAACGTCGCGCAAAAAACTCGACCTTACATTATATCTGTAGGACGAACGTCCACCATAAGACGCTCCTCTGGATTTTGTGGAGGTTTGTGTGTGTCTGGCATGTGCCGCTGTGGCTACAGTGCAAGGAGACCTTTTAAATCGGGTTCACTGGATTCCTTGCTTTGTGTCATTCGTTCTCACTGTACGAGATTCCTGTCTGTGATGCATTATAATAACATGTGGATTGAATCACGAGGTGGATTGACCCCCCCCCCCTGGTGGCCACGGGGTGTAATGCACGTCTGATGATGCAACTATGATAAATACAATTCGGCGCCCTGATCATTTTAGACACCTGGCATGAATTTTCATAGGACTTTGTTGTTTCCGTACCTGAATGGACGCCGATCCGGATCCACAGCGGGATTCCCGGCAGGTGCCGGAGCTGAAACGTTCCCATGAACTCCAAAATGTCCAGAGCCATGAGGCAGATGTCAACGGCGTGCCTGTTCCCGTTACGGCGGGGCAAACCGGACGCCACCATATACGCATCGCCGATAGTCTCCACCTTCAGAAGGAAAGATCTGGATTCATAACACGCTCTTACGGAGAGTTTAAACAGAACTTAGGATCAGGTTTTATTCCCCAAGGAATTTGGTTCCAGATGTTGTTGACTCTCAAACCTATGGACATAACTAAGACTATAGATTTAGCGTATAGATTGAATAAGGATAAAGGTATGGTATATATTCACAGGTAAATATAAACACATTATTCTCATCATTCATTCATCTTCTACCGCTTTATCCGATCTTCCTCGGGTCACGGGGAGTCTGTGCCTATCTCAGGCGTCTATGGGCATTAAGGCAGGATACACCCTGGATGGAATGCCAACCCATCACACACACACACACACACATTCATACACTAGGGACAATTTTCCAAGGTGCCAATCAACCTACCGTGCATGTTTTTGGACCGGGGGAAAACCGGAGAACCCGGGAGAAAAAAAACCCCCTGAGACACGGGGAGAACATGCAAACTCCACACACACATGGCCGAGACGGGAATCGAACCCGGATCCTGGCGGTGTGAGGCGAACGTGCTAACCACTAAGCCACCGTGCCCCTCACACATTATTCTCTTTCTAAGAATTTGAATAGTAATTGGGCCCAAGCATTGCAATAAAAATCGGACCTCATATCGGATATTATGAAGTTATGACGATCTCAAACTGTCTAACAGGGACTTTGGGTCACTCTTTATGCGAAAACTCTCTTAGGAATGGACACGAATTCAACTTTTTCCCATAGATTTAGGATCGGATTCAGATCAGGGCATGCAGTGTTCACATTGTGGCTTTGTCACATTGAGTTTTGGGTCGCGATCCTGCCAGAGGACCCGTGAGCTGCACCTGAGATTCCTCAAATTGGCCTGCTGGACATGTTTTGCTCCAGAACTGGAAATTTGATCGTGAATTCCGTGCAGAAATCGAAGGCTCCTTGTTCCAGACGCAGCATGGCATCCCCAGAACATCACTGAGCCCCCACCACGTTGAGCCCCCAAAACTCCAGTTATATCTCATTTATCTGAAGGCCGAGCTACTATTTTAGCCTCAGCAGGATGCATTTTAGCCAGAGAAAAGTATTAGTTTAAAACAATTATGAATTGATTATTTTTATTATTATTATTCCCAAGGCTACAAATACATATATGGATATTATATGCACATTGTATTCACACAAACTGATGTTTGCAGAAACCAGATCCGGGCCAGTCCTGGTGGAAAGCTGAATGGAGCACCGAGATCTCATCAACAAGAACCTGTAGCAGTCTGGGTCAAAGGTTTCAACATGACAATGCATGATGTCGTGTTGAATAACAACACAGACGTGACCTAAACCCGGTGGTTTAGTGGTTAGCACGTTCGCCTCACACCGCCAGGGTCCGGGTTCGATTCCCGTCTCGGTCATGTGTGTGTGTGGAGTTTGCATGTTCTCCCCGTTCTCCCCGTGTCTCAGGGGGTTTTTTCTCCGGGTTTCTCCGGTTTCCTTCCCCCCGGTCCAAAAACATGCACGGTAGGTTGATTGGCACCTTGGAAAATTGTCCCTAGTGTGTGAATGTGTGAGTGTGTGTGTGTGTGTGTGTGATGGGTTGGCATTCCATCCAGGGTGTATCCTGCCTTAATGCCCATAGACGCCTGAGATAGACACAGACTCCCCGTGACCCGAGGGAAGATCGGATAAAGCGCTAGAAGATGAATGAATGAATGTGACCTAAACACCCTTTCCAGACCTGAAAGTGTCTGTTCACCCCGTCCAAAATGCTCCAGACGGAGAGGATTTTACATCCCCGACCCCCTGAAGAACCCAAGCAGAAACCCCAGGTCCAGGCGTGGTGCTCATTATACCTTATAGACGTCGTGGCTGTCGAGAATGCTGTCGGAGGGAGGATTTCTCGAAGTTCAATGTGTAAGAATGTCACCAACCCGCACGAAGTTTTTGCCCCCCACACCTACATGTCGTTCAGCATGTCCACCACCTCCATCGGCGTGCTGTAGTGGCACAGGGTGGTGAAACCCACGATGTCGCTGAAATAAATGGTGACCTCGTCGAATAACTCCGGCTCCACGCGACCCGTCTCCTTCAGGGAGCGCACCACAGGCCTGGGAACAGGAAAAAAGAATCGTATAAAGCTTTAATAAAGCAATCCAACACACCGGGGGTGACGCGTCGTTGCGTCGTAACGCTCCTAAAAGGGTTCACGAGCGCTTTATATGCTGTGCGTCGCCGTCCAACCGGCGCCAGCGTCAAGCTGATTTATTATTGCGTTTATCGTAAAAAATGTCGGCTGTCATTCCGTCGGCAGGTTTATGCCGACACGTTCGTTTATTTAGCGTCGTTTCCATGGCGACAGATCGCTCGCGGACGGCGGGCGGAAATATTTTATTGTAGCGTTATAAGATGGATAAGTAGAATCATCGTTACTCAGGGACGGGTTTAAAATCGGAAGCTCGGTGGTTCCGGCGTCTGGACCAGAAGAACACAGGTTCGAACCCCACCACCGCCACCACCATCAAACTCCACTAGTGGGCCCTTGAGAAAGGCCCTCAAGTTTATTTATAAGTTTTCTTTCTCTCAGACCATAATTGTACATGTACTCTCTCTCTCTCCCTCCCTCACTCTCTCTCTCTCTCCTCCCTCTCTCGCATTTCTCCTCTCTCCCTCCCTCACTCGTCTCTCTCTCACTACCTCTCTCTCAACTCTCTCCTCTCGCTCACCTCTCATCTCTGTTCTCTCTCTCTCTCAGCTCACGCTCTCTCATCACTTCTCTCTCAGCCTACCCTCTCACTCTAATCTCTCCGAGCTCTCTCTCTCTCACTCTCTCTCTCTCTCTCACTCTCCCTCTCTCTCTCCCTCTCTCCATCCTCCTCCATCAAACTCTCTCATCCTCTCCCTCTTCTCCTCAGCACGTCTCTTCCTCTCCCTCTCTCTACTCCCGACTCTCTCGCCCTCCCTCCCTCTCTCTAGTCTCCTCCACTCTAAAGAAGATCTCTCTCTCTCTCTCTCACCTCTCTCTCTCAGATCCATCTCTCAGTCTCTCAACTCTCTTTTAGACTCTCCGTTCTCTCTCAAGCCTCTCACACTCTCTCTCTCCATCTATTCTCTCTCTCTCTCTCCTCTCTCTCTCTCTACCTCTCTCTCTCTCTCTCTCCCTCTCTCTCTCTCCTCTCTCTCTCTCTCTCTCTCTCTCTCTCTCCTCTCCCTCTCTCTCTCTCCCGGTCGCTCTGGATAAAAGGCGTCTTCTGAGTAAACGTATAAGACACACCCGGGCAGCAGCATGAAGTTGAGCTGGTCCGCTCGGTCTCTCTCCGCCTTGTACAGTGCGGTTCTTTCCTCCACCAGATGTTCCAGGTTGCGCGAGTACATCTGCAGACGCCGGATCAGGTTGTCCATGTAGCTGGCGTTGGCCTGGTCGTGCAGGTTACTGTATTTCACACACACACACACACACACACACACACACACACACACACACACACACGAGCGTTACATGTATAAATGTAGATGGGGCGGAAATGTCCTCCAAACAAACCTGAAGATCTTCCCCAACGAGATCTCGATCTTCTTAAAGTCTGGTCTCTTTTCAGGATCCTCGTCCCAGCAGTTCTT
>JACRUU010000022.1:1424460-1439460 GCA_030449085.1 Kryptopterus vitreolus
TTTTATTACTCCTTCATAAAAGGGTGTAAAAATGTGCCAAAGGCGTTTGTGTACGCAGAATAATATCAAAATAATGGATGTGTCAGGATTCACACATCCATTATTGAATCCAGGATTCATATATATATATATATATATATATATATATATATATATATATATATATATAGAAAACTCACTGTTGCTGAGTCTGTTTTTTGCCGACAAAGCTTCATCCATCTCGTTTTTACTGCGCAAAAAAACCTTCCTGTTTTATCTGCACGGAAAACTCGGCCGTGGCTGCTTCTAAAGCGTTAATGTACCTGCAACACAAGGAGATGCTTATAAATATATATATATATATATATATATATATATATATATATAGATATATAAATATATATTATATATATATATATACACAAACTATACAGGCAAAATGTATACTATATATACCTATATATATATATATATATACAGATATATATATATATATATATATATATATATATATATATATATATATATATATATATATATATATATATGCTTCCTGTGACAGGAAAACATATGGGTGGAGTCTCAATACTATATATATGTATGATAGATATAGATAGAATAGATAGATAGATAGATAGATAGATAGATAGGCACAAGCTCCCCGTGACCCGAGGGATATATATATGTGCAAACTATACAGGCAAAAATGTATTTACTATATATAATATAGTTTTATATACCTATTGTAGTATATGCCTACTAAAGTATGGGGACATATGTATATATATATATATATATATATATATATATATATATATATATATTATATATATATAAGAGAGAGGAGAGCGAGAGATACAGTAACTCTGTACCAGAAGCACTCCTCGGAGATGCTGGGTTGTTTGTAGACATAAGCCGTCCTCCAGCGTTTGGGTTTGAGTCGGGATTCCGTCACGTTCCAGAAGTTAACGAAGAAGCTGGAGACTTTCCGAGCCGGAGGCAGGAGGCGAGTCAGTTTCTCCTTCCCGTCACAGGACAGGCCGAAACTCCCGGCAGATATGACGGGGATGGTCAGGGTCAAAACCCACCCCCCTCCTGACTGAAAAGTTCAAATAAAATAAATAAATAAATAAATAAATAAATAAATAAATAAATAAATAAATAAATATATATATATATATATATATATATATATATATAAAACGGGCGTCCCGATACCTTTGCCGTGTACTGAGTTGTTTATTTATTATTTATTGTGTTTATTTGTTTCTAATTATTTATACATTTATTTACATGTATACATTTCCATCCTATTTGACTTTTCTTTGCTTTACTGATTCGTTAATAATGAATATCGCGGTTATTCGCGTCTATTATCACTGATGCGTAACCTCGACCACTCATTTTTAATACACAAAATATGGATTATGTTTATTATAAAGAACAATGTGATTGAAATGAACAGGGTGTGTCTTTTTGTTTCCCGGGTTAAACGATGGTATATAAATATTACGGCCAGGTTTTACTGCTTTTCCACTCTATAGATTACACACACACAATACAAACATCACAACCTGGATCTCTGACGCACACGTCCTTATTTATTTCAAATACATAGAGACAATGCGTAGAACACCCCCACACACACACACACACACACACACACACACACACACACACACGGTCGCTCTTCGCCGCGGCCCAATGACTTTTGCTCGCTCGTTTTAAGCACACAGAAACGGATGCAACGCAAACAGTGAGAGATACCGCACAAAATTAGGAGACGTGCTTCAAACAACAGTGTGTTTGTCCAGGCCTGGATCTGCATGTCTAAAACCCAGAGACAATATTTCCTCGCTAATATCTAAATACTAATCACAGCCAGAGCAATAACGTTAAGAAAAAATAACGTTAAAAAAACAGGACTCTTTTATTTAGTATATATATATATAACAGGGGCACGGTCGCGTAGTGGTTAGCACGTTTGCCTCACACCGCCAGGATCCGGGTTCGATTCCCGTCTCGGCCATGTGTGTGTGGAGTTTGTGCATGTTCTCCCCGTGCCTCAGGGGGTTTTTCTCCGGGTTCTCCGGTTTCCTCCCCCGGTCCAAAAACATGCACGGTAGGTTGATTGGCACCTTGGAAAATTGTCCCTAGTGTATGAGTGTGTGTGTGTGTGTGTGTGTGTGTGTGTGTGTGTGTGTGTGTGTGTGTGATGGGTTGGCATTCCATCCAGGGTGTATCCTGCCTTAATGCCCATAGACGCCTGAGATAGACACAGACTCCCCGTGACCCGAGGGAAGATCGGATATAGCGGTAGAAGATGAATGAATGAATGAATATATATATATATATATTGGACATTTGCATATGTTCTAAATATACCTTCAATTAATAATGAAGTGTTAAATCCT
This sequence comes from Kryptopterus vitreolus, assembly GCA_030449085.1. Lineage (NCBI taxonomy): Eukaryota > Metazoa > Chordata > Actinopteri > Siluriformes > Siluridae > Kryptopterus > Kryptopterus vitreolus. The sequence goes on from JACRUU010000022.1 coordinate 1,426,854, forward strand.
CTAATCAATAACTATTTATGCAAATGTATGTTAATTATTAGCATGAAGACAAAATATTCTAATTAAAACGACGTAAATCACCCGAACTTGCGCTCTGTTTTGTGTGCACGGTGGTGGATGTTTGTGTTTATGTGAGACACTGATGTTTAGTCTTTTTTTCGGTCGACTTTATTTATTTATTTATTTATTTGTAATTTATTTTTCGTACTTTTTCTTCGTTTGGAAGCTGGAGTCAGAGCACAGGGCCAGGCCATGATACAGCGCCCCCTACAGCACACAGAGGGATCCTCAAGGACCCCATGTGCGGGCGATACCGGGACTCGAACCCCCGACCTTCCGATTAGTAGCCACTGAGATGTTTATAATTAGCGTCGTTAGAATGAATTTGCGTTAACGTGTTAATTTCGACGGCACTTCTTACAACGCTTGTATTATGAATCTATAAATCTCTTCTGATTGAATCGAAAATGCGAACGTTGTTGTTTACGACCGCTGCGTCTGAGTAAACACTCATAAACCCACGACCTTTGTTCCCATCTGTGCTTTATCGTCCCTCATGAGGGACTCACGGGAAATCGTGGAGGAACGGCGATCTCGGCGTTGCCAAAAGTATTCGGACACCTGAATTCTCCACCCACATCTGTCTCTGGCCAAACCAGATAATGCTCTTTAAATGTACATTATTAATTGCAGTATATGGAGGATAATTTATTCCTTTTGGAGATTTTTTCACTAATATGAGAAGATGTAGTGAGAGTAATAAACAACAATAATAAACAATAATATAGTAAACCAGGGGGTCACAGTGGCTTAGTGGTTAGCACGTTCGCCTCACACCGCCAGGGTCCGGGTTCGATTCCCGTCTCGGCCATGTGTGTGTGGAGTTTGTGCATGTTCTCCCCGTGTCTCAGGGGGTTTTTCTCCGGGTTCTCCGGTTTCCTCCCCCGGTCCAAAAACATGCACGGTAGGTTGATTGGCACCTTGGAAAATTGTCCCTAGTGTATGAATGTGTGTGTGTGTGTGTGTGTGTGTGTGTGTGATGGGTTGGCATTCCATCCAGGGTGTATCCTGCCTTAATGCCCATAGACACCTGAGATAGGCACAGGCTCCCCGTGACCCGAGGGAAGATCGGATAAAGCGATAGAAGATCAATGAATGAATGAATATCGTAAACCACAAGATGTTTCGTTGCGCATTGGAGTACTCACTCCACCAGCTGGAACGTTGCGTATGTACAGGACGGTCCGAGCATTGCACAGCCCACCTCACTGGAGTTCTGGGAAAACACACACACACAAACACACACACACACACACACAAAGAAAGACCTTAAAGACCTTCCAGGACTCTTTGCTGGCTCTCTTGCAGCCGATCCCGAAAGCCATCGTCATTAACTCACATGTAGTGATTTGAGGATCTCCACTCCTTCACACGTGCTGCTCCCGCACCCCCTCCGCCTGTAATAGGTGGTGTTAAACCCTCGGAAGTTGCTCTTGATCCTGAAGTTCAGGCCTGTTTTTTGCGAAGATGTATTTAACAATCAACAAACAAATGCAAATAAAGGATGCAAATGTGTATCACATGTGTAAAGAGGGAACATGTATACAAATATATCTCACTATATAGTCACTTCCGGATTAGCAGCTAACGCTAGCACTAATAGCATGACTTTATAGTAGAAGATTCCGGATGATGAACTTTTTCACTGTTTGTAAACACAGGAAAGTGAAAAACACAACAAAGGAAACCCAGAACTGTTGAGCACCTCGAATACTTTATCACACACACACACACACACACACACATATATATATAAGGGGCACGGTGGTTTAGTGGTTAGCACGTTCGCCTCACACCGCCAGGGTCCGGGTTCGATTCCCGTCTCGGTCATGTGTGTGTGGAGTTTGTGCATGTTCTCCCCGTGTCTAAGGGGGTTTTTCTCCGGGTTCTCCGGTTTCCCCCGGTCCAAAAAACATGCACGGTAGGTTGATTGGCACCTTGGAAAATTGTCCCTAGTGTGTGTGTATGTGTGTGTGTGTGTGTGTGCCCTGCGATGGGTTGGCATTCCATCCAGGGTGTATCCTGCCTTAATGCCCATAAACGCCTGAGATAGACACAGACTCCCCGTGACCCGAGGAAAGATCGGATATAGCGATAGAAGATGAATGAATGAATGAATATATATATATATAACATATATAACATTCCTCTCGCCAAACTTCAGCAACTTCTCTCCACAGTCTCTTTCGAGAGCTGCTGCGTCCACCAAAGTCAAAATGACCTTACTTTTACCTCGCTTTAGTTTTTCTATTGTGAATAAAATATGTGTTTATGAGACTTAATAATCGTTTTTTAACTTACATTGTACACAGTGACCCACACTTTTTTGGGTTTTGGTTTTGTACTGCAATTTATCACATTTGAAGTGTTTACAGTGTTAATAATCACATGTGTAGTGTATATAGCGTGTAATAGTGTATGCAGTATTAATAATCACATGCATAGTATGTACAGCATTACAATCACATGTGTAGTGTATACAGTATTAATAATCATATATATATATATATATATAGTGTATACATTATTATAATCACATGTGTCATGTATACAATATTAATAATCACATATATGTATAGTGTATACAGTATTATAATCACATGTGTAGTGTATATAGCATGTAATAGTGTATGCAGTACTAATAATCACATGTTTAGTGTATATAGTGTTAACAAATATCTATATATATATATATATATATATCTATATATATATATATATGTATATATTAGTGTGTATACAGTATTAATAATCACATTGTATAGTATGTACAGTATTATAATCACATGTGTAGTGTATACAGTATTAATATTATCTATATATATATATATATATATATATATATATAGTGTTGTAGACAGTATTATAATCTCATGTGTCATGTATACAATATTAATAATCACATATATGTGTAGTGTATACAGTATTATAATCACATATATGTGTAGTGTATACAGTATTATAATCACATGTGTAGTGTATACAGTATTATAATCACATGTGTAGTGTATACAGTATTATAATCACATATATGTATAGTGTATACAGTATTATAATCACATGTGTAGTGTATACAGTATTATAATCACATGTATAGTGTATACAGTATTATAATCACATGTGTAGTGTATACAGTATTATAATCACATGTATAGTGTATACAGTATTATAATCACATGTGTAGTGTATACAGTATTATAATCACATGTGTAGTGTATACAGTATTATAATCACATATATGTATAGTGTATACAGTATTATAATCACATATATGTGTAGTGTATACAGTATTATAATCACATATATGTATAGTGTATACAGTTTTATAATCACATGTGTAGTAGATGTGATTTTAGGTATATTGCACTGGTTTTACGGTTGCTGAAAGTAAACTGTGCGACGCACCTGTGCGGTTATTAATCATGTTTTCCTCCTCGATGGCTTTTTGCACAGCGAAGCGGACGTACTTTAAACTCCACAGCGAATCTTCATCCTCCAGCAGCACCACGTTCAACGACACCGACGAGTTCCTGCAAGCCTTCGCATCGAACCCGGCCGCCGGGGCCCCGAGGGCCACCAGCGCCACACAGCCCGCCAGCCAGAGCACAGCCGGCATACCAGACCAACCGCCAGCACCAGGAGGATCCAAAGTCTGCTGTTTAAAGCCTTATTACCAGATCCCAGCGGATCCCCTCCCGCTCATTCCGGTGTGTGTGTGTGTGTGTGTGTGTGTGTGTGTGGAAGTGATCGTTATCCCGCCAAATAATGGCTTTCCTCTTTTTAATGGCAAATCGACAATTCGAAAATAAAAAATCCGATAAAAAAATCGTTCAATAATTTCCTACATATTTTACAATAAAATAATCCTTTTTAGGGAAAAAAAAGTATATTTTCTGTAGGAAGTTTTTCTTTATTTAAAAAATACGTCGTTTCTGAGGAGAAACTTCAGGCGTCCGAGGAATTCTGTGTATTTGAGGGCAAACGCTTCGGCTCCCACACGTTAATCGACAACCTGACGACGCGACGTCACATGGAGGAGAGCACGGGAGGAAAAAGGGTGGGCCGGGATAATAAACTAAAACCACAAACAACCGCCATTAAACCACTTTATTGACTTTCCTTCTGATCCAAAACACTCACGTTAAACGGCGGTTATGGAAATGATTCGTTGTGTGAAAATTTTCCCAATGTTTTTTTCCTTCTCTATACTTCATTCATTCATTCATTCATTCATCTTCTATCGCTTTATCCGATCTTCCCTCGGGTCACGGGGAGTCTGTGTCCATCTCAGGCGTCTATGGGTATTAAGGCAGGATACACCCTGGATGGAATGCCAACCCATCGCACACACATACAAACAATCACATACACATTTACACACTAGGGACAATTTTCCAAGGTGCCAATCAACCTACCGTGCATGTTTTTGGACCGGGGGAGGAAACCGGAGAACCCGGAGAAAAACCCCCTGAGGCACGGGGAGAACATGCACAAACTCCACACACACATGGCCGAGACGGGAATCGAACCCGGACCCTGGCGGTGTGAGGCGAACGTGCTAACCACTAAGCCACCGTGCCCCTCCTCTCTATACTTATTATATTATAATAACAAATAATAACATAAATTGAGAAATGTATTCAAAAATAATACCACTTATTTCCTTTTTGATTTAACACACGAAAATACTCACAAGAAATGCATGTACATGGAAAGCAACCAAAACCGGAACAGCATTCTTAAAGGAGCCACGTACCTTATTTGACAATTTAAACAACCACACACACAAAAATAATACATTGCAATAAATAAATGAATATAAATTTCCAGTTTGAATCAAATATTAATTAACGGCGAGTGAAATTGTTATATTTATAAAATCTGTAACAATTACTTTGACTCTTATACACATGAAAAGTCATTTGCGCTGCAAAAATGTGCGATTAATTTCGTCGTTTTAATCGCACATTAAATAGTAAATATCGCGATTAAACATTTGATATTCTATTGACCGAACATTAGCCATACAATACAATATCTGTACAAATATACAACATGTACAAAAGTGCATCTTTAAAAAGACGAGTGTAAATATTTATCCCATATATATACAGTAGGATAGTGATGTGTGTGTGTGTGTGTGTGTGTGTGTGTGTGTGTGTGTGTGTGTGTCTCGGACAAGTGAAGAGACCAAAGGTCTTGGATGGTTGTAAACTGATAGTTTGTGCCCGGGTGATAAATTGGCAATAAAACGCAACCAATAAAACCACCAAAAAAAAAACCCACATGGAGCTCATAAAGCGTTTATATTCCCTCCTTCTTTTTAAATGCAGGGACGGGAAAACACACATAAGACATGTGTGTGTGTGTGTGTGTGTGTGTGTGTGTGTGTGTGTGTGTGTGTGTGTATCACACTCTCAGGTGCCAGTTGCGACACACACTGCACCTCTGCTATCACTTTGCCCATCGTCAATGCTGATTACCATCTACAAAGTCGGCTTAATGAGTCACATGACCCAAAAATGTTCTGTATCACCGCCAACTCTGTTCTTTATTACAGACTTTGTGATGGTGTGATGTGATTATAGGGTTCATTTTTATATATATATATCTATATATATATATATATATATATATATATATATATGTCTTTAAAGAAAAATGCACAAAAATAGAATTACATTGCATAATAATTAGAATCAGGGGCTAAGGTGGTTTAGTGGTTAGCACGTTTCGCCTCACACCTCCAGGGTCCGGGTTCGATTCCCGTCTCGGCCATGTGTGTGTGTGTGGAGTTTGTGCATGTTCTCCCCGTGCCTCAGGGGGTTTTTCTCCGGGTTCTCCGGTTTCCTCCCGGTCCAAAAACATGCACGGTAGGTTGATTGGCAGATTGGAAAAATTGTCCCTAGTGTTATGAGTGTGTGTGTGTGTGTGTGTGTGTGTGATGTGTGTGTGTGTGTGTGTGTGAATGTGTGTGTGTGTGTCCTGTGATGGTGTGTGAGTTGACATTCCATCCAGGGTGTTATCCTGCCTTAATGCCCATAGACGCCTGAGATAGACACAGACTCCCCGTGACCCGAGTGAAGATCGGATAAAGCGCTAGAAGAATGAATGAATGAATAATTAGAATCCATTATTAGACTTCATCTGATTAGCGTGTATTGTAATATTATACATGTGTGTGTGTGTGTGTGTGTGTGTGTGTGTGTGTGTGTGTGTGTGTGTGTGTAAACAGGATCCTTTAATGGTTACAGGAACTTTCTGTGAAGCCATTATATGCACTGAATGTATTACTAGAAACACACACTCACACACACACACACACACACACACACACACACACACATACAGTAGTTAATGATTACAGAGTTCTCTTTTTTTACCTGTAATTTGGTTCCTTATGTACGGGTTAATACCGTATTCGTTAAACTGGTCAGGTATTAATGAGTCGCGTTTTAAGTCACACTAAATCACCCCGAACACACAAACTCTCACAAACATCAACACAATGTGGACAAAAAGTCCACAGGCGTCCTTTTACAGGACCTGCGTCTAATATATCTGCCATATATAGCATTTATTCATTCATTCATCTTCTAGCGCTTTATCCGATCTTCCCTCGGGTCACGGGGAGTCTGTGTCTATCTCAGGCGTCTATGGGCATTAATGCAGGATACACCTGGATCGAATGCCAACCCATCGCATCACACACACACACACACACATTCATACACTAGGGACAATTTTCCAAGGTGCCAATCAACCTACCGTGCATGTTTTTGGACCGTGGGAGGAAACCGGAGAACCCGGAACCCAGAGAAAAACCCCCCTGAGGCACGGGGAGAACATGCACAAACTCCACACACACATGGCCGAGACGGGAATCGAACCCGGACCCTGGCGGTGTGAGGCGAACGTGCTAACCGCTAAACCACCGTGCACCCTTATACCATTTATTATATATTTTATTTGTACCATTATTTTCATTCCTATTTCTTTCACACACACTATTTATATTTTTATATTTATTTATTTATTTATTTATTTTTAATTACCCTATATTCTTTTTCATGTTTACACGTTGGACGGTCGTAAAAAGCGTTGAATATTTAATATTGAATATTTAGGAGAGAACAGCCTGGAAGGACCTCCACATCTGTATTCCATGGGTGGGAATTGTCCTGCTATAAAGCTTCATGCGCCGTCATTAAGGACATCCCAAAATTCTCCATGTAATCTCGTGCACGGTATTATAACGGTAAATAGGAACTGTTATACGCTCGCTGTATCCGTTAATGAACCACACAGGAGTGTCGTAAAATAAAATAAATAAATAATAATTTTAAAAAATACTTTTTTTTCTTTACACTATTTTGTTTTCTCTGAACTCGTCGCTTTTTCTACACGGTAATAAATCTTCAAAAAGGAAGTAAGGTTGAGGAAAACAAAACAAACAAACAAGCTGCCGGTTCTCATGAAGATAAATCAATAATTATAATTTATTATTAAAAGTCGTTTGGATGTGCGCCCAGATGTGCATCAGATGTGCTTCATGACGCCCCGTGCTGTGAGACACCAGTGAGAGATGTGCACGAGGATATGCAACTTGTTCACATCCTTCACATGAGTTTTCCCGTATATTAGGAATATATATATATATATATATATATATATATATATATATATATATATATATATATATATATATATATATATATATATAGTTATATGCAATAAATGTGATAAACTGTTGAAAATGTGAATTTTTTATAGATATATATAACCAATGTTTATGTATATATATATATATATATATATATATATAATATTGTTGTATGCAATAAAATGTGATAAACTGTTTTGAGCATGTTGAAAATGTGACATATTTTTATAGATATATATCCAGTTGTTTGTTTATAGATATATAACCAATTGTTATATATATATATATATATATTAATTGTTGTATGTTTTCAGTATGTTGAAAAAGTGACATGCTGTTTATAGATATATAACCAATTGTTTCTCGCAATATAATGACGTCACATAAAGAAAGCAGAAACTTGGTTTTATCGCTTCCCTTCATGACTTTCATCAGGTGTGTTGACCCAGAAAAAGCACCAGAGGGCGGTATAGACCTCTGCGTCTGAGTCTATGACGTCACTTCATTTGCAATGATGATATCTCCAAACATCTGGCTATTTTTTCCTGCTGTATCAGTTCTGCTTTGAGATAGAGAGAGAGAGAGAGAGGAGGAGATATTATGTGTGTGTGTGCGTGTGTGTGTGTGTGTGTGTGTGTCTATGACGTCACTTCATTTGCAATGATGATATCTCCAAACATCTGGCTATTTTTTCCTGCTGTATCAGTTCTGTTGAGATAGAGAGAGAGAGAGAGGGAGGATATTTATGTGTGTGTGTGCGTGTGTGTGTGTTTGTGTGTGTGTGTCTATGACGTCACTTCATCTGCAATGATGATATCTCCAAACATCTTGGCTATTTTTTCCTGCTGTATCAGTTCTGTTGAGATAGAGAGAGAGAGAGAGGGGAGTGTGTGTGTGTGTGTGTGTGTGTGTGTGTGTGTGTGTGTGTGTGTGTGTGTTGTGTGTGTGTGTGTGGTGTTTGTTTACTTGACCTGTGTTTTCTCCTCTGGAACAACAACTGATTTGTGTTTGTCAATAAAGTGAAAATTCACCCCAAAATGTGTTCTTTTCTTTTATGAGAAACCAGTGGAGACAGTTTATCCCTGGGTTATTGTTATAACCCCCCCCCCCCCCCCACACACACACACACACACACACAGACTCCACCTCACATTTAAACTTTTTACTTTACTTTTTACTGACAGTCCAATGAAAACTCTTACACGGCACGTTTGATCCGAAGCCACGCCCCCAAAAGCCCAAAGACCTTTTAACTGCTTGTTTACAATCAGAATCAGAATCAATTAGTTTTAAAAACATCAAAGTATTCATTTATGGTTCATCGAGAAAAGACAAATATGCAAACTTTCATTTGTCCACTAGGTGGCACTTAATCAAGTTAACATTATAAGTAAAAAACAAACAAACAAACAAACAAACAATTCAAACACTCGGAAAAAGTAACAGTAATTTAAAAAGCAGCTGTAATTTAATTACAATAATTAATTTAATTAATGTAATTTAATTTTCTCATGAACTGTGACGAATTACTGTTACTTTTATTTTCTAATTAAATTACGTCATATTTATGTATTTGTTTGTTTGCTTCTTTATTTATTTATGTATTTATTTATTTTTATACCGACCCACCTTTATCTGAACATAATGTTCCTGGTGTGTGTAATCATTCGCACGTTAGACGAGCCAACATTATGACGTCACAAGATTACGAAACTTATTTCGACGCGCGTTAACGCCCCCCTTCCTTGCGTTGCCACGTGACCGGGTCGTCGCGTTCTTATTGGCTGCCAGGAGCAAAAATAAATAAATAAATCAAATGGCAGAAACGCGAGCGTGGACACGCAGCCGGAGAGAAAAGAGAGAGAGAAAGAGAGAGAGAGAGAGAGGGATAGAGAGAGGGATAGAGAGAGGGATATATATATAGAGAGAGAGTAGTTTCTCCACCTAACTCTTAGCACCTCCAGCCCTGTTTACATGCATTTCACAGCGTTTCCGCCCGTTATAACGCACTATTCCCGGTTATAATGGATTAATCGGTGTTTATGATTTGTTCCGGTACCGCGATGGAGAAAAAGAGGAATCATTTCCCCGCGGAGAGAAACGTCTTGTGTTTGTTTGATGTAGACGGAACTCTGACCGCACCGAGAGAGGTAAACAAACATCACCACGCTCCTTTATTTATTTATTTATTTATTTATTTATTTATTTTTCATTCATTTTCTGCATGCAACCCAAAGTACTGCGCGTGCTCGTGCTCGTGCATTGCTGCAAATATATATATATATATATATATATATATATATATATATATGCAAATGTACTTTTACTTTCTTTCCATGCTTTCTTGCTTTGACGTGGCGTTTACACCATGCATCACAAAACCAGTCTTTTCAAACCTATGTAAACAATCCCAACCTGTTTGATTGATTGATCATCTGGGTGTCATGTATTGCATATGTATGTGTTTATAAGCTTCTTGTTATAAAGGTTAAACCCACTGGCACTCACCTCGGGGTCTGCCTCGGGGTTCTGGACGGTGCTGTTATTCCTGTTCGTGTCCAGCACAGGCAGGTTCTACAGTGAGCTGGAACTGATTTTTCAGCCTCCATTTAATCCAGTGCCACATGATATAAAGCATTATAACCACGTTGTGTTGTTTCGGTTCATTACGGGAATTTTTTAAGCAATTATTCCAATGGGAATACGGCGGACGGGTAATCTACGGTTTATTAAATATATAGACTGTGCAACACTACATAGAGCTTTATAACGCCCTATTCCAGTGGGTCGTTTGGTATCAGACAACATTAATTGACTGTCACATTACTGAGAGCATTATAGATACTTAGTGCGTGCGATCCGGAGAGCTGGAGGTCGTCTAGGGTTAATCTTGGAGAACTGTGCCACACATGACATAGCGTGCTTATACCAGGAGGTCGTATGAGATCAGCCAACATTCAGAGTGCAACATAGAGGCTACACAGTGTTATTATCCCTACCTTAAAGCAACATAGAGGCTACGCAGTGTTATAACCCCTACCATAAAACAACAAAGAAACTTTGTAGTGTTATAACCCCTCCCGTAAAACATGATAGAAACTATGACGTGTTATAACCCCTCCCATAAAACATCATAGAAACTATGTCGTGTTATAACCCAACTGCACAGATCTAAGGTCACATGATACATTTAGCATGGGAAAATTCCAGGAGATGGATGGATGAATGAATAGATAGATAGAAATGCAGATAGATGGAAAGCAAGAGAGAGAGAGAGAGAAAATTAATGTAAAGGTATGCCAAGGCGAGAGAGAGAAAGAAAGCGAGAGAGGGATAGAGAGATAAAAAATAGTGATACAGACAGTGAGAAAGGGATAGAAGGAAAGAGAGAACAGAATAGAGAGGTATATAGACGGAGAGAAAACGCTCTTCTGGTCTAAAACCAGTTTTCCGTCTCTGAACTCTGGAATAACCACATTCACAACCCAGATCACTTCACACACACACACACTTCTCTCATCTGACTCAGATCAGTCACGCTGCGTGTGTGTGTGTGTGTGTGTGTGTGTGTGTGTGTGTGTGTGTGTGTGTGTGTGTGTGTGTGTGTTTATAGAAGATCGATCCTCAGCTGGATGCATTTTTTCAGTCACTGAGGGCCAAAGTGAAGATCGGGGTAGTGGGCGGGTCAGACTACTCAAAAATCGCAGAGCAACTCGGAGAAGGAGATGACGGTGAGGAACTTCACCTTCATCTCATTTTCATTTTACCCACATCTCACCTTCATTTCATCTCACTTCTTCACCTTCATCTCACTTTCATCTCACTTTTCATCTCACTTTCATCTCTATCATCTCGTTTCATCTCATCTTCATTTCATCTCACCTTTCATCTCACCTTCATCTCACTCATTCATCTCACTTTCATCTCTCATCTCACTCTCACCTTTATCTCACCTTTATCTCACCTTCATCTCACCTTCACATCTCACCTTCATCTCACTTCCATTTCACCTTCATCTCACCTTCATCTCACCTTCATTTCATCTCACCTTCATCTCACTTTCATCTCACTTTCATCTCACCTTCATCTCACTTTCATTTCACTTTCATCTCACCTTCATCTCACCTTCATCTCACCTTCATCTCACTTTCATTTCACCCACATCTCACCCATCATTTCATCTCACCTTCATCTCACCTTCATCTCACCTTCATCTCACCTTCACCTTCATCTCACATTTCATCTCATTTCCTCTCACCTTCATCTCACCTTCATCTCACCTTCATCTCACTTTCACTTCACCCAAATCTCACCTTCATTTCATCTCACCTTCATCTCACCTTCACACCTTCATCTCACCTTCACATCACCTTCATCATCACCTTCATCTCACCTTCACCTTCATCTCACCTTCATCTCACCTTCATCTCACCTTCATCTCACTTTCACTTCACTCACATCTCACCTTCATTTCATCTCACCTTCATCTCACCTTTATCTCACTTTCATCTCACCTTCATCACATCTCACTCACCTTCACCTTTCTCTCACCTTCATCTCACCTTTATCTCACCTTTTTCATTTCACCTTCATCTCACCTTCATCTCACCTTTATCTCACTTACTCACTTTCATCAATTTCATCTCACCTTCTTTCAACGTTCTTTCTTTCTCTCTGCAGTTATACACAAGTTTGACTACGTGTTTGCTGAAAACGGCACAGTGCAGTACAAAGATGGCCGACTTCTGTCCAAACAGGTGTGTGTGTGTGTGTGTGTGTGTGTGTGTGTGTGTGTGTGTGTGTGTGAGAGATTTACCTGGTTTTTATGAGTTGTTCAGACATGTATGGGGGTGAGTAAGTGTGTGCAGGCGATTCATGCGCGCA
>JACRUU010000022.1:1441960-1461960 GCA_030449085.1 Kryptopterus vitreolus
GTGTGTGTGTGTGTGTGTGTGTGTGTGTGTGGTGTGTTTGTTTGTTGGACTCTGGTGAAGGTTAAAGTTCCTCGTCGAGGGCTTTTTTCACGTCTGCTTTTCGGCTGCTGTGCATTTAAACAGTTAATGATCTGTAAAGAAAGAAAAATTCCTCACTGACCTCTCTTCCGTATCCCTGGACGTGATCACACACACACACACACACACACACACACACACACACACACCACACAGGCTTTGTGTGGACCTTCTATTCCTGTAATGGAAAATCTAAAGACGAGGCGTAACAAATAAACCCCCGAGAAAATCTGGTGCTTGTTTTGATTATGATCAACACACACACACACACACACACACACACACACAAACATACAAAAAACACACACACACACAAAACACACACACACACACTTCAGTGGATTCTTATTAATACCTTTTAGAATGATGGTGAAATGCTCCCATTATTGTGTATATTTTGTGTTGTGTGTGTGTGTGTGTTTTGTGTGTGTGTGTGTGTATATTTTTGTGTGTGTTTTGTGTGTGTTTTGTATGTCTGGGTGTGTGTGTTTGTGTGTATGTTTGTGTGTGTATGAGCTTTGCGTGTTTTGAATGTGTTTTTGTGTGTTGTGTTTATTTATTCGTTTGGTGCATGCATTTTTGTTTTTGTGTTTATTTTGTGTGTGTATTTGTGTTTTTTATGTTTCCTTGTTGTATGTGTGTATTGTTTGTTGTGTTTTGCATGTATGCATTTTTGTATGTTGTTTTGTGTGGATGTATATTGTGTATTTTTGTGTGGTTGTAGAGGTGTGTGTGTGTGTGTGTGTGTGTGTGTGTGTGTTTCTTAGTATCCATTTGCTTAGATGACTTGCATGACATATTAATGCATAAACACACACACACACACACACACACACACAATCACTTGTGTTGTTGTCTCGGATGTGGGCGTGTGCAGGGAGCGAGCGATCTGATTGGCTGAAGACGTCCCAGCTGTTGGTTCAGCACTAAAACCCTGACACAATTAGTGTGCTTAATGTGAGGCAGTTAAGTGTGTGTGTGTTTGTGTGTGTGTGTGTGTGTGTGTGTGTGTGTGTGTGTGTGTGTGTGTGTGTGTTTAACGTTTATCCTATGTTCACAATGCAGTTCAGCTTTAACACGCACAATGGAGCGACCATATGGGGGGAGGAATTTGTCACGTAGTACACGCAACAGCACAGGAGGGAGTGTGTGTGTGCGTGTGCGTGGGTGTGTGTGTGTGTGTGTGTGTGTGTGTGTGTGTGTGTGTGTGTGTGTGTGTGTGTGTGTGCAGCAACGGGAGCCTTGTTCTCTCTCTTGTACTCTTTGACAGTGTGTGTGTGTGTGTGTGTTATAAATTACGGATGGAAAACACAAGAGCGAAGATAAAGGAGAGATCAGTGTGGCTTTGTGATGTTATGCATAAAATGCTGCCAAGACACACACACACACACACACACACACACACACACACACACACACACACACACACACTGAATCCCTCCAGTTGCTAATCAGAGTGAAAGAGCAGAGAGTTCTTAATTAACATGAATAAATCCTGCATGTCATGTGATATTAAAGTGTGTGTGTGTGTGTGTGTGTGTGTGTGTGTGTGTGTGTGTGTGTGTGTAGGGGGATTGATCAGTTTCGACATATTCCCCGAGGGTTGGGATAAACGTCTGTGTCTGGATGTTCTGGAGCAAGAAGGACTCAAAGACATCTACTTCTTTGGAAATGAAACGTCCCTGGTAAGTGTGTGTGTGTGTGTGTGTGTGTGTGTGTGTGTGTGTGTGATGGTTTGCCGTGGATCACTTCACCCCCCCCCCCCGTCTCTGCACTCAGGGTGGGAACGATTACGAGATCTTCGAGGATCCTCGCACCATCGGCTTCACCGTCTTTTCCCCCGCAGACACGGCCAGACTCTGCCAAGAACTCTTCTTCAATGAAGGCTAATACACACACACACACGCTCTCCCTCTGCTGGTCACACCAGGTACTGCAGGGAGCTTTTAAGTGGCGTGGGCTCTTGTGGACTTGACGGACTTGGTGCGAAAGCTCCAACGTATACTACTGATAAGTCATGCAGCTATGCGGAGTGTGCAATGTGCCACAACGTCATTATCATCTTAAAAACGTGACTTTTTATTTTTTTTTATTTTTTATAATAATAATAATAATAGTATCGGCGCTGCTCGAGTAACGGACGGTCCCCTGGTTACGAAGTTTTTTTTAACCGACGAGGATACCGATAACGACAAATTCGTACAAATATTGTACTTTTACTTCAAACCTAGCAGCGTATGCTCCGCCCCTCCCCGCCCCCTTTTCTTTTCTTTTTTTGACCGATGGCGCATTTTACCGATCGTACTTCCGATAAAAGATACGATAAAAAAAAAACGCCGTTCCGGAAATTGCAAAACTGCACCGCGATCATGAAAAAAACACCTGTACATACAAATGAATGAATGAATTATTTATTGTTTAAATGATAACACAAGGTTGTGCTGAAACAGCACCCGTGATTCGCCTGTAGAGGGCGCTCTCGTAACCTTCTCTGCAAACCTCGGAAAATGATCGGTATGGGTTTATCGGTTCGTTACATATCGATGCCGATTAAACCCGATACATCGTGCGGCTAATAATACGGTACCGTTACATGGGACTAGGGCTACCTCTATACACACAATACTGCCCCTAGTGGGCAAATGAAGAATCTGCAGTTCAAAGAAATATTAGGACTTTTTTTGGGGGGGGGGGCTGTAAACATTTACATTTCTGGCATTCGGTAGACGATGTTATTCGGCTTGAGGGCATTCCTGGGATTTAACCACTGAGCTACCGTGTCCTTTAAAGCACATGTAAGGGCGGTGTAACAGGACTGGACTCAGGAACCGGACCCTAGAACCCTAGAATTGCGTATTTGGGGCGATGAAGACGTCCAGCCGGGAAAAACCATGTGACTGAACGTCTGTATGTCTTGTCCTGTATTGGCCATTAGTGATTCCGTTTGTCTTTTCATGGTGCCTACGTTTCGGTCGCACACTGATCCGGGATCAGATTGAGAGCGAGTATTTTTTTCATTTACGTCCCTGTAGTGCGCCGGACGACAAACGCTGCGTTTTAAACGAAGGTTGGACAATAAAGCATATCGTATGTCGACAAACGTCTTCGCTATAACGCGATTTAAAACGGCTTCCATCGCACGCTTCGTGTACACGGCTAACGAGATTGTATTAATTGTGTTTTTAATTAAGCTATAACGACTTCCTGTATCTCATTCCCGCAGTCTTAAAGCGAACGAATGTACGAACATATCAACGAAATGTTACGAGTTTATACGTTTTTTTTGGTTTGTTTGTTTGTTTTGTTTTAAATAATAGATTCTAAAGTGTCGTTTCCTCTAAGCCCCGCCCACTTTCATTTACCTCAAAAGTATTCGGACACCTGGCTTTTTCCGCCGCCGGTATCTTTGGATGTGTTGGATCCACCTTTCAGACGAATGTGAAACCACCCCCCCCTGGTGGTGAAACCCCGTTATTACACTATAAATGTGGAATATATAAAAAAAAAGGGGGTTTTATATTTTATAACGCATATATTTTTTGCCGAATGGAGCTTGAAAGGAAACGTACACACTATTCATGTACACACTTTACCTCAGATAATGTAACTGGTGTCGTATCGGAATCATTGTTAAATACGAACTATTTTCATGCTGTTTTTATCATAACACAACGGATGTAGTTTGCATTTGACTGGATGTTTATTTTCTTCGTATGCAAGCTGTAAAGAAACGTGTGTGTGTGTGTGTGTGTGTGTGTGTGTGTTTTCTCCCTGGTGTGTTTCTCCGCATGCCGTCTGGTTTAAATGGTCGCAGTGTGACGGTCGGGAAGGAAATGATTCTATAATGTACTGTACGTCAAATAATTTTGCACCTAATTTGCATCCCGAGAGTAAACACTCCTGTAATCGGACGCATGAGGGAGATTACTGAGGTCCTACTGCGCTGGGATCAGTTGAAGTGAACTGACTCTGAGACCTGTGAGACGTGGTGTAACGGTCTTCAACTGCTGTAATAAATCTTTACAGTAAAATACACACGCGTGTGTGTGTGTGTGTGTGTGTGTGTGTGTGTGTGTGTGTGTGTGTGTGTGTGTGTGTGTGTGTGTGTGTGTGAGAGAGAGAGAGAGGAAATGATGTTGGTGAATCATGAAGTGAGCACTTCCTTTAAAAATACCCTGGAATAATGTTAGGTCTATAATCTGTCTGTCTGTCTATCTATCTATCTATCTATCTGTCTGTGTCTATCTATCTATCCATCCTTCTGTCTGTCCATTAATCCATCCCTCCATTAAAGCAATTTATTTATCTGTATATCTATCTATCTGTCTATCTCTCTACTTGTCTGTCTGTTTAACTATCCATCTGTCTGGTCATTAATCCATCCCTCCATTAAACATTCTGTCTGTCTGTATCTATCTATCTGTCTGTCTATCCGGTCATTAATCCATCCCTCCATTAAAACATTCTGTCTGGCTGTCTATCATATCTATCTATCCTGTCTATGGTCTATCTGGTCCATCATTCTGTCTGTCTGTCTATCTATCTATCTGTCTGTCTATCTGGTCATTAATCCTTCCCTCCATTAAATTATCTATCTGTCTCATCTATTTGTCTGTCCATTAATCCATCCATTAAACATTCTATCTATCTGTATGTCTGTCTGTCTGTTTGTCTGTCTGTTCATTAATCCATCCCTCCATCAAATTATCTATCTGTCTGTCTATTTGTCTATCTCTCTATCTTTCTATTAAAACCATCTACGTTTGTTTTTCTGTCTGTCTATTTGTCTGTCCATTAATCCATCCATTAAATATTCTATCTGTCTCTCTGTCTATCTATTCATCTGTTGGGTCATTAATCCATACCTCCATTAAACCTATCTGTCTGTCTGTCTGTCTGTATATCTTTCTATTAAACCTATCTACCTATTTGTTTATCTGTCTGTCTATTTTTCTGTCCATTAATCCACCCATTAAACATTCTATCTATCCTTCTGTCTGGTCATTAATCCATCCTTCCATTAAATCTATCTATCTATCTATCTGTGTCTGTCTGTCTTTGTCTATCTTTCTATTAAACCCATCTACGTTTGTTTTTCTGTCTATTTGTCTGTCCATTAATCCACCCATTAAACATTCTATCTATCCTTCTGTCTGGTCATTAATCCATCCTTCCATTAAATCTATCTATCTATCTGTCTGTCTATTTGTCTATCTCTCTATCTTTCTATTAAACCTATTCACCTATTTGTTTATCTGTCTGTCTATTATTCTGTCCATTAATCCATCCTTCCGTTAGGATTCCATTAAACTATCTGTCTGTCTGTCTGCCCATCTATCCATCCATCCATCTGTCCACGAATCCATCCATAGTCTGAAAACGTGGCGCTCTAAATATATTTAATATATAATATTTATATATTATATTTATTATTATTTGGACGACATGTTTGGATTCACATTCATGCTGCGGTTCTTCCTTTCTTTCTTATTTTTCTTACATTTCATTTTTTCCTTCTTTTTCTTTCCTTTCACGCCTTCCTATTTTTCTTGCTTTTCATTCTTTCCGTCTTTTTCTTTCTTTCCTTTCCTATCTTTCCTTCTTTCTGTCTCTCATATTTCTCTTCTTTCCGTTTTTTTCATTCCGTCTTTCCTGTTTTTTTTTTCTTTTTTTCTTTCATATCTTCCTTCTCTCCTTCCTTCTTTTTCTTTCCTATTTTTCTTTTTTCCCTTTCAATCATTCCCATCTCTCCTTTTTTCTTTCTTTTATTCCTTTCACTCTTTCCTACCCGTCTTCTTTTGCCTTTCATTCATTCTTTTACTTCATTCTCTCTTGTTTCCGCTCTGTAACACCTTTAAATAATAAAATCATATAACTTTGTCTTTTGGGCACGGTGGTTTAGTGGTTATCACGTTCGCCTCACACCGCCAGGGTCCGGGTTTCGATTCCCGTCTCGGCCATGTGTGTGTGGAGTTTGTGCATGTTCTCCCCGTGCCTCAGGAGGTTTTTTTCTCCGGGTTCTCCGGTTTCCTCCTCCGGTCCAAAAACATGCACGGTAGGTTGATTGGCACCTTGGAAAAATTGTCCCTAGTGTATGTGTGTGTGTGTGTGTGTTGTGTGTGTGTGTGTGTGTGTGTGTGTGTGTGTGGTGTGATGGGTTGGCATTCCATCCAGGGTGTATCCTGCCTTAATACCCATAGACACCTGAGATAGACACAGACTCCCCGTGACCCGAGGGAAGATCGGATAAAGCGCTGTAGAAAGAAGATGAATGAGTGAATGAACTTTGTCTTTTTATTTCCATAATCCCTCTCTCCCCCCCCAATCTCCCCTCCCTCCCTCTCTCTCTCCGTGTTCCTCAAAATCCCAGTGAGTAAAACACTTTCTGTATTATAGTGTCTTTCGTGTCCAAATCTCCGCCCTCTGTGTTGTTTACATTTCAGGAAGCAGTCATGTGACACGGCGCATCACGCGCAACTTCCCCTTTTTTATCCGCCGGAAAAAACCCAAAAGCCCCTGCACTACACAATCTGTCGTTCCGGCGAGAAACGAATGAATGAAGGTGTAAAGGAAAAAGTGCGTCACATCAGGGCGACTAATAAAAGGGTGTTTGTTTATTGATTGATCTATTTGGATTAAATGACGCGTAAATGACGACGACACCGAGCGGCCACAGTGATCTGAAAATAAGTGCTGTGAAATTCTCTATCAACAATATATATATATATATAAACAAAAACAAAAACAAAAACAAACAAACGTAATCCAATCAAATAAATACAAATAAAAATGACCAAAACATAGAAAAGATGCATAGAGAAATATCGTGTTTTTTTTTTTATATCTCCATCCGCCGCGGCGCTACGCTACGCTACGCTTTAAATCCCGACTTTATCCGACCTGCGGCATTCCCAGCGGAATTCTGGGAATGTCGCTTTTGGCAGTACGTCTGTGTTTGGGAATTTCTTATTTTAGTGAGACGAGTTCCGTGTGCAAATATTAGTCTTAAACTCCAGCATTTAATCTGCAAATGAATTCATCAAATCATCCCTCAGACCATAAACAATAAACAAACAAACAAACAAACAAACAAATAAAAGGTTTTGACTTCAGAACCTCCAGTCATTATTTTCTATTTCACAGTTTTACACACTTTTTCTTTTTTTTCTCTTTTTTTCCCCCTTTTCATTTTTTTTTCTATTCATCTGCTCCCTTCCTTTCTTTCCTTCCTTTCATTTTTTTTCTCTTTCCTTCTTTTTATGCCTTTCTTTCCCTTCATTCGTTCTCCCTTCTGTCTTTCTTTTCTTGTTCTTTCTACCTTTTCTTTCGTTCCTTCCTCCCTTTCTTATTTTTCCTTTACATGCTTTCCTATCTTTCCTTCTTTTTCCTTTTTTTTTCCATCTTTCCTTTCATTCTTTCCTATTTTCTTTTTTGTTCTTCCTTTCTTATTTTTCTTACATTTCGTTTCATTCTTTCCTATCGTTCCTTCTTTTTCTTTCCCTTCAAGCCTTCCTATTTTCCTTTCTTTTCATTCTTCCCGTCTCTTTCTTTCCTTCTTCCTGCCTTTCATATTTCTCTTCTTTCCGTTTTTTTTTCATTCCGGCTTTCTTTTTTGTTCTTTCTACCTTCTCTTTCATTCCTTTCTTTCTTTCCTGTTTTTCTTTCTTTCATATCTTCCTTCTCTCCTTTCTTTTTTGATCTTTCCGTCTTTTTCTTACTTTCATATCTTTCGTCTTTTTTTCGTTCTTTATGGTTCTTTCTGTATTTCCTTTCATTCTTTCCTGTTTTTCTTTCTTTCGTGTTTTCTTTTTTGTTCTTTCTTTCTACCTTTTCTTTCATTCCTCCCT
Source organism: Kryptopterus vitreolus (assembly GCA_030449085.1). Lineage (NCBI taxonomy): Eukaryota > Metazoa > Chordata > Actinopteri > Siluriformes > Siluridae > Kryptopterus > Kryptopterus vitreolus. Next base: position 1,449,886 of record JACRUU010000022.1, read on the forward strand.
TTCTTTCTTATTTTTTTATTACATTTCCTTTCATTCCTATCTTTCCTTCTTTTTCATTCTTTCATATCGTTATACTTTCTTGTTTTTTTTCATTCCATCTTTCTTTTTTGTTCTTTTTCTTTCCTTTCATGCCTTCCTATTTTTCTTTCTTTTCATTCTTTCCATCTTTTCCTTCATATTTCTCTTCTTTCCTTTTTCTCATTCATTCTTTCTTTTTTGTTCTTTTGATCCTTCCTTCTTTTGCTTTCCTATTTTTCTTTTTCCCTTTCATTCATTCCCTTCTCTCCTTTTTTCTTTCTTTCTTTTATTCCTTTCACTCTTTCCTACCCGTCTTCTTTTGCCTTTCATTCCTTCTTTTAATTCATTCCCTCGTTTCCCCTCTGTAACACCTTTAAATAATAATAATGTCTTTTTATTTCCATAATCCCTCTCTCTCTCTCTCTCTCCCCCTCCCATTTGTTCTCGTCTACATTCTTATATCCGTTCTCCTTCCTCACCTCCATCCTTCTCCATCACGTGTTCCCCTGCAGCGCTCCTGTTTTTAAGGGAAAAAAAAAACGACAAAAAGAAAAGAAAGAAAAGGAAAAAGGCGGGAGATCCGCAGCAGATCCCGAGTTTACAGCCTATGAGCTGATGATCTTCCCGGACCAGGTCTCGTGTTTGGTTCCGGGGTTCAGATGTGTGATGATCACCTCCACCGCCTGCACCTTCGCGTTCTTGGGTGGGATGGGACACACTTTATACGTCATCTCGTCGCCCTCTACAGGAACGTACTCGCCCTCGATGCTGAGAGAGAGAGAGATCTATGGTTCATATTCTGAGGGGGGGGGGAACGAGGACAGAAAGGGGCGGGGCTTAAAAAAACAACAACAATGGAGGTTCGAGTGAAATGGTGAGATCAAAGCCAGTGGATCAGAAGATCCGATCAAACCAGGATGGGTTCCTCTTTTTCGAGTCTGGTTCCTCTCGAGGTTTCTTCCTCATATATATATATATATTCACATTTACAGCATTTGGCAGACTCCAGGATCCGGGTTCGATTCCCGTCTCGGTCATGTGTGTGTGGAGTTTGTGCATGTTCTCCCCGTGCCTCAGGGGGTTTTTCTCCGGGTTCTCCGGTTTCCTCCCCCGGTCCAAAAACATGCACGGTAGGTTGATTGGCAACTTGGAAAATTGTCCCTAGTGTATGAATGTGTGTGTGTGTGTGTGTGTGTCCTGCGATGGGTTGACATTCCATCCAGGGTGTATCCTGCCTTAATGCCCATAGACGCCTGAGATAGACACAGACTCCCCGTGACCCGAGTGAAGATCGGATAAAGCGATAGAAGATGAATGAATGAATGAATGAAGGTCATGAGGTTGACATCCCGAAATCTGACATTCGGGGGCCCCTGAGGCAGGCCCTTCAGCCCATATCTGCTAAAAACGTGGACATTTGTTGCTCCATGTTACTTCATGGAGAGACACAAAGATTTCTGGAAAGAGATTAACCACTTTAACGTATATATACTATATACTGTATATATATATATATATATATATATATATATATATATATATATATATATATATATATATATATAATAGACAAAATAAAGGATTCTAACCCTCGGTCGGGACTCACTCGGAGATGTGGACGAAGATGTCTTCTCTTCTCCCCCGTTGGCGGGTTTGATGTACCCGTGACCCTGCGACCTCGAGAAGTTCTTGCACACGCCTTTAAACACGGGACCTGAGTTCGCCCGCACCGTCCTGCAGCCGGAGGAGGTGAAGAGTTAAAAACACTGTATACACTATACACACACACACACACATCACACACACACACATCCAGTGTTGACAGAAATACACTCTAAATCATATTATCATTCATGTAAAACTCATCACGTCCTCCTCAATCCTCAAACGTACGGTATTCCACAAATTCGTTTGACCCGGGCAGGGGGGGGTGGAGGGGGAGGGGTCGAGGCTCTTCCCATCCCGGAATAGCCTCGTTAAGGGATATAACGACTCCAGCGATGGAGAGTAAAAGACGAGTGTATATAAGGTGGGGTTACTAGTGATGGGAAGATCGGATCATTTTATCGACTCGGAGTCGTTTAGTTCATTTCTTTCCTTTGAAATCAGAAAGCGTATGTTTTAAACAAGCAGATCGGTTGTACATCCCATAATAGATATAGCATAGGAATAACTGTCTAAAGGAGCCGAACATCTCAATTCTGCATAGCTTCTATAGGGAGTCATGTAACGAACGAACAAACGAACGAACAAACGACTCAGACTAGAAGAGTCAATTCTGCGATTCTGCGACTAAGATTGTGTGTGTGTGTGTGTGTGTGTGTGTGTGTGTGTGTTCTTACGCCGAGTAGGTGCGTGTTCGCTTGGTGGGCAGAGGGCTGGGAAGCTCCCCGGCTTTCTCCCACACTCGACTGCCTTCCCTCATGAAGGAGAACGCCACAGCGCGGGGCGCCGTGCTCGGAGATCGCACGGACGACTCGTTCAGCTCCGGTTCCGCCATGATTCGAACTGCGAGTGTGTGTGTGTGTGTGTGTGTGTGTGTTTGTCCCTGAGTGAAGATGGAGCCTCTGACTTTTGGGGTCAGTCCAGAGTTTTACGCTGACGAGAACCAGACGCTAATAAATCTTGCCGTGAAAACCTGAATGAACGAGAGAGAGAGAGAGAGAGAGAGAGAGAAAAGTTCGATGGTGAAGAGAGGAAAGAGAGAGAATGAGAGTGGGAGAGAGGGAGGGGAGAGGAGAGAGAGAGAGAGAGAGAGAGAGAGAGAGAGAGAGAGAGAGAGAGAGAGAGAGAGAGAGAGAGAGAGAGAGAGAGATTACATCTGTGTATTTCTTTTCAGACTGCACCCAGCGACCCGGTCCTCAGTTACCACTGGTGGGCGTGGCCTCGCTTTATTTCAAGCCACACCCATTTAGAATAGACTTTATTTGTCATATACACATTACAGCACAGTATATATCCCAGCCAACCCGAACATGAAACAGCGCCCCCTGGAGCACAGAGGATTAAATGCTTTTCTCAAGGACCCAAGGGCGACGATACCGGGGCTCGAACCCTCCATATAAACTAGTACCAGGGGGGAAAAAGCGATTAAATAATGAAAATCCGCCCAATCAAATATATTCATTCATAAATATAATGATGTAATTCGTGAGAATTAATATAATATATAGCGATTTCTGTGCAGTCCTAAAAAAACAAACAGCCCGCAGTGTCGGTGATTCGCCTCTAGAGGCCGCTCTTGTAATCACAGAGCACGGGAAGCTGGAAAAACTAGCGGTGTGTATTTGAAATAATGGGTGAAAGTTAAATATATGTAAATAATCAGCGTTTAATCCGACAAACAAACAAAAAACGTCATCTGGAAAAGGGGTTTGTGGCTTTATTGTGTCACCGTGTGAACTCCAGCCGGCGTGAAGTGTATTCCGGGTGATTAAATGTGTGTTGCGGGACAGCCGGGGGTAAAAACTGATGTCAAAACAGCCTCGCCATCCATGCCGGCAGATCGTATCTTGTTTTTGTGTCCGACAAGAAAAACCCAATCCGTTGTCGGCAGCAGAAACAAAGCGGCAGTGTGTGTGTGTGTGTGTGTGTGTGTCACAGTACGGTGGTGCGTTTACATGCAGGACGCCTCGCGTCCACGTGAACGCATGGGACAGCGGCAGCACAACGACGCCCATTGTATCCGAGCGGCACATTCACATACGCCACTGAGGGAGGGGTGTTTCTCCCTCCCTCCCTTCATTTATTTATTTATTTAAATCCGGGTTTTCCTTTCAGTTAGGAAGCGGAGAAAGTGCTCCGTGCCAATCAATATGTTCTGCAGGGGCTCGGAAGATCCGAGAACGTTCCACCGATGCCGAGCTAATGGACCCCCCAGACATCGATCTCCATCTCCCCGGTGGATTTCCTTCAAGTACACCAGCTGATCCAAAGTGCTCCTGATCGTGACACGGCATTCCACGTACACGGAGATCTCAAGGGTTCACGGGGACGTAGATCGGGGGACCTCTGGGTCTCTCCGTAAACGATCCGTGATCCCTGAACATGAGAAGCAGAAGACGGATTTCTGACCCTCGTCCGGACTTGTCAAGTGATCCTGGAATGCCCAGTCTTGCTTTAAGACGAGCTCCAAGTCGGCAACGTACATGCCAACGGTATGAGGACCCGTCCAGTCATCATATCACACACACACACATATATACACACTACCCATGGTTATAAACCAGGTCTGACGTCATTACAAGCTGTCGTAGCTTTGTGACGTCACTGACGCCCCAAGTCACGACTATGACCGTGCAAAGGGAGTGAATCCCACCCTGTTCCCTGTCCTAAACATACATAGATGTGTTTACACGTGCTGTAAACAAACATTCTAACAAACAAACAAACATTTTGAGTGGGGGGGGGTATTTAAAAACAGCATAACAGATAATGAAATGAATAAACTAGTACACGACATTAATAAACTAGTACACGACATTAATAAACTAGTACACGACATTAATAAACTAGTACACGACATTAATAAACTAGTACACGACTCGATTTGATTTTCCGCATAACAAGTGAATATAAAGTATCGTCGAAATTATGGGATGGATCCACGTCGCTTAGCAACATTGGTCCTTTCCAGAAGATTCGGACGGGAAAGGGAACACCGGGATGTAACATGTATACGGGAAAAAATATATTAAAGTCGGATTTTATTCGCTAAAATCTGTTATATTTCTGCTTTATAACCAGTAGCATCATTTTATTCCGTATACTCACTCCTTTTTATCCCCTCCTCGATGTCGTCCGTTTACTGAGGCGTCAACCTTCCTGGATTTATACGTCTTCTTACACACACTTCCACAAACACACACACGCCGTTATGTAACATTAACCCAACTGTTTTCTTTGGCCGTGTGTGTGTGTGTGTGTGTGTGTACTCTCTTCCCAAATCGCATACTCGAGCACGGAGTCGACTCTCCTGAACAACCGATTCCTTTATTATGACAATCGACGCTCGGGAGTCGATTCAATCATTTCACGTACTCGACAATGGGAGTCGATTCGGCACAGCCAACTCGATTCATGCTCCATGCGGCACCCTGAGCATCGCCTATACCGTCCATCAACACCATCACCATCACCACCATCAGGGGTCCAGGATGATGATGATGATGATGATGATGATGTTCTGTAACCTCCTAAACACCACAGGGATGAAATGTAACTGGAGACTCCTTACAGCAATGGGATAGAGGACCCTGATTGGTGGAGCTGGGATTTAAACTCACAGTCCAACCATTGGGGGGAAAAAAATAGCATTCCCAAATAATGTAAACAAGTTTTACAAACACAGCTGGAGTGCACGAGACCGGAAAAAGATAAACGTATATTTCATGCGTTTTTAGTTTTTTTTTTTTTTATTTGACAGCAAAAATAAATATCCCCCCCCCTTCAACACAATAATGCGAGTCAAAAATAAGGTCATGTCGAAGGACATGCAAATTTGATGAGCTCAACTCCGCTAGTCACTGATTGGTCGATGATAGATATGAAAGCGTACAGGCGGAGACGTGGCCCGTCCGGATTCCCTCTCGTCCGGAATTTAGCATCGGCGATGGTTAACTGTTCCACCACGACAGCAAACCCAGGCCCGGCTCGCTGATGGAAGCCTGCGAGACCAGAGCATATGATTAAAAACATTCGTACATGATATCATATATATATATATATATATATATATATATATATATATATATATATATATATATATATATATATATATATATATATATATATATATATATATATATATATCGATACTCCGTGTGTGTGTGTGTGTGGTTCCCGTCACCATCAGCGTGTAAGGCGACTCCTTCTTCTGCGTGGCGTCGTCCGTGACGGTCGCGGCGGCGGAGGTGGCGCCGGTCTGAGCGGGCGCCTCGGGGACTTTGCTGGGCCCCGTTGGAGACGTATCCAAGAAGAACTCGTCCACGATGCGGAAGCGGATCTCCTCGCCCTGGTCCATGTAGAGGTCGTGAGCGCCTTCGTCCGTCTCGTACTCCCACACCCACACCTGCTCGGCTTCGTCGCTGCAGTCGACGGGTCAAGGAGGAACCTCGCTGTTTACCCATCATGCACCGAGAAACAGCGGGAAAAAAAATCGCTAGCGTTACGCAAAGTCTGGGAAGGATACAATTTAGCGGGCTGCTGCAAGGACTCGGGCGGGATCAGGATGTCGTCGAAGAAGCCGAGGCTGACTGTCTCACACACACACACACACACACACACACACATTCATTAATATTCACGTTAGAATTCAGAATAGATTCAATATATAGTACAGAAATCACACAGACGTTAAACACACATTAATCACATTTGCATTAACGGGTCCATTTTGAAAGTGTGCGTATTTATTTGTTTGTTTGTTTGTTTATTCAGCCAAGCTTACCATGGACTCCTTCCTGACTGCAGTATTTGATCTTCCCGACCAGAACCTCGTCCAGAAACGGGTGAAAAACGACGTATCTGAAGTGCACTGGCGGAGAAAGAACACTGATCTGTAATCTGTACCACAATAAGATCAGATCTTTTCGTACGATCCGCCTCGATCATCACACAAACACAAATGTCCCCTCATTCCGGCCTGACCCCCCCAAAAAAAACCCAAAATAAACCCAGGTCTCGGACGCACCTTTGGTGTGAGAAGCTCCGTCCCCTGGGAAAATGTACGAGTCCTCGAGTTTAGTGATGTCATACAGGCAGATGCACAAGCCAACGTTATAAACCACCTGTTTTACAGAGGAGACATGTTAATCACAAAAAACAAACATCTGCGTGGGGAAGGGGGGGGTCAGGAGATACACCACTGGCATTTTGGATCGGAAGTGGGCCCTTGAGCAAGGCCCTTAAGTTGGAAGTCGCTCTGGATAAGGGCGTCTGTAAATGTACATGTATTACTACACCTGATACTCGACTGGTTATTACACCGTGCGCCATCTAGTGCACCGATCTGGTATGACATTATGAGGGAATAACACTGATGATTGGAGGATATCATTCATTCATTCATCTTCTAGCGCTTTATCCGATCTTCCCTCGGGTCACGGGGAGTCTGTGTCTATCTCAGGCGTCTATGGGTGTTAAGGCAGGATACACCCTGGATGGAATGCCAACCCATCACACACACACTCTCACACACACATTCATACACTAGGGACAATTTTCCAAGGTGCCAATCAACCTACCGTGCATGTTTTTGGACCGGTGGGAGGAGGGAGGAAAGGAGGAAACCGGAGAACCCGGAGAAAAAAACCCCCTGAGACACGGGGAGAACATGCACAAACTCCACACACACATGGCCGAGACGGGAATCGAACCCGGACCCTGGCGGTGTCAGGCGAACGTGCTAACCACTTGGAGGATATTAGCGAGTATAAAATAAGTGGGAAAGCAGAAGGTCTTGTGGTGCATGTCCCGGTCTATGAAAAGTGCTCCAAGGAACACAGTGTGGAAGAGAGGACAAATAAAATTGAAAAAATTTGGAAGGAGTCTCCAGTGTCAGTGATAAGACTCGTGATTGGTCAGGATTGTGACTCGCCTTGTTGGCCAGTTTCTTGTTGAGCTCCTCGGCGATGGCGTCGTTCAGCTGCCGGTGGAAGTTCCACGGAGGAATGCGTACGGTGTCGATCATCTCCACCACCACGAACATCCCGAACACACTCCTTCTTCTTCTTCTTCTTCTTCTCCCTGAAGGAAAGATCCATAATAAATGTACAGAATTACCATGTTTGGAGGAATCACGTTCAAAGTGATGCATTTAACGAGATATCGGGGACTTTTTTAAATTAAAATATAATGCATTATTTTGCACACGGTTATATAATCCATGTTTACATTATTATTATTATTGTTATTGTTATTATTATTATTATTACACATTTTAGGTGTAAACTCGTGTGACACATGCTTCAGCCGGTAAAGAACTTCTAACCACTAATTATCAGCTACTCACATTCGATTTCAAACTAGTAAACACAAACAAGTAAACTCGGACACTCAGTTTTGTGTTATGAAGCGTTATAAAGACTTATAGCACGTCACGCGGCTAACAAGACTTTGCCTTTTCACCCACCTTTAATTCCCTCCGTATGTAACGGTTATGACGTTAGTCCGTGTGTGTGTGTTTGTGTGAGTGTGTGTGTGTGTGTGTGTGTGTGTGTGTGTGTGTGTGTGTGTGTGTGTGTGTGTGTGTGTGTGTGTGTGTGTGTGTGTGTGTGTGTGTGTGTGTGTGTGTGTGTGTGTGTGTGTATGTGTGTGTGTGTGTGTGTGTGTGTGAATCGCATCACGCTGGAATTGTGTATTTAACCCGGAAACCCGGAAAAAGACACACGTGTCGTCTTGTAGTCGGATTTACGACACTGGTCGGCGCTTTACGGTAAGTACCTAAACACAAACACACACTTGCACGCCTCCTTGTTTTACGGTCCTCGGTTGTCATGGAAACGAGCCTCTCTCTCTCTCTCTCTCTCTCTCTCTCTCTCTCTCTCTATATATATATATATATATATATATATATATATATATATATATTATATATATATTCCGTTGTATATAAAATATCCGATCTTCCCTTGAGTCACGGGGAGTCTGTGTCTATCTCAGGCGTCTATGGGTATTAATGCAGGATACACCCTGGATGGAATGCCAACCCATCACACACACACACACACACACACACACACACACACACACACCACACACACACACACATTCATACACTAGGGACAATTTTCCAAGGTGCCAATCAACCTACCGTGCATGTTTTTGGACCGGGGGAGGAAACCGGAGAACCCAGAGAAAAACCCCCTGAGGCACGGGGGACGGGGAAGAACATGCACAAACTCCACACACACACTGGCCGAGACGGGAATCGAACCCGGACCCTGGCGGTGTGAGGCGAACGTGCTGACCACTAAACCACCGTGCTCTCTCTCTCTCTCTCTCTCTCTCTCTCTCTCTCTCTCTCTCTCTCTCTCTCTCTCTATATATATATATATATATATAGATATATATATATATATATATATATATATATAGGTTATAAATGTGTTATTGTTTAAAATGTGAACGCTATTTTTAGTTTGTATGTCATGCAAATACGGTGGTTTAGTGTTTAGCACGTTCGCCTCACACCACCAGGGTCCGGGTTCGATTCCCGTCTCGGCCATGTGTGTGTGGAGTTTGTGCATGTTGGGTTTTCGATCTGGCAGCATCCAAATCAATCGATCATTTTACATCAGATCACAAAACTTACGAGGCTTTTTCGTCTTTACAGCATTCGAGGCGATTTTAGATAGAAGTGCTCCAGTTAAATGTAACGCTTTTGCTGTGTTTGTTTCTCTAAACGCCTTGTTGATATTTTGCCTCCGCATGACTTACACAAAGCCATCGTTACAGTGATCTCCCGCGTCAACCCGACATTAACCCTCGCGCCATCTTCAAGGCCTATCTGTCATTCTTCTCACTGCTTTATCGTTTCTCCTGCAGGACTTGCATCGTGTTGCATCAGTGGCGTTATCGCCGCGGCCCTTCCTCCACTGACGTATTCAGTGTTTAGACTCTCAATCTTTCACAAAACTGCACAAAACGCCTCATAAGATTGAGCTGCAGACGACGACATTAATAATGTTTGGGAGAAACGTTCCTAAATGAATTGATGTAAAGGTCCAATTATGGAGGGAAAAGCGGAAGGGGGTAAATACTTTTGCAAGACGCTGCAGTAAAAACTTTCGGGTACATCTGTTATTATGATTATGAATATTATTATTATTATTATTATTATTATCAGAATAATCAGATTATCCGAAATTAGAAGTAAAAAATATTATTATTATTATTATTATTATTATTATTATTATTTATCAATTTTTACTTCTAATTTCTGAGATTACATTATTACTATTATTATTATTATTATTGTTTTTATTATTATTATTATTATTAGGGATCAGTTTTTTCCTTCAAAAGTTTTTATTTTCTGAGGTTTTTCATTATGACTATCATTATCTATCATTATTATTATTATTATTATTATTATTATTCATTATTCATTATTATTATTATTATTTTTATTTTTACTTCAAATTTTTTAGGTTTCATTATTACTATTATTATTATTATTATTATTATTATTATTATTTATCAATTTTTACTTCTTATTTCTGAGATTTCATTATTACTATTATTTATTATTATTATATCAATATTATTTATTAATTTTTACTTCTAATTTTTTAGGTTTCATTATTACTATTATTAATATTATTATTATTTATCCATTTTCCTTCAAATTTCTGAGATTTCATTATTATTATTATTATTATTTATTATGTATCCATATTTCCTTAAAATTTCTGTCTATTTTGAATTAATTATTACTCTTTCATTTGCTTTTTTTTTTTCATATTTCTCTCTATAATTATAAAATACAATTATAAAAAGTCCTTGTATAAATAAATAACCAGATAAAAGACAGATTTAATAATAATAATAATAATAATAATAATAATAATATATTTATCTGACTGTTTTTCTGTTGCTTTGTTTTCATACATACATTTTCGAGCCCCGTTTAGATTACATAGCACGTACTACATTACCCATAATGCATCTTTCCACGCAGGCTCTTACTCTGACAGTCTGACTTTGCTCCCAATGTTCAGTTAAAGAAGCCACTTCCGGTTTATCAGCCAATAGAAATCCTGTTGCCATCACAGACCATATTTTTAGCTTTGTACACCAAAGCACAACCTCTCCAACAGAAATATCAGCTCGCCATGTCAACTAGTACCAAGTGTCCAATCTAGTCTAATAATAATATAAAATATATCTCCATTATAACACCATTTCTAATAATCCAAATAATACCGTAATGTAAAACAATATAATACTATATTATATAGTCCAGTAAAAAAAGGGAAAAAAAAACAAAGTACAACACGTTAAATATATTTACAACACCAATTAATAATACAACAATATAAAATAGTAATATAATGTCATATTTTCGTTTGTTTACATAATAAATAATACATGTAATGTATTTATTTTTAACATATTTATATTAAATCGATATAATTGCGTAATTATAATATATAAATATATATTTTCTTTGTCATTCTTAATTTAAAAATATTTTAAACACATTAAAAAAGGATTTAAACTTATAATTAATATTATTATTATTATAATAAACATTAATAATACTCCGATCTTTATTAATATCAGATTATTATCATTGTTTTTTTTTTTTGCTTTATTTCTCCATAGACACTCCAAATCCATAAACAAGTATATAATAATGTTTCTTTCATTTAATAATAATAATAATAATAATAATAATAATAATAATAAATAATAATAATAATATGTGCAAAATCCAAAACATTGCATAGAGAATGCAAAGCGATCAGTATGGTTCGGAAGTAGTTCCGGCTCCTGTACGTCACCGGTTGGGGGGCGTGTCCCGGAACGTGCTCGGTATAAATGCGCGAGGTTGACAAACAGTAAAGTTTCCCGGAGCCGCTGTCGGGTTGTGATGCGGCCGCGGCGCGTCTTTCATTCATTCATTCATTCATTCATTCATTCATTCATTCATATCGACTTTTATAATTTTATATCTGCAGCGTTTAATACGGATTCAGGATAAAAACAACAAGAAATCTCCAGCGTCGTGTTTTCTATTTACGGGAATTAATAATAATAATAATAATAATAATAATAATCCTCAGCATCATCAATATAATTAATAATAACAATAATATTAATAATAAATAATCCCAGGTAAGTAATATATATGTTATTATTACTACTGTATGATTGTGACCTCGGTGCTGATTTATAAATGCTGTTTATTCCTTTAATGTGTGTGTTTTTTTGAATGATGGGCTTCTGTCGTCCATTTTACCAGCTTTGCTTTTATAGTCTGATTTATGGATGGGAAATTACCGGAGATTGTGCATTATTATTATTATTATTATTATTATTATTATTATTATT
>JACRUU010000022.1:1466960-1476960 GCA_030449085.1 Kryptopterus vitreolus
CCCTTAATAATGAGCTCCGCCCTCCTGGGACGGTGTTCTACTGTGTTTATTGCATGAATATTAATAAGGTTGGAGCGCTTTATTAACCATTCTCGTAGAACAAGTGCACCATGGGTGTAAAAAAAAAAAAAAAAAAAAAAAAAAAAAAAAAGTGGGGACACTTTTGGCACATTAGGGGCACTATGGTGGTTTAGTAGTTAGCATGTTCGCCTCACACCACCAGGATCCGGGTTCGATTCCCGTCTCGGCCATGTGTGTGTGGAGTTTGTTGCATGTTCTCCCCGTGTCTCAGGGGGTTTTTCTCCGGGTTCTCCGGTTTCCTCCCCCGGTCCAAAAACATGCACGGTAGGTTGATTGGCACCTTGGAAAATTGTCCCTAGTGTATGAATGTGTGTGTGTGTGTGTGTGTGTGTGTGTGTGTGTATGTATGTATATATATATATATATATATATATATATATATATATATATATATATATATATATATATATCTATATATATATAAAATGCCTCGAACTGCAGCAGAAGGTGAAGGAAAAGCCGCATCGTCCCCATCGTGCGGTTGGTCTGTTTTGTTGTTTGTGTAACGTCCTGATCCGAGGTGTGTGTGGGCGTGGTCGGGGATGGGGGGCGTGGTCGGGATGGGGGGCGTGGTCAAAGTGGGTGTTTACATTCTGCACAAATGTTTGTTTGTTTGTTTATTTGTCGCGCACACGTGAGCGTCTGTTCTATCAGCCACTGGTAATGTCACTGCTGTTAAATAGGATTGGGGGTCAAAAGTATTTGGACACCCGACCTTAAGATTCCCCTGTGTGTGTGTGTGTGTGTGTGTGTGTGTGTAATAATGTGGTGTACAATAACAGTGAGGCACTAGATAGGGAGCAGTGAAAGTGTACTGAGGAAATGGAGGCGAACAAAATGGAGGTCAGTGGAAGAAGAGAAGCGATGGATGGTGTGTGTGTGGGTGGATGGCTGGTTTTGTCCTTCACCCCCCTCTCTCATTCCTCCCCTCATCGCACTTTCATCCTCCACTCTTCATCTCTCTTCATTTCTTCTTTTCGGTCGTCCGTGCACAAATGCCTCTCTCCCATCACTCCTTCATCCCCCCACCTCTATCTCCTCTCTCACACACACACATACACCTCACTCTCATCCCGCCATTCTTCCCTTCTTCCTCTCCTCCCCTTTGTGTGATGTTTCCGTCATCCCTCCTCGCGTTTCTCCCGTTCCATCCATCTTCCCGCTTTCCCCTGTTCTCCCCATCTATCCCTCGTCTCATCACTCGTCTCTCTCCTGTCACCCCCCCCCGATACTATCCCTCCATCTCTCTTTCATCTATCATTCCTGTCGTCCTGTTCATCTCTCCATGTTTTCTCTTATCCCTCAATCTGTCCTCTACCTCTAGTTTTCCTCTCCTTCCGTCTCCTCATTTTCCCCTCTGTCTCACTCTCCTTCTCTCATTGTTCTTTGCTCATCCCTCCATTTTCTCCTCTCATCCCCTGAACTCTCCACCTCTCCTCTCGTCTTTCACCCCTCCATTTTCTTCTCTCTCTCTCTCTCTCTCTCTCACTTCACCTCCGCGTTTAATCGCATCGCTCTCTTCTTTCTCCTCATCTCGCTTTACTTTCTTCATATTTATCGGCTCATCCATTTCTCCTCTCGCTCCGTCACGCGGGGTATTATGTAACCCTGCTTTTGGGGGGGGGAGGGAAGGGAGGGAAAGGGAGGGAAAGGGAGGAGGGAGGGAGGGAGGGAGGGAGGGAGGGAAAGGGAGGGAGGAGGGGCGAGGTCTGTTATGTAACACATCTCACTCGTGGAATACAAATGAAACGCACACAATAGAGATGAACAATCGCACAAGTGTGTGTGTGTGTGTGTGTGTGTATGTGTGTGTGTGTGTGTGTGTGGTGCCCTTCTAGTAAAATAATCCACGACTCGTTAATGTGAAGTGTGATGTTCCCGTCAAAAGTATTGGGACACCCGATCTTTTCGTCTGTGTAGTGTTTCTTCACGGGGACACAAACTTTTGCTCGTATACAAATGTGTGTGTGTGTGTGTATGTGTGTGTGTGTGTGTGTGTGTGTGTGTGATTTCACAATATTGTGATATCAAGAATCACAGACGAGCATCCGTTAATGTAAAGTCGACTTTATTGTCCATGACAAGGTCCGACATTACACGATACTTCAAACACAAATATACATTTATTTACAATTTTATATACATAAAAAACAAACAAACTAAAATCCTCGATAAAAATTCCACGATAAAAACAACAAAAGTATTTTAACAATGTAAAAGAAAAAAGGAAAGAAAAACGACGGCGCATTAGTGCTACATGTCACATGGCTCAATGTCGCCCCCTACTGCTTTCCGACGGTCACTACACGTTTACAAACACAACGCTTGAGCATGATGTGTTTATACGAAGAAGAAAAAAAAACACTTTATATTGTGCGGTAAAAAAAATAAACATTTTAACAACACACACACAACACACACACACACACACACACACACACACACACACACACACGGACCGGGAAGCACAATGAGAATGCCAGATCTACCTGAGACGACCATGTGACCTCGCGTGATCGAGCTAAGTACCCAAAGGGAAAATACCCTGTATGCATTATTATGATGATGATGGATTTCCATTCCATCATCATCATCATCATCATCATCATGTTCCTGTTATCCGAAACGTCAACAACAACAACAACAAAAAAATACACAATTTATAGACTATTTATTTATATATATAAAATCCTTTATGTCTGTGCAAAAAGCATTGCCACACCTGACTTTCCTCATTCGCTTCACCTCACTTGGAGATGCTGGACGAACAAAAGTTTGTGCACCCCCCCCTCCCCCCTGACATCAGCTCGGCACGGCGCCCCCTGCTGGAGAACCTGATAATCCCGTACCCATTGCACTTTATGATTGATTGTTCAATCGGTTATACTGTATACACGTCCGTAATTTAAATACACACCGTAGGATTTCTTTATCACGGATGTCGTTGGAACCAACATCAAAAGGGAGGCGTGGCTATTTATCGCTACGGCGTGTCCTATAAAGATTGCGGGGGTTTGTAAGAATAACAGTCCCTGCCCTGATAAATACACCGACATGTGTGTGTGTGTGTGTGTGTGTGTGTGCATAAAAAACACACAATCAAAAAAAGGGAAGACTTTACAGGTTGCCTAACACACACACACACACAGCGTTTCTCAACCCTGATCTCTAGATGGCGCCACTGAACAAAAGCGCCAGTGAGTACGCCCTTAAATACTATTACTACTAAGAATAATTGTTCGTAATTTATTTCTAGAATTTGCATTTTCAACTTTGTTGGTCCTACTTGATAGGTGTTATATAAACAAAGTAAAAAGATCAAAAACAAAACAAACAAACAAAGCCACTATTTACACGATTTCCTCTGCAGCGCCCCCGATGAGTTTACGTCCGTAACCACGGAGTAACAAGTCGCAAATAAACGGCGCGGCGAGGAAATTTCAATTTTTTTTTTTTTTTTTTTTTTTTTTAAAGACGATTCCAATAAAATCAACAACAACAAAAAATCAATATTGATTAGCAAATAAACATTCCAAAATTTCATCTTAAAAATTTAATTAAATAATTAATAAAATGTTAAAAAAACAAAAAAAAACAAAGAATGTAACAAGATAAATAAACATATATATATAAAAAAAAAAAGCATAAACATTATAGTTATACAAATGGAAAACGGACCTTGTGCAGGTCACGTGATTATGTACACAGAATAATAATGTGTTATTGTTTGTGTGTTTGTGTTTCAATGCGGATTTTTTTTTTTTTTTTAAAGACAAAGATTTTTTTACGATTCCAATAAAACCAAATAAAAAAAAAAATTCAATATTGATTAGCAAATAAACATCCTAAATTTTATCTTAAAAATGAAATGAAATAATTAATAAAATGTAAAAAAAAAACCTAAAAGATAAATGAACATATAAAAAAACATTATAGCTAAAAACGGACCTTGTGCAGGTCACGTGATTCTGTACACAGAATAATAATGTGTTATTGTTTGTTGTGCAATAATTAAGAATAATAAATAAAACGTCTTTTAAAAGATGAGGTGCTGGAACTTTAGCTACCTTCGTGTTTTTGTTTTTGAGACGTCCTTCCGAAAGAGCGCTTCGTTTTAAAATGCGTCCTGAGGAGCGTCCTGGGGTTCGGCGCTCGCGAAAAAGGGGAGTCACTCCGTCACCCCGGTGCGAACGCCAGTCGCCGCGTGCCGGTGTCGCCGCCTGGGGGCCCCCGCCCTCACAGGGGCCCGTACTTGGCTTCGTAAAGAGCCATGATCTTCTTGCAGCGGCCGCAGTTCTTCCTGAGCTCGGCCACTTCCTGCCTCAGGGCGGCGTTTTCCCGCTCCAGGAAACCGGCGCGCACGGCGATCTGGTTCTCCTTCAGGCGCCGGGCGTCCCGCGAACGCTTGGCCGCCATGTTGTTCTTCTTCCTCCGAGACCAGTACTTGTCGTCCTGCGGGACGGGAACGGAGAGACACCATTATTTATTCATTAAGGTGTTTATTAATAAATAAAAATAAATAAAAACGGTTGGCTTTGTAATAAAAGAGCCTGACCTTGGCGTCGACGGGGACGAACACCTTCCTGGCCTTCTTGATCATGGGCTGAGGTTTGAGCTCTTCCTCCGAGAAGCGGCGTTTGCGCGGGTTGAACAGCTCGCCGCCCGGAATGCTGGACAGCACCAGGTCCGCCGGGTCGGGCCGGAAGTGAATGCTCACCTCGATGTCCTCTGGCTGGACGGGGGACGGCGTGGAACGTTCCGTGTGATCTTTGCGATCTGGAGGTGGAGAACCGGGTTATTCTCCGTGATATGGGAAATTTTTATTATTTTTATATATATATATGTGTGTGTGTGTGTGTGTGTATACCTGTGGCCACGTCCACGACTTTCTCCGTCTCCCCGGGCTCCAGTGGGACGGCCGGGGAAAGCTCCGGGACCGCGGGGGAACATTCCTGCTCCAGACTCCTGTGCAGCTCGTCCTCCAGACCGACAGGAATCTGGTTCTCCAGCAGGAACTCGTCCAGGTCCATGTATTCCAGGTGGAAGTTCTCGCCATCGTACGGGATGGTCTTGTCCCAAAGGGTGGGAGCGAGCGAGGCGGAAACTCCGCCCGCGGCTCCGGACCCTCCTCCGGACCCTCCTCCACCACCGGCGTCGAGCTCGCCGTCTCCGCCGTAGCTCAGCTTCTCCTTCTCGAGATCTGGGAATGGACAGAACATCTCCGATCGTTAATCTACAGCCTTTAACCACCGTGGAAGTGTTTTATTCCTCTTATACCGAAAAAATTCAATTATTTTCATTTTATTACACATTTTTAATGAATAAGCAAATGACACACACACACACACCTACTGCTATAAAAAAAAGTTGCGGTCCGGTTTTTCCCTGGTCCATGTGTAATGTTTTTTTTTGTTTTTTTTTTATATAATGCCGTCAACCTGAAACAGCTGCATTTTAGATACCAAATCCAAATGTGCATCAAAACATCACCAGCGGACTTTAGTGTTGTTTCGACAAAAAATAGTGCCCTTTTATTTCACACGTTCCCCCCCAACTACAATTCCACACGAAAAACGCGAGAAACGCCAACCAAGTACCGTGAGATGAGAAATACGTAAACAACTATAAAAGCAGGATACGTTGTTTTTTTTTTGCATAAACACCACAATCCAGAGTTGATCGTCCAAAAGACCGTAAATACAGGAGGGTAAAAATCAGCACTTCCGTACTTTGTCCAGTAGGTGGGTTCTGGAGCATTATTTGTTTACTTATTTATTGTTTAGACGCTCACCTGACCATTCTGCATCACCGTGTGATGTTCATTCATTCATTCATCATCATCATCTGCATCACCGTGTTCATGTCATTCTTATATTCATTCATGTTTCATTCATTCATTCATTTTCTCCAGACCCTCGCTTTATCCGATCCGACGGCTTCTCGGGTCACGGGGAGTCTGTGCCTATCTCAGGCGTCTATGGGCATTAAGGCAGGATACACCCTGGATGGAATGCCAACCCATCGCAGGGCCATCGCAGGGCACACACACACATTCACACACACATTCATACACTAGGGACAATTTTCCAAGGTGCCAATCAACCTACCGTGCATGTTTTTGGACCGGGGGAGGAAACCGGAGAACCTGGAGAAAAACCCCCTGAGGCACGGGGAGAACATGCACAAACTCCACACACACATGGCCGAGACGGGAATCGAATCCTGGCGGTGTGAGGCGAACGTGCTAACCACTAAGCCACCGTGCCCCCTGTGATGTTCACTGACCACTAAATATAATATTTAACGCTTTCTAAACAAACAGTAAAGAGCCGTAAACACAGGAGAGTATACAAATGCGTGCAATCAGCACTTCCCCACTTTGTCCAGTAGGTGGGTTCGGGAGCATTGTTTATTTATTTATTTACTTACTTACTTATTGTTTAGACGCTCACCTGATCATTCTGTTCGTTTACCACCGAATATAAGATTTAATGCGTTCTAAACAAACAAAACGAGTGTACGCTGGGGAAAAACACCGCGGTTTGGTGGATTTTGTTGTCTGTAAGAAAAGCAGGAGGATGTTTTCTTCTAGTTGTTGTGTTGTTTATATATATATATATATATATATATATATATATATATATATATATATATATATATATATATATATATATATAGTGTGTGTGTGTGTGTGTGTGTGGTTTAAATGTGGATAAAGAAGCAGCAGGCAGGTGTCACTTTCCATGTTTACCTCCTGCGACCTGCTCCTGGACAGGTCTCTACAAATGGCGCCAAAATCACGAGGGGGGGGGGGGGGGGGGGGGGGGCGGGGGGGGGGGGGGGGGGGTAAACAAACAAACACATTAAGAATGTTTATTCCATCCTCACCATCATCTCCGTCGTCGAATATATTAGGCGGAAGGATGTCCATGATTTTCTTCAGAACTGAAGGTAACGGTTTCGGAGCGCTGCTGTTGCCAGGAGCAACGGCGAGAGGAACCGCCATCATTCAGCAAGGTCAATGAGGGGGGGGGTGGAAAAAAACACGGCGAAAAAAAAAAAACAAACAAACAAACAAACAAACAAACAATGGCGTCGAAGACACAAAAGTCGTGCAGCGCGGACACAACGCGGATCTCTGACCACCACAAGCAGCGCCACGGAGACTCATTTGCATATCCTCACATATTCATAAGCTAGCGGAACAAGCGCGGGCGCTGATTGGTCCAACGCGGGATGGATATTCATGAGACGAATATTGACGAGGTAAATCCACCGGGTAAAAGATTATGAATATTAATAAACAAACCAAACAAACAAACCCAGCCTCCGACAACAACCAATCACTTAACACGATTAAGGAACATCAAACAGTGACGCCCAACGCCTCATAGCTTATGAATATTCACGAGCCGGTCCTCGCACTCCTATTGGTCAGCGTCAAAGGCGACGCACGTTGGCTCCCGTCCGTGCACGCGCACCGCGCGTGACCCGCCTTACACCGTGATCCGTGAGAATTTATTCACGTTTTTTTTTTTTTTTTTTTTTTTTTTTACTTCTCTCGAGCGCGTCTCGTTTCGTTTCACGAACACGAACACGTGCAACCCCGAGCGCGTGGACTCGAGCGTGCGTGTGTTGCGTCAGTCAGCGCGGTGCAATTCGTTATTGTAGTGCGCGCGCGCACACACACACACACACACGCACACACACACACCTTTACTCTACACTCATATTTATACTGCATGCAATGTGTATGAGCATGGAAACGTATATTTACGCACGCTCATACATTTTGACTGCATGCAGTTGTATTAATAAACACGAACGCACACACACACACACCACACACACACACACAGTTACAAGCATATAACTATGCACGCGTAGACTGTCACACTTGTGCAAATAAACACACACACACACACACACACACACACACACACTTTACAGCAAACATATTCCTGTGTCACACAGTCAGAATGCATTAAGTTGTGTGAATACACACACACACACACACACACACACACACACACACACACACACACACACACACACACACACACCAACAATACCTATGCGATGACAAAGGCCTTTTCCCGTACGTGGGTGTGTCACTAATATCACCTTCCTGTTCTACACACACCAAAATGCTATGGTATATAATCGATCGAGAGGAATGTCTTTCCAGAAGAGTGAGGATTCATTATAATATGGAATAAGAGGGTCTAAAACAATCACTTATCAATATAATAATAATAATAATATATAATTTGGTGGATTTGTCCATGCGTCTGCTTTACGGATGAACGTGAACGGGCAGCGGATCAGATTCCCCCTGAGGGCGGGAAGTCCGGTCCATCCAGTTCTGTTTTTAGCTCTTTATTATCTACTGACTAAATAATCCTGATCATAATAGCAAAACCGGTTTTCTTTCTTCCCTTATTTCCTTGTTGGGGGGGGGGGGAAACAACACCCGGGTCGTCCCAGTTCACGTGTCTGCACACGACGAGGGCAGTTTATGAGTTGTTTGTTAAACGACTGATAAACAACGAGATTGACTTTGACCAAACGAAATATTTTGTAAAAAAAAAAAATAATAATAATCTACAAAGATGTTCTTCACTAGTTGATGATCCCAGAGTAGAGCAATAGGATTTCGGTGTAGTGACTGGGAAGGTCATTCCCTAAAATGACACATTTTTGGGCACGAAGATTTGAATGGAACACCGAAGGGAAGACGCACCACGACAAGCGTTTTCATTTTTGTATAAGGGCCTAAGAAAAGAAATCTCTACACTGCGAATCTCTCGACGGTAAAACTAAACGTTTACGATCCAAAACACTATACAGTAAAACGTTTACGATCCAAAACACTATACTGTAAACCTCCACACAGTAAAACTATAAACTAGAACGTTTTACATTCTAAAACGCTATACCGAAAAACATTACATTGTGAAACTCCATACTGTACAACTTTACGCTGTAAAATAATCTACAAACTATACAATTTTATGCTCTAAAACACTATACTGTAAAACGATACACAGTAAAACCATATCATGAAATGATGTACTGTAAAAATCACTGTTAAAATGTATTTTTTTAAGGCGTTTATGATGTATTTCACAGTAAGACGACAAGCTGCGCTTTTTCATTTTTGTCTTATTTCCTATTTACAAGAAAACTTTATAATACAGGAAATAAAACACTCGGTACATTACAGTATATATACTGTAACACTCTTTACTGTAAAACACATTACACCGTAAAACTGTATACTGCACAATTATACACTATTTACATGGTTTTATGTGATTATTTACAATATAGACATTCAGCATTACTATTATAATTACAGTCAAATCTACAGCTACAGTGTTTACCAACACAACACCCCCCCCCTCTGTATTACTTTCTATCCATTACCTATTTATTCCCTATTATTATTTTAATCACATAATAAACACAATCTTGTTCAAATCAAAGACTTTTTATAGGATATAAATGTATTTGTTGACCTTTTATTTATTCTAAAGGTGTTATATGTTTGCTTGCGCATAAAATGCACACAGAAAACCGATCACTTATACCGAAACTTTGGTTTATATTATATTTTGGAAATCGATCTGCAGCGGGAAAAAGTTTTTTTTTTTTTTTTTTTTTTTATAAATATGAATATTAAAAGAAGTTTCTTACCGGCGTCGTTGTGACACTGAAGGAAAGCGCGATAAAGCTCCTCAATCTCTCCAAAATCATCGGAATCGAACATTTTCTCCTGCAGATTTTGAGCCGCGTGTGATTTTTAGTGTGTTTGTTTGTGATCGAGATGCTTTTCATTCGCCGCCAAATCCTCACTGCGGGAGTCAGCCCGAGACTCCGCCCACTTCATTACGTCACGCCCCCGCTCCGCACGTTT
>JACRUU010000022.1:1486960-1494460 GCA_030449085.1 Kryptopterus vitreolus
CACAGCACATAAGGACCCTGAAAGTTGCTCCGAGCTGGGCGTGGCCGGACACGCCTCCAACGCGCGGTGACTCCGCCCTTTCTCCTGCACAGCAGGATATCTTTCTTACAGCCGTGAGGCAAATCGGGTCTGTACTCGCAATCCAGCACACCTGGACCTGAGACGGGGGACGAGAGAGAAATATATACCGACAATAACGTGTGTGTGTGTGTGTGTGTGTGTGTGTGTGTGTGTGTGTGTGTGTGTGTGTGTGTTATAGATACCTGTACGTATAAAGCAGGAGGAACAGGCTTGAGTGAAATCGTGTGTGTGTTCAAGAGGATTCCTAGAGAGCTGGGATAAGGTGGATGCCACATGACCATTCTTCTTGATATCACACACACACACACACACACACACACACACACACACAGTTTTTTTTATTTTAAATATCTACGTTCATATAGATGATAGAAATAAGAATATCCGAGGAAATGTGATGAAAGGAAAAAGATAAGGATGGAGAGAATGAGAGATGGAGTGATTGGGATTAGAGAGAGAATAGAGAGATGGAGTGAGAGAGAGAATAGAGATGGAGTGATGGGGGATTAGAGAGAGAGTAGAGAGATGGAGTGATGAGAGAGAGAATAGAGAGATGGCATGATGAGGATTAGAGAGAGAATAGAGAGATGGAGTGAGAGAGAGAGAATAGAGAGATGGTATGATGGGGATTAGAGAAAGAATAGAGAGATGGAGTGAGAGAGAGAGAATAGAGAGATGGAGTGAGAGAGAGAGAATAGAGAGACGGAGTGATGGGGGATTAGAGAGAGAATAGAGAGACGGAGTGATGGGGTGATTAGAGAGAGAATAGAGAGACGGAGTGATGGGAGGATTGAGAGAGAGAATAGAGAGACGGAGTGATGGGGGATTAGAGAGAGAATAGAGAGACGGAGTGATGGGGGGAATAGAGAGAGAATAGAGAGACAGAGTGATGGGGGATTAGAGAGAGAATAGAGAGATGGAGTGAGAGAGAGAGAATAGAGAGATGGAGTGAGAGAGAGAGATAGAGAGACGGAGTGATGGGGGATTAGAGAGAGAATAGAGAGACGGAGTGATGGGGTGATTAGAGAGAGAATAGAGAGACGGAGTGATGGGGTGATTAGGAGAGAGAGAGAGAGAGAGAGAGAGAGAGAGAGAGAGAGAGAGAATAGAGAGACGGAGTGATGGGGTGATTAGAGAGAGAATAGAGAGATGGAGTGATGGGGTGGGGGATTAGAGAGAGAGAGAGAGAGAGACGGATGAGAGAGAGAGATAGAGAGACGGAGGAGTGATGGGGTGATTAGAGAGAGAATAGAGAGATGAAAGGAAAGGGGTTGGGGTAAAAAGACATGGATAGAGAGAGAGTGAAAGTAGAGCGGGGAGGGAAATGATCATGGCAGGGAAAGCGATAAAAGGAGGAATGAAAGAAAAGGGAGGAATAAAAAAGAAGAGGAAGTTAGGAACGGTGAGAGACGACTCACTGCGTACACGGCGTTCACACAGTTCGAGGAGCTCTGAATCTTTACTGGAGGAAGAAAACTGGGCGAGATTTTACCACCTGGAGAGAAAAGAGAGAGAGAGAGAGAGAGAGAGAGACCTTTTATTCCCTATGAGTGAAGGAGGCGTGGTCTCTCTGTGTGAGTCTGAGTGAAGGAGGTGCGTGTGGTCTCAGTGAGTCTGAGTGAGTGAAGGAGGCGTGGTCATGTGTTGTAGTGTTAGTGAAGGAGGCGTGGCCTCTGTGTGTATGTAGTGTCTAGTGAAGGAGGCGTGGCCTCTGTGTGAGTCTGAGTGAAGGAGGCGTGGTCTCTCTGTGTGAGTCTGAGTGAAGGAGGCGTGGCCTCTGTGTGAGTCTGAGTGAAGGAGTGGCCTCTGTGTGGTCTGAGTGAAGGAGGAGGCGTGGCCTCTGTGTGAGTCTGAGTGAGTGAAGGAGGCGTGGCTCTCTGTGTGAGTCTGAGTGAAGGAGGAGGGCGTGGTTCGCCGTGGCTCTCTGTGTGAGTCTGAGTGAAGGAGGTGTGGCCTCTCTGAGTCTGACTGAAGGGGGCATGGCATTAGTAGTACAATTGAAGGGGGCGTGGCTTCCGGTAGTCTGACTGAAGGAGGTGTGGCCGCTAGAAGTATGATTGAAGGAGGCGTGGCCTCTTGTAGTCTGACTGAAGGAGGCGTGGCATCTAGGAGTTTGACTGAAGGAAGTGTGGCCTCTGTATGTGAGTCTGTGTGAAGGAGGCGTGGCCACTAGAAGTCTGCGTGAAGGAGGCGTGGCCACTAGAAGTCTGCGTGAGGGAGGCGTGGCCACTAGAAGTCTGCGTGAAGGAGGCGTGGCCACTAGAAGTCTGTGTGAAGGAGGCTTGGCCACGAGAAGTCTGCGTGAAGGAGGCGTGGCCACTAGAATTCTGTGTGAAGGAGGCGTGGCCACTAGAAGTCTGCGTGAAGGAGGCGTGGCCACGAGAAGTCTGCGTGAAGGAGGCGTGGCCACAAGAAGTCTGCGTGAAGGAGGCGTGGCCACTAGAAGTCTGTGTGAAGGAGGCGTGGCCACTAGAAGTCTGCGTGAGGGAGGCGTGGCCACTAGAAGTCTGTGTGAAGGAGGCGTGGCCTCTGTGTATGAGTCTGAGTGAAAGCACCATGTACTACTAATGTGTGTGTGTGTGTGTGTGTGTGTGTGTGTAGATGAATGGTGCACACACACACTCACCAGGCAGTGTGAACTCCGAGAGCGAATCGAGCCCCTCTCCTCCCACCACTAGAGGGAGTCGCTGAGGCGCCGGGCCCGGAGATAAGCCCCCCTGATAGAAGGAGTCGAGCGAATCCAGCGGCCTGAGCGACAGAGGCGGGTCGTGACTCGTCTCGCTAAACGAGTCCAGCGTGTTGAGGCGAGTGACGGCCGAGGAGAAGAAGGCGGGAGGCAGACACGGAGACGGGGCAGGGAGGAGCGGAGCGAAGGACGGACCCAGACCCATGGCTGGGACATGAGTGGGGACGACGCTGCCTTTCGACGGAGTCTGGCGGAGAACGAGCGAGAGAGAGAGAGAGAGAGAGAGAGAGGGGGATGAGCGAGGGAAAGAGACAAAAGGTGGTGGAGGAAATGGTGGAGGGTCACCTGTTCCTGCTTGGAGACGCGGTCCAGCAGGGTGTCCAGCTCGTCCCCCACCAGATCGCAGTCCACCAGCTGCTCGGACACGGGCACGGACAGACACACTGACGCTTCCTCTGCGTCTGCGGCGTCGCTCACGGGGACCGGGGCGGGCAGGGCGGGGGGCGGGCTCACAGACACACCTGCTAATGCGACACGAGGAAGACGGCAGAATGTTAAACACACAACACACACACACACACACACACACACACACGAGCGGACGGAGAGCATTCCACACCCACCTGTGACATCACGCAAGTCATCATCCGTCCCGTTCGAGATCTAGAGAACAGAGAGATTAGCGCGCCGGATCGAGCCTATAGGACGTTCATTTAATAAATAAATAAATAAATAAATAAATAAACAAATAAATAAATAAATCGGACGCTCACCCGCTCCAGAGGAGGCATGTTTTTCTCGTTAGCCTCGTTTACGCCCTGTGGAAGAACGGGGGAAACACGGATTACATCATCGTACGTCACGTGACTCGCGCGAAACGGCGGTAAAACGTTACTGACCTGCGCTCCGACGTAGGCTTTAGGGATCGTCAGGTCCAGTCTCGCGGCCAAATCCTGAGCCAGTTCCTTCACCCGCTCATCCCTGGCCAACACACACACACACACACACACACACACACACACACACACACACACACACACACACACACAAGGGCAAAAAAATGCGACAAGCTCTAATATTATTGGCACCCTTTGTGAAGGGCGACGACAGAAAATGCATGCGGCGTCACCGTTTGGCCTCTAGAGGCCGCTCTCGTACTGAATAATGACAGGGGAGGCGCCACGGCTACAATATAATTCATTCATTCATCTTCTAGCGCTTTATCCGATCTTCTCGGGTCACGGGGAGCCTGTGCCTATCTCAGGCGTCTATGGGCATTATGGAATGCCAACCCATCGCAGGGCACACACACACACACACACACTCACATTCATACACATTCATACACTAGGGACAATTTTCCAAGGTGCCAATCAACCTCCCGTGCATGTTTTTGGACCGGGAGGAAACCGGAGAACCCGGAGAAAAACCCCCTGAGGCACGGGAAGAACATGCAAACTCCACACACACATGGCCGAGATGGGAATCGAACCCGGATCCTGGCGGTGTGAGGCGAACGTGCTAATCACTACGCCACCGTGCCCCGGCTACAATATAATAATAAAATTAAATAATATAATACAATATAATAGTATATATAAAACACTGCCCCCTACTGTCCAACAGTCATTTTTACAGCATTGCGATACCTTTCTAGTAGTGGTAAAACGGTGCAGCAGTGATATTATACAGTATATTACCGTGTGTGTGTGTGTGTGTGTGTGTGTGTGTGTGTGTGTGTGTGTGTGTGTGTTTTACCTGTGGTGAGGTGAGCAGGCAGGCCGTGCTGCACTCGTACGCCTCGCTCAGTCGACCGAGCTCCAGCAGGCACACCGCCTTCCTGTAGAGCGCCCTGCCGCTGCAGTTAGCCACGCCCAGGGCGCTGTCACAGTCCCTCACGCTCGCCTCCAACTCGCCCTGACCGTGCAACCATGTCAACAAAACAACAATTACAGAACATACAGCATGCCGGAATGATGACGTGGCATTGAGCAAAAGTATTGGCACCCTTTATTTTACTGACGAACATCTCCACTTTTCATATAATGAGCGAGGGTTTGATTGATTTTACGGATATATTGATAAGACAGTGAAATAGTCGGTTAACCTATTCATTAAATGTGGCAGGCGCATTTACTTATACATATTTCGGCGTATGACTGTCCAACTGTCAGAACTAAATCTGGTCCAGACGAGTTCCGAGAGGGAACAGGGAAAGGGATCCGGAGCGGGGTGGGGGGAGGGGGGCGTTTCGCTTTTTCTACTCCGGCTGAGCGTTTAAAGGTCACGAGATAACTCGGGCCGATGCGTCTGCATTCCTCCAGCGGAGAAGAAGAAAGAGAGAGAGAGGAGCTGAGGAGGTTTTCTGCTCAATATATGTGGTTTAAGATCATCTCTGTCCATTCATAGTGCCTATGTACACATTGTGTGTGTTTATAATGTGCCTATGACCCTGAGAACAGCTATTAGGGGTCAGTAAGAGAGCCAAGGAAGTTGTTATAACCTATTAACATACGGTGTCCCAATACTTTTGATCATATATATATATATATATACACACACACACACACACACACACACACACACACACACACACACACACACACACATATATATATATATACTATCGCTCACCGCGTTCTGTTGCGCCGCGGCGCGGTTGACGTAAAGGCTCTCGAGCAGCGCGGCGGGAACCGTCAACCCTTCTCCCTGAGCGTATTTGGCCACGCTCACGCCCTCGCTGAAGTGCCCCCGAGCCAGCGTCCAGTCTCCCTCCCGGAACGCCGAGTTACCTTCGTCCAACAGGTTACACACCAGCTGCATGAGGAAACCCTGGAATCAAAGCCGATATTTATGGCCTGCTTCATTATAATGCATTATAACACAGTGCCTGGGTGTCATCGACTGGCCTGGGGTCGGGCATTTAATATCGACTCTGGAATCGGAGACTTGTTATAAAATCTCAAATTTCGCTTTTTTTTTCCCCCCTGCGCATTTCTAATCTGCCAGGACCTTCCACACGGCACATCTGCCAGGACCTTCCACACGTTCATCTGCCAGGACCTTCCCACATACATTCTGCCAGGATCTTCCTCACGTCCACACGTCCATTCTGCCAGGACCTTCCACCCATTCCATCTGCCAGGACCTTCCACACGTCACATCTGCCAGGACCTTCCACACGTCACATCTGCCAGGACCTTCCACACGTCCACACGTCACATCTGCCAGGACCTTCCACACATACATTCTGCCAGGACCTTCCACACGTCCATTCTGCCAGGACCTTCCACACGTCACATCTGCCAGGACCTTCCAACACCATTCTGCCAGGACCTTCCATACGTCCATTTTGTGAGGTCCTTCCACACGTCATGCCAGGACCTTCCACTCCATCACATCTGCCAGGACCTTCACCATCTGCCAGGACCTTCCACCCGTCACATCTGCCAGGACCTTCCACACCTTCCACATACCCGCCAGGATCTTGCCAGGACCTTCCACACACCCGTCACATCTGCCAGGACCTTCCACACGTCCATTCTGCCAGGACCTTCCACACGTCCATTCTGCCAGGACCTTCCACCCGTCCATTCTGCCAGGACCTTCCACACGTTACATCTGCCAGGACCTTATGTGGTAATCAAAACTGCTGCTACACTTTGTAAAAACCCAGGACAAAGCTAAGTGTATTTATTTAAATAAACTAATATGCGGTAAACAAGGTGTCACAACTGACATGACCAAGTACCGATAAATATGACACCGATAATATCAGATAAGAATCGATAAAATTAAAAAGATACCGAACCCTAGACTGACCAATTTCCTATCATTTAAAATATATTTATATTATAGTATATAAATATATTATAATGTACTATTCTATCATATATATATATATTATATATTATATATATAATTATATATATATATTATATATATTATTTATATATATATATATATATATATATATATTGTCCAGATTAAACTGGATCATCATCATCATCATCATCCTCAGCATGACTCAGCATGACATCGCCGCCCACATTATATTCCACTGCTATATACGTCTATATACGCGGGACAGGAAGTTCCGTGTAAGTCATAAACATCCAGAAATATTGAGTGCAAAAACATTTCTGGTTAAATATATACTAAAGCCGGTGTTGGGATTTGAACTCACAACCTTCTCCTCCATAATTAATCATTGATCTGGACAGGAGACGATGACATCACGGGGTTAATAATCCACCTGCTGATAAACACCACCACTCGTGTGGAAACGTCATCAACGGATGTTACAAAAAAAAAAAAACTCTGACCCCGTTTCATCTGATACAGTACATGTCATGTGATACGCTGGGGGCGGAGCTTCCTATCAACATGACCTGACATGGGAAGACTTTGATTTATTTGTTTATTCGTCTAAACATTTTGAGGAAAAAGGAATCCGAACCTCGTATAACTCTGGGTCGGGGTACGGCAACGATGACCTGTGGAAAGGGGGGGGAAAAAAAAGAGAAAGAGAAAAATAATAAGAAAAGGAAAATAATTATATTTTAATTATAGTAACATTTTATCAATGGCAGAGGGAGAATCATGATATTTAGGAAGCCACACACACACACACATATATTTATATATATATTATATATATATATATATATAAAAAAAAAACCTACAGGATACACCCTGGATGGAATGCCCAACCCATCGCACACACACACACA
>JACRUU010000022.1:1499460-1501960 GCA_030449085.1 Kryptopterus vitreolus
GCAGCGTGGTGTTGTTTGTTGTTGTTTTTGTTTTGTTTTTTTCCCTCGTGATTGCAGGGTTCCTACATGGGGGGGGTATGGATTTATATTTTTGGAATTTGAGGGACAATTTTCCAAGGTGCCAATCAAACCTACCGTGCATGTTTTTGGACCGGGGGAGGAAACCGGAGAACCCGGAGAAAAACCCCCTGAGACACGGGGAGAACATGCACAAACTCCACACACACATGGCCGAGACGGGAATCGAACCCGGACCCTGGCGGTGTGAGGCGAACGTGTTAACCACTAAACCACCGTGTCCCTCTTATACCGTTTCTTTCTTTTAAATAGAAGGTCAAAACCACAGCGCCCCCTATCTGTGCGACTGAAACACATTAATAACCTTTTAGGGAGTGGAATAGGGAGATAACTGGAATTTTGAGATGGATAATTGTGTAGGAATTCCGTGATCCGGGAATGGGAATGGGAATAATTGACTACAGAATCCAGAAGCAGCTGTAACATGGAAATCGCCCGTGTAGGATTTCAGCTCATTTATCTTAATACACATTCTGAAGCACAGCATGGGTGTTCAGGTGTTGCTATGGAAACATTATTAAGACCCTGCTGTTTGGGTAAACTGACCAATCAGATTCCAGGTTCTCATCGGGGTGTTTTTTTTCCATCTCGTTTGGTGTAGATCCTGGCGGCGGCCCTGACCCAGTGCCATAAAGAGTCGAGTACGCTGGGCGCCCCTCTGAGGCTGAGGGTCTTCATCGCAGGACGGAACCGACTGGAGAACGACGGAGCCACGGCCCTGGCGCAGGCCTTTCAGGTGACGACCGGCAAAGCGAAGGTCTGATGATGATGATGAGGCGAGATCTGACGTTTCCTTATATCCGTAGTTGATGGGCAGCCTGGAGGAGGTCCACGTGCCTCAGAACGGCATCAACCACGCCGGAGTGACGGCCCTGGCCAACGCCATGCAGCACAACACGCAGCTCCGAGTGCTCAACCTCAACGACAACACCTTCACCAAGAAAGGAGCCATCGCCATGGCGCAGGTGCGAACACACCACCATGTTCATCTGTATACCAGGGGTTCCCATGGACCAATATACATTCAATGTAATATATATATATATATATATATATATATAAATAAATACACAATTAATATTAAAATATCAATCTATTAGGGCTGTCAATCGCAATTAATTGATCGATTAATTCTCTAATCAACATGCGCATATACAAGTATGGATAATTTATGCAAATGTGTGATTATTTACACGGTGAGATGAGGTGGGAGTTCAGTGGTTAAGGCCTCTGGACCAGAAGGTTGCATGTTCAAATCCCACCACCACCAACCAAGCTGCTACTAGTGGGCCCTTGAGCAAGGCCCTTAACTGCTCAGTCAATCATCAGGACGCTCAAACCGTTGCTATGTTTCCATACCGACGGATACCGTTGCGGATTTTGGCGCTCGGTTCAGTAACACTAGTGTGTGTCAGTAACACTAGTGTGTATTGTGTGTGTGTGTGTGTGTGTGTGTGTGTGTGTGTGTGTCAGGCTCTGAAGCACCTCCGCAGCGTTCAGGTGATTAATTTCGGCGACTGTCTGGTTCGCTCTGACGGCGCGTTCGCCATCGCCGAGACTCTGAACGAAGGCCTTCCCGACCTCAAGGTACCGAAGCACGGAATCCTCACAGGAGCGAGCGGGATGCGATCAGAAAGTCTCCCAGGACACGAACAGAGAATGTTTATTTCTCCTTTTGTACCGTTTCAGGAGTTGAATCTGTCGTTTGGGGAGATCGCAGAAGAAGCTGCTCTGGCCGTGGCGAAAGCCGTCAAGCACAAAGACCAGCTCGAGAAACTCGACCTCAACGGTAACACACACCGTTTCCTCTTACACAGTGACCACTGCGTCCTTTTTAATAGTGTGTGTGTGTGTGTGTGTGTGTGTGTGTGTGTGTGTGTGTAATGAGCGATACTTGTGTGTGTGTGTGTGTGTGTGTGTGTGTGTGTGTGTAGGTAACTGTATCGGTGAGGAAGGGTGTGAGGGCCTGCGGGAGCTCATGCAGAACCTGGACAAGGGCGACGTGCTGGCCTCTCTCAGGTACACCACTGTAACAATCCAGCTGCTGTTATAATTCACTGCAGGAAATAAACACATGACCTCACTTCCTGTGCACAGCGATGACGAAGGAGAGCCCGAAGATGAAGACGACGACGAAGAGGAGGAGGAGGACGAAGACGACGATGAAGACGAGGAAAAGGGGGAGGATGAGGACGATGACGACGATGATGATGATGATAATGATGATGATGAAGAGGAGGAGGAGGGAGAAGACACGCCCAGAGCAGTTAAACAGGTCAGTGTGTGTGAATGTGCATGCACAGGCCACGCCTCCTCTTTAATAACAGTGAAGAGAACAGAGGCCACGCCTCCTTTCATAACAGTGAAGAACACAGAGGCCACGCCTCCTTTAACTGTAACAGTGAAGGCACAGAGGCCACGC
>JACRUU010000022.1:1506960-1526801 GCA_030449085.1 Kryptopterus vitreolus
AAATGATTAACACTAAAAAATATAAATAGAAAGTATAAAAAAAAATAAATACAAATAAATACATACAACCAAAAAAAAAAAGAAAAAAAACCCTATATGTGGGTGGAGATATATATAGTATATGATATATATAGATATATATATATATATATATATATATAGATATATATATACATATACTCATGTAGATAATACACACCACACCACACACACACACACACACACACACAGACGAGAGAGATATATATATAGATATATATATATATATATATATATATATAGATATATATATATATATATATATATATATATTGTTGTGTGTGTATATATATATATATATATTTTATTTTTGTTGTTGTTTGTTTGTTTGTTTGTTTTTTAAACGGCAGTATCATATTAAAAAAAAAAGTATATAAGTTTTATACACATTTTTCTTTCATAATATTTTCTTAAACAATTTGCGATATCAACAATTACGTGACTGAGACATTTACACACACAATATATATATATATATATATATATATATATATATATATATATATATATATTGTGCAGCATGTGTATATGTATAAATAAAAAATAAACATATCTTCTCTTTCATATCAGGTGATTTGTGTGTTGTGTGTGGAACAGTAACTATTTGTGTAACCTGGTTTTTGTACCTGTAACTACATGACTGTTATATTTATATTTATATTTATCCGCTGGATTTTTATCCATGTTAAATATAAAACTGTTGCCTTATAATTGTGTAAAATCACACTTTTTCTCTCCTCTTACTCACACTGAGGCTTTCCAGCAGCGGTGATGAAATGATTGCTGTTACACCTGGACGCCACTACGTCACGTGTCCGCTCGGTGCGGGACGGACGGCGGGACCATATTAAGACAAAGACCATATTAAGACAATGCGAGACGGAGAGTTTTGCGAAACATTCTGAACTTTGTCTGTTTGCGGTGTACGAGAATGTTCTGGATACAAAGTGTGTTTAGTGTGAGAGTGGTAAATAAATCTTCTACTGGAACTGCGTCCTAAAACAATGATAATTATATATATATATAGATAGATATATATATATATATATATAGAGAGAGAGAGAGAGCTGTCAGCAGATTAAAATATTTAATTGCTTGTGATTAATCACATGTTTATCATGTTTGTAATAATGTAAATAACTGTAAAAGATGTTATAATGATATACATTTCTCTCAAAATCTCTCCCTTTAATAAAACGATTGATTATTTCATATTTTATTTTACTCTGGAAACTTTTAATATGAATTTCTTGTTGTTATTTTGTTTCGTGTTGGTTTGAAGTGTAAAATATGGGACGTGGCTCCTTTAAGAATTGTGTTCCGGTTGCTTTTCCCATATAAACTGGTGATACGGTGTTTAGGTTATACGGAAGCGCTTTATTGCAGTAATACGGATTTGGGAATGCGATGCGCTTGCGTAAGGTTCCATACGGTAATATACGCTAATATAGTGAGGAGACCTGTTGTGGAATGCGCAGCAGATAGGGGGCGTCATTCGAGGGGTGGGATTTAGGAAGCGTGAGTGGATGCGTATATAATTTATTTCTTTTTTATTAACTTGTATTAAATTATTCCCAACTTTTTCCATGAGAGAATTTAAAAGCTTACGGGACAGACGAATGACGTCTAATGTAGCAGGACTATTGCTGCATCATGTTTCATAATAGTGTGTGTGTGTGTGTGTGTGTGTGTGGTGTGTGTGTGTGTGTGTGTGTGTCGTCCTTTCCCCTTATCAGTGTCTGTAAAAACCCTGATTAAAACTGGGCCATCGCAGGAATTCAGCAAGACACGTCATAAAAGCATGAAATGTATTTAAAATAAATAAATAAATAATAATAATTAATATTCTATTTAATAACCTCAAACAATCCGCAGCACAAAATTCGTACTTTATATTCATTCTTTTATTGACATTATTCGTATTTGAACTGCATTTTTGTACAGAAACACGATCGCTAACCTGCTAAATGCTAACTAGCAGCCATTCTCATGAATTGTAATGAATTCTCCTTCACGTATAAAAACATCGAACGAGTAAAAATAAAAGAACTTCCCAGGAATATTCCCATTAAATTCCGAGCGGAAAGATTTCCAAGCCATAACGAGACCGCGGTTCTGTTTAACGATGTTTGGCGTCTCGCTAACTCACGAAGCTAACCGCTAAACCCTTTCTCCGGTACACATACGCACATACACATACACACATGGACACACATACACAGACATACATACACATACACATGACAGACACAACACACACACAGACATACACAGACACACAACACACAGACACACACACACACACATACACATACACACATACATACACATACACACACACATACATACATACATACACATACACACACACACATACATACACAAACACACACACACATACATACACAACACACAACAGACACAAATAACAGACATACACACATACACACACACACACATACATACACATACATACACAAACACACACACACATACATACACATACACACATACATACACATACACACACATACACACATACATACACACACAAACACACACACACACACACATACACACACACATACACACACACATACATACATACACATACACATACATACATACACATATACATACACAAACACACACACACATACATACACAAACACACACACACATACATACACATACACACAACACATCAACACACACATACACAACACACACAGACACACATACACACACATACACACATGCACACACATAAACACATACACACATACACACACATACACATACACATACACACACACCTACACACACACACACTTACACACACACACACACACACATACACATACACACACACCTACACATACACACACACATACACATACACATACACTCATACACACATACACACACACACACACACATACACACATACACTCATACACACATACACACATACACACATACATACACATATACACTCATACACACATACACATATACACTCATACACATATACATACACACATACACATATATAATCGCTGCGTCGCCTCTGTACAGCCAATAATGCACACGCGGTTTACGTGAAAATTTTATTTACGTTAGCAACAACATTAATGAACTCGCGCGCACACACACACACACACACACATCAGAATAATAATTGTGTAAATAAAATACAAACATTTTACGAAAAGATAAACAGGGCGGTTCATGGCAGTGACGATGTGTGACCTGTAGGTGGCGCCGAGAACCGAGACGATGATTCTGTGATGTGGTTCGGTTTCATCCGCGTGTTGGAAATTCTACAAATCTTTTCATTACAGATAAAAGGAAAGTGAATGGAGTGGTTATAGCGGCTGTTATGAACATTTAAGTCACTCGTTCATAGGAAATGGGAACAATCGTCTCCGTAAATCTCTTATCTCCCCAATCTCTCCCCCCCCCACAAACTCTCTGTCTCGGTCTCTCTCTATCAGTCCCTCTCTCGGTCTCTCTCTCTCAGTCTCTTTCTCGGTCCTCTCTCTAGTCGGTGCTCTCTCAGTTCTCCTCTCTCTCAGCGGTCTCTCTCTCTCTCGGTCTCTCAGTCCCTCTCTCATCAGCTCTCCTCTCTCACTCGGTCTCTCTCGTCTATTCAAGTCCGTCTCTCTCTCTCTCGGCCTTCTCTTCTTAAAGGTCTCTCTTTTTCGTTCTCTCAGGTCCCTCGTCTCAGTCCTCTTCAGTCTCTCTCAAGTCTCGGTCTTAGTCTCGCTCTCTCTCAGTCTCTCTCAGTCTCTCCTCAGTCTCTCAGTCTCTTGGTCTCTCTCTCAAGTCTAGTAGCTCAGTCCTCCCTCAACTCTCAGTCTCTTCTCAGTCTCTCTCAGTCTCGGTCTCTCGCTCTCAGTCCCTCTCTCTCAGTCCCTCCCTCAGTCTCTTTCTCGGTCTCTCTCAGTCTCGGTCTCTCTCTCTCTCGGTCTCTCTCAGTTACGGTCTCGGTCTCTCTCTATCAGTCCCTCTCTCGGTCTCTCTCAGTCTCTCTCTCTCGGTCTCTCTCAGTCTCGGTCTCTCTCTCTCAGTCCCTCTCTCTCAGTCCCTCCCTCAGTCTCTTTCTCGGTCTCTCTCAGTCTCTTTCTCGGTCCCTCTCTCTCAGTCTCTTTCTCGGTCCCTCTCTCTCTCAGTCCCTCTCTCGCTCTCTCTCTCTCGCTCAGTCTTGGTCTCTCTCTCTCAGTCCCTCTCTCTCGGTCCCTCTCTCTCAGTTCCTCTCTCGCTCAGTCGTCTCTCTCTCTCTCGGTCTCTCCCTCTCTCTCAGTCTCTCATCTCTCCCAGTCTCTCTCTCTCAGTCCCTCTCTCTCAGTCTCGGTCTCGGTCCCTCTCTCTCTCGGTCTCTCTCAGTCTCTCTTGGTCTCGGTGTCTCTCTCTCTCTCTCTCTCTCTCTCTCTCTCTCTCTCTCTCTCTCCATCTCTCCAGCCATGGCTCATATTCCGTACACGTCCCCTGATTTTCCCTTTCAGGACTTGAGGCCCATTCGGGTCATGAGCTGCTCGTAGACGGTCCACGCCATCGCCGCCATCATCGTCCTCCGCAGACAGCGAGGCACGCCGCCACGGAAAAACCCGGCCACGCCGTGCTCCTAAAACACGCACACACACGCGCACACACACACACACACACACACACACACAAAACGATTCAGCCTTAAGGAAAAAGCAGCGGCCGCACGTTTAGCGAGTGTTAATAAATCAACCATCTCTCGTCTGTGCACTACAGTAACCCCGAGATCTCAAGACCGAGCGAACGCAGTGACCTTCGACCCGACGCCAATCAGACAGAACAGGAAACAGAGGAATGTCTGAGGACAAACGGCGGGAAAAAAAGGTCATTCGCGTTCGAGCGGCAAGACGCGTCGGATACATGTAACTGGAAATGGATAAAAAGTAAATGTAAATAGAATTTAATTGGTAAACAATTACGCGTAGATTTTCTCCGGACCGACATCACAGCTATTATTAAATCGGCCATTATTATTATTATTATTATATTATTATAATAATTATTATTATTGATTATTATTATATATTACTACTATTACTATTTTACTATTATACTATTATTACTACCACCATTATTATTATTTATTATTATTATTATTATTATTATTATTTATTTTATTATAGTACTATTATTATTATCATCTGCAGCCATGAATGCCATGTTACGGCTGTAGGGTGGAGGGAGGTTGAGAGATGGAGGGGTGGGAGGGGGAGAAGAGGGAGGGAGGGGGCCTACGGGGGCGAAGGGGGGAGTGGATGAAGACGAGGGTGGAGGGTGGAGGGAGGGGGAGGGTACGAAGATCGGGTTAGGGGGAGGAGTTGAGGATGTGGGAGGGGTACTTAGGTGTTAGGGATGGAGGGTGGGCGAGGGTGGAGCCGGAGGGAGGTTGGGGAGACAGATACTTTTCGTGTTGCTTATCCTGGCTTATTACGGTGGATTACTTCTTGGTTGGTCGGCTAGAGTGCTGGTTGTTTCGCCTCGGGAATGGTGACGTGCGGTGTGGCGTAGACCGGTGGAGAGCGGATGTAGGACTGGCGTTAGAGGTGGCGGGCGGGAGAAGGTGGAGGAATTAGGGAGAGAAGGTCTGTGGAATTGGAGGTGGAGAATATGAGAATAGGGAGGGAGGAGTGGAGGGAGGGGGAGGAGGGCTTCGAATGAGATGGTGGCGAATGTATTCTGCGGTTGAGGGAGGTGGAGGGAGGGTGGGAGGGAGGTGGAGAAGGGGAGAAGGTGGAGGGAGGGTGGAGATGGAGAGGTGGAGAGAAGGTGGAGGGAGGTGGAGGAAGGTGGAGAGAAGGGGGAGGGAGGTGGAGGAAGGTGGAGAAGATGTAGGGAGGGTGGAGGGAGGGGGAGAAGGTGGAGGGAGGTGGAGAAGGTGGAGAGATGGAGGAGGGAGGTGGGGAGGGGGAGAGAGGTGAGAAGAGGAGGAGATGTGGAGAAGGTGGAGGGAGGTGGAGGAGGGGGAGAGGTGGAGGAGGTGGAGGTGGAGAGAAGGTGGAGGGAGGTGGAGGAAGGTGGAGAGAAGGTGGAGGGAGGTGGAGAAGATGGAGAGAAGGTGGAGGATGGAGGAAGGTGGAGGAGGTGGAGGTGGAGAGAAGGTGGAGGGAGGTGGAGAAGATGGAGGAGGAGAAGGTGGAGGTGGGGAGGTGGAGAAGATGGAGAGAAGGTGGAGGGAGGTGGAGGAAGGTGGAGAGCAGGAGTTACCGTGTAGATGTACACCAGCGCGTCTGCACTCGTCCTGAAGCGACGAGGATTCACCTGCACGAGCGTCTTCACCACGTCCGCCGGCTGCGTGAGCAGAGACGCCGACATGCCGGCACCCACGCCACAGCCGAAGCTCGCCGGCGCAGCGTACGCCGACTCGCGTATCTCTATACACACACAACACACACACACACACACGCACGCACGCACGCACACACCACACACACACACACACACACACACACACGTATTTAGATGGCGGCTAATATTCGGTCATTTTGAGGTGGGTGGGATATTCCCGCACCGGCGCACACGACCTCTGACCTTGCGGTAGCGCGTTCTTGGCCTGGCTGTAGAACATGACGTAGATGCCGGAGAACGGAGCGTCGCGGAGCAGAGTGGCGGCGAGACCGGAGAACAGAGCGCCCGGACCTTCTGTACGACACACACTGCGAAGAGCTCCGACAACGCTGCTGTAGTTATAACGCCCGCTCTACACACACACACACACACACACACAATTTAATTTCAATATTCATCATTCGCACACACACACACACACACACACACACACACAACACAAATTTTAATTTCAATATTCATCATTCGCACACACACACACACACACACACACACACACAAACAAAATTTAATTTCAATATTCATCCCACACCCCCCCACATTCGCGCACACACACACACACACACACACACACACACACACACACACACACACACACACACAATTTAAATTCGATATTCATCATTCCCACACAGGCCCACATACACACACACACACAGCACACACACACACACACCACACAACACAACACACAACACACACACACACACACGCACACACACACACAAGGACACAACACACACGAAATGCGGATACATCATTCACACACAGGCCCAAGATAGCACACACACACACACAACATCACACAAACACAACACACACACAAACACACACACATATACACACACACACATAGAACACACACACATACACATACACACATGCACACGCACACATGCACACGCACAATTTAAATTCGATATTCATCATTCACACACAGGCCCAACGACACACATACACACACACACACACACACATATACACACACACACATACACATACACACACACACACGCACACATGCACACACACACACACACACAATTTAAATTCGATATTCATCATTCACACACAGGCCCAACATACACACACACGCACACACACATACACACACACACATACACACACGCACACACACGCACACACGCACACACACACACACACACACAATTTAAATTCGATATTCATCTTTCACACACAGGCCCAACATACACACACACACACAATTTAATTTCGATATTCATCATTCTCTCTCTCTCTCACACACACACACACACACACACACACACACACACACCTCGAAGCGTGTTTTGATGACCGTCACCGGCAGCATGCAGACCCCAGCGACACACCGAGCTCCGCCCCCAAGCAGTACCGCCTCCACAGGGCCCGGAGCGCGCTCACTGAAGAACCTCTGCTTCACACTGTAGTAGGTGCTAAAGTAGATTCCAACACCGGGGATACACCGTACAAACGACTACGTCACACACACACACACACACACACACACACACACACACACACACACACACACACACACACAGAGACAGAAGTGAACATGTGACATCATGGAAGAACTGTGTGGGTGTGGTCAAGGGGTGCACATACTTATGAACTCAATGTATATACATGATGTATATATAATGCGTGTGTGTGTGTGTGTGTGTGTGTGTGTGTGTGTGTGTGTGTGTGTGTGTTTTAGTCACTCACAGGTGAGACGCCTTTCCAAAGTCCGAGCAGCTTCTCCGTCCTCACAACAGTGAGGAAGACGGTTACCATGCCAACCCTTCCCGAACTACAGAGAAACAAAAGAGTTACTGCATCCAATCAGATCACAGTTTCCTCCGCCACATACCAAGGCAACCAATCAGGCAAAAGTTCCCGCCCCCTAATGACCTACAACTAAAATCACACCCGTGTCGTTATACAATTCCCTCCCCTGACATCCTATAACCAATCAGAACACAGATCCCGCCCCCTAAAAATCTCTGTATCCAATCAGACCACAGATCTCACCTTATAATGCCAATATAACCAACTAGCAATGCAACCAATCAGATCACAGTCCCGCCCCTTAATGGCACTGTAATGAAACAGAACCCAGCCTTAAAAACCACTAACCAATCAAATCACAGTCCCCGCCCCCTAATACACAAATTAGAATACAGTAAACACCCCGTGTATAACCGTCTGAACCAAATTCAGGACCCCAAAAACCAGTGTAGCCAATCAGATCACAGTCCCCGCCCCCAATTATCACCGTAACCAATCAAACCACAGTAAACAACATTATAACACCTTTATTTATGAATGAAATTTCTTCAGATTTCTACTTTCATGCATTGCTGCATTATAGTGCGTGCACGTGTGTGCGTGTGTGTGTGTGTGTGTGTGTGTGTGTGTGTGTGTGTGTGTGTGTGTGTGTGTGTGTGTGTGTGTGTGTGTGTGTGTGTGTGTGTGTGTGTGTGTGTGTGCGCGTGCGTGTGTGTGTCTCACCCGGGCTGTACACTGCTCTGTACAGTCTGTAGACGGGTTTTCACCAGATCCAGCGGCTGGAAGAGCAGCGTGGAGCAGGTTCCACTCAGAGACCCACACATGAAGGCTTTAATTACAGGGTGAGCCTGCACACACACACACACACACACACACACACACACACACACACACACAACACACACACACACACACACACACACTTAGCAGAGGATCTACACGCCGGGTTAAATATTCAAACAGCTCGGCCCTGAAAAGTGCACTGTTGCATGTGAGTCACTTGTTGCTCATGACAGTGAACAACACACACACACACACACACACACACACACACACACACACACACACACACACACACACACACACACACACACAACAACAACCAAAACATCCTCACACACTGCCTACTCATGTGTGTGTGTGTGTGAGGGGGGAGGGGTTACTGCAGAACACACTTTCTGCAAACCCCAACTGCATCATCAAGTACTGCCACACACACACACACACACACACACACAATGAAGTGCACGTTCAGGTTCGTCTAATGCATTTGTTTTGTGTGTAAAAAAAATACACAATAACATTTGTAATAAAAGTTGTTGACTTACCAAAGAAAACTCCATCACGGCAGAACCGAAGCGTCTTTTCCTTCCTAAGTCAAAAGCAGAAAGGTGTCGAAGTTACGCGAGGTCACGAACAACGTACGACAACACGCGCACCTCCACCTCACACACCTTTACATAACGCTGTACAACTGCAGTGTCGGGGGGGAATGAAACACACAACACACACACACACACACACACACACACACACACACACACACCACGTTCCTCATTAACCCAACAGAGCTCTCGTGACCTGATCCACACACACACACACACACACACACACGACTTCAATCCACATGATGGAGTTTACACTACCAGAATTTCTCATATATATATTTCTTATACATTACACACACACACACACACACACACACACACACACACACACATACACATTTCACAATGGCATTATTTATTTATTTATTTTTATTTGTTTGTTTGTTTGTTTATTAAGCAATCATGATCCTTTATTTAGTTTATTTCCCAAGTTTCCCCATTTAATTATTTTAAAACGATTATTTGTTACGTTGTTATTATTATTATTATTATTATTCTCCTCCTCATTTTTCCAACTATAAAAAAAAATAAACAATATTTAAAAAAAATAACAATAGATTGTTTATTATTATGTGTAATAATTTATTTATATGTATTTATTAATTTATATATATATATATTATATATATATAGATATATATATATTATATATATATATATATATATATATATCATTAATACGTTATAATAAATAATAAACAATAATTACAAATAATTAAATTCATAATTTACAAAAAAAGTCAGCAATAAGTGAAAGTCTCTCAACAAACCACACACACACACACACACACACACACACACACACACACACACACACACTATATGGTCAAAAGTACTGGGACACTTGGACATTGTGGGACAGAATGAAGGATTATGAGACTGGAGAAGATCCCCTTTACTATATGATGATGATGATGATGATGATGATGATGGTGATTCTGGGCTTACCTCGGACAGTGAAGAGAGATCTTGAGGAGCTTCAGAAGGTCCTCCAGGGGTCGCTGTAGGTCTGGAGAACAGGAGTTAAGCCTCTGCCGGGGTTTAGGATGCGTCTCCACTCCTCACACTGCGCCTTATACATTGAGAAAGGGGCGGGGCAAGAGTAGGGACAGAAGGCGTGGCGTGTCGGCCCGCAAACCCTCGCCTCTGATTGGCTCGTAGGAGGAGATATGCAAATGAGACACATATGAATACACCTGGTTTGAGCTCCTTGCTTTTATTTTTCCTTTTTTTTTTTTTTTTTCGGGTGGGGAATTATTTTAACCATAATATCAAGAATTACAAATAATAATTACAACACTAAATAATAACTATAATAAGTGAATTCAAATAAAAATAATGTATGGGGATGTTTTATTGAATTTTATTTATTTTATTATATACATCGACAAACTGAAAAACTTATTATTATTATATTATTCTATTGATATTCGGCACGCTGTTTCTTAATTTTGGCCTTAGTATATGTTTTAAAACAGCGACCCCTAGTGTACATGAACAGCCATGAGAAAATCAACTCAACACGTGTTTCCGCATATGATTATTTATACGTATATAAATTCTTTAATTTGGTTATTGGGGGAAAATTTAATTATGCAAATTTTCCTGTTATAATTACGTGTTTATATTTATGCTTGACCTTTTTAAGTGACCGCCTCACACGGGTTAAGGTAATTAATAAAGACTACGCTTGCGACATTCCTGGGAAATATTATCTAGTAAATGCCGTTATATTTATTACTTTGTTTTTTTATGCATTAAAATATATATATAGAGAGAGAAATCCCTTTATTGTCAATAATAATTGACAATAAAAGATGTGGTCTAGAAAATGCAATGCAATAATAACCCCGTTAAATCAACGCAGCAAAGAATTCGCAATTTGTACCACGAGAAATTAATGTTTGCTTTTTTTGTTTATTAGAAATGCT
The DNA here is from genome assembly GCA_030449085.1 of Kryptopterus vitreolus. Taxonomy (NCBI): domain Eukaryota; kingdom Metazoa; phylum Chordata; class Actinopteri; order Siluriformes; family Siluridae; genus Kryptopterus; species Kryptopterus vitreolus. Next base: position 1,518,485 of record JACRUU010000022.1, read on the forward strand.
CCAAATCAACCAAGATAAACAACAACAACAACAACAACAACAACATGCACAAGACAAAAGACTCGCACTCATCCAGGAAAAGCCTTTTAGAAAGCCAAGTTTATTTGCAATAATACCAAGAGTTTCAGACTCGGAGTCTCCGCAGAACAGAGGACGAGTTGCGGGAAAAGAGAAATACACAAAAAGAGAGAGAAGTTTTTTTTCCATTATGTGTTTTTTTTTTTTTAATCATTTCCTTTCATAAGATATTTATATGTCAGTAAAACGAAATTTCCTCTCACTTCCCAGCAGTGTGTGTGTGTCCGGTCATATGTGTGTGTGTGTGTGTGTGTGTATATATATATATAAGTTGAAGTACTTAAAATTGAAATACCGGGGAAAAAAACAACAATAACCGGGAAGAAAACAGAAAATAAGGCGCCTTAAACCTTCAGATTCACAATGCATTGTGAATCATTCACTCTCTCTCTCACACACACACACACACACACACACACCACACCAACACACACACACACACACACACACACACACACACACACACACACCCCGGGAGAAGTACAAGTGATTTTAAGGCTTATAGTGCACAGTGGCTTACCTACGAGTGGAGCGTGCTTGTGTATATTGTGTGTGTGTGTGTGTGTTGTGTGTGTTGTGTGTGTGTGTTCCAACCTCAGCCCGACGTCAGTGTGTGTTGCTTCGTCATCTTTGGTTTGCGTGTGTGTGTGTGTGTGTGTGTGTGTTGTTTATTTACCCGCGCTCAAAGCTCAACGTTACAGATGCGCCGTTCCGGGCGAGTTGGAAAAAAGGGATGAAAGAAATAAAGAAAGAATGAAAAATAAAAAGAGAGAAAGAGAGAGAGAAGATGGAATGCAGCAGGTTATATATATATTTATATAGTATATATATATATATATATATATATATATATAATATATATATATATATATATATATCATAACGAGTCGTATACGTTTCATCCTTACACCTTTTTTTATATAAAAACGTCAGAATAAAATACATTTCTATCGAGAACGGCGCCTACATTTCTTGTTTATTTCGTCATTATATATTTATATGTATTTGGTCCCCTTCCGACAAAATGTTTTCTTTTTATTTTCACTTCACTTCTTACTCGCAAACTCACGTGGTTAGAAAAATAGACGCAAGCTTTGGGAGAAGAATAAAGAGGTGATGATGATAGGATGATGAATGATGAAGAAAAGGGACGGAGATCTTTACAAAAATATCGTCGCCTTTTTTTTTTTTTCCTTTTTTTTTTTCCCCAAAACTCCGGTGAATACACGCAAAAAAAAAAAAGATCGCTTGGTCCTCGAAGGAGTGACTGTGACTATTGATTGTTGAGTGTGTGTGGTGTGTGTGTGTGTGTGTGTGTGTGTGTGGTGTGTGTGTGTGAGTGACATGGCACTAACAAAATTAATTCAAATCGCAGGATGTGGCGTCTTATATATATATATATATATATATATATATATATATATATATATATATATATATATATATATATATATATATATATATATATATATATATGTGCTGTGTGTGTGTGTGTGTGTGTGTGTGTGTGTGTGTGCTTAGGAGGAAAAAGCGCTGCAGTTCGACACTACAGCCAGCAGGTGGCACTGTTGTCGTCCGTTCACTCGGGTTTCGGTTCGGGAGTTTCGACCTTGCCGTCCGGCTCCTCGTCGCTTTCGACGCCGGCGCGGCTGACGATACGGCGCATGGTGAAGGGTAGATCTCCACGTCTGGACACACACACACACACACACACACACACACACACACACGCGCGGGGGTAAGATCACCAGTACAACTGTGTACAAGCAACGACCTGTGCTATTAATTACAGGCGACATTTTTAAAGCGGCAGTTTTTTAAAGTGTTTGGTACGCTCCTGAATGTGCGGTTACACACACACACCACACACACACACACACACACACACACACACACACACACACACACACACACCACTTGATAAAAGCAATGTCCTATATAGCTACTGAATATTACCAACAGGACATTTTAAAGCGGCGGTCTGTACTATTTGATACAAGACTTGCAGTTATCTATTTTCTCTCTCTCTCTCTCTCTCGCACACACACACACACACACACACACACACACACACACAGCACCACACACACACACACACACACACACAGCGTAAAAGCAAGGTCCTATATGCCTATATACAATATTCCTATTATGACGGCCCCGAATTTTAAAGCGGCGGTCTGTACTTTTCTGATCCAAGACTTGCAGTTAGTTATTCTCTCTCACACACACACACACACACACACACACACACACACACACACACACACACACACACACACACACACACACACCTGCGTAAAAGCAATGTCCTATATGCCTATATACAATATTCCTACTATGACGGCCCGAATATTAAAGCGGCGATCTGTAACTTTTCTGAAATGGGTCGCCGGTTATTAAACACGCGAGCGGTGCAGGCGTGTGATGTGATGATGGGGGGGGGGGGGGAGGGGGGGGGGGACGCGGTACCTGAGCTTGCTCTTGAGAGACGAGACCTCGCGGTTCATGGCGTCGGCCGACTCGGTGGCGTCCTCCAGCTCTCGCTGCAGCTTCCTGCGGTTGGCGTTGGCTCTCTGCGCCTCTTCCTCCGCCTCCTCCAACTGCCTCTTCAGCTGCTTCATACGGATGTTCAGCTTCTCCACCTCCACTACACACACCACACACACACACACACACACACACACACACACACACACATTGTTGCTCACAAAAGTCCCTGCTAGTTCTTATTAACAACATGTCTGTGTGTGTGTGTGTGTGTGTGTGTGTGTGTGTGTGTGTGTGTGTGTGTGTGTGTGTGTGGAGGCTCTGACCTGGTCTTTGAACTGATCGGCGTTGCGTCGCTCATCATCCACCTGCAGAACCGCCTCCTTCAGCTTCTTCTCTGAACGACGCACCAATTTGGTGGCTGTCTGCCTCTCTCTGAAACACACACACACACACACACACACACACACACACACACACACACACACACACACACACACACACACAGCATGTGTGTTAATAAGAACTAGCAGGGACTTTTGTGAGCAACAATGTGTGTGTGTGTGTGTGTGGTGTTGTGTGTGTGTGTGTGTGTGTGTGTGTGTGTAGGTGGAGAAGCTGAACATCCGTATGAAGCAGCTGAAGAGGCAGTTGGAGGAGGCGGAGGAAGAGGCGCAGAGAGCCAACGCCAACCGCAGGAAGCTGCAGCGAGAGCTGGAGGACGCCACCGAGTCGGCCGACGCCATGAACCGCGAGGTCTCGTCTCTCAAGAGCAAGCTCAGGTACCCCGCTCCCCCCCACCCCCCCCCCCCCCCCCCCCCCCCCCCCATCATCACCCCTTTACATCACACGCCTGCACCGCTCGCGTGTTTAATAACCGGCGACCCATTTCAGAAAAGTTACAGATCGCCGCTTTAATATTCGGGCCGTCATAGTAGGAATATTGTATATAGGCATATAGGACATTGCTTTTACGCAGGTGTGTGTGTGTGTGTGTGTGTGTGTGTGTGTGTGTGTGTGTGTGTGTGTGTGTGTGTGTGTGTGTGTGAGAAAGATAACTAACTGCAAGTCTTGGATCAAAAAGTACAGACCGCCGCTTTAAAATTCGGGGCATCATAATAGGAATATTGTATATAAGGCATATAGGACCTTGCTTTTTACGCTGTGTGGGTGTGTGGGTGTGTGTGTGTGTGTGTGGTGTGTGTGTGTGTGGTGTGTGTGTGTGTGTGTGAGAGAGAGAGAGAGAGAGAGAAATAGATAACTGCAAGTCTTGTATCAAATAGTACAGACCGCCGCTTTAAAATGTCCTGTTGGTAATATTCAGTAGCTATATAGGACATTGCTTTTATCAAGTGCTGTGTGTGTGTGTTGTGTGGTGTGTGTGTGTGTGTGTGTGTGGTGTGTGTGTGTGTGTGTGTGTGTGTGTGTGTAACCGCACATTCAGGAGCGTACCAAACACTTTAAAACTGCCGCTTTAAAAATGTCGCCTGTAATTAATAGCACAGGTCGTTGCTTGTACACAGTGTACGGGTGATCTTACCCCCCCGTGCGTGTGTGTGTGTGTGTGTGTGTGTGTGTGTGTTCCAGACGTGGAGATCTACCCTTCACCATGCGCCGTATCGTCAGCCGCGCCGGCGTCGAAAGCGACGAGGAGCCGGACGGCAAGGTCGAAACTCCCGAACCGAAACCCGAGTGAACGGACGACAACAGTGCCACCTGCTGGCTGTAGTGTCGAACTGCAGCGCTTTTTCCTCATAAGCACACACACACACGCACACACACACATACATATATATATATATATATATATAGAATTATATATATCTATATATATATATATATATATATTATATAGATATTATATATATATATATATATATATATATATATATATATAAAATACGCGCCAATCCTGCGATTTGGAATTAATTTTTTTTAGTGCCATCTCTCTCACACACACACACACACACACACACACACACAACACACACACACACACTCACACAGCACTAGTCACAGTCACTCCTTCGAGACCAAGCGATCTTTTTTTTTTTGCGTGTATTCACCGGAGTTTTGGGGAGAAAAAAAAGGCGACGATATTTTTGTAAAGATCTCCGTCCCTTTTCTTCATCATCATCATCATCATCATCATCACCTCTTTATTCTTCTCCCAAAGCTTGCGTCTATTTTTCTAACCACGTGAGTTTGCGAGTAAGAAGTGAAGTGAAAATAAAAGCAAACATTTTGTCGGAAGGGGACCAAATACATATAAATATATAATGACGAAATAAACAAGAAATGTAGGCGCCGTTCTCGATAGAAATGTATTTTATTCTGACGTTTTTTATATAAAAAAGGTGTAAGGATGAAACGTATACGACTCGTTTATGATATATCGATATATATATATATATATATATATATATATATGATATATATATATATAAACCTGCTGCATTCCATCTTTCTCTCTCTCTTTCTCTCTTTTTATTTTTCATTCTTTCTTTATTTCTTTCCTCCCTTTTTTTCCAACTCGCCGTAACGGCCGCATCTGTAACGTTGAGCTTTGAGCGGGTAAAATAACACACACACACACACACACACACACACACCACACACACACAAACGGGCAAAAGATGAAGAAGCACACACATCTTGCACTGAGCGTCGGGGCTGAGGTGGAGAACACAACACACAGACACACACACACACACACACACACACACACACACACACTATACACAAGCACGCTCACTCGTAGGTACGAGCCACTGTGCACTATAAGCCTTAAAATCACTTGGACTTCTCCCGGGTGTGTGTGTGTGTGGTGTTGTGTGTGTGTGTGTGTGTGTGTGTGTGTGTGTGTGTGTGTGTGTGTGTGTGTGTGTGGAGAGAGAGTGTGAATGATTTCTTACATGAATGCATTGTGAATCTGAAGGTTTAAGGCGCCTTATTTTCTGTTTTTTTCCCACGGTTATTGTTGTTTTCTTCCCGGTTATTGTTGTTTTTTTTTTCCCGGTATTCAATTTTAAGTACTTCAACTTATATATATAGACACACACACACACACACATGACCGCACACATGCACACACACACACACACTGCTGGGAAGTGAGAGGAAATTTCGTTTTACTGACATATAAATATCTTATGAAAAGGAAATGATTAAAAAAAAAAAAACACATAATGGAAAAAAAACTTCTCTCTCTTTTTGTGTATTTCTCTTTTCCCGCAACTCGTCCTCTGTTCTGCGGAGACTCCGAGTCTGAAACTCTTGGTATTATTGCAAATAAACTTGGCTTTCTAAAAGGCTTTTCCTGGATGAGTGCGAGTCTTTTGTCTTGTGCAGTTGTGGTTGTTGTTGTTGTTGTTGTTTATCTTGGTTGATTTGGAGCATTTCTAATAAACAAAAAAAGCAAACATTAATTTCTCGTGGTACAAATTGCGAATTCTTTGCTGCGTTGATTTAACGGGGTTATTATTGCATTGCATTTTCTAGACCACATCTTTTATTGTCAATTATTATTGACAATAAAGGGATTTCTCTCTCTATATATATATTTTAATGCATAAAAAAACAAAGTAATAAATATAACGGCATTTACTAGATAATATTTCCCAGGAATGTCGCAAGCGTAGTCTTTATTAATTACCTTAACCCGTGTGAGGCGGTCACTTAAAAAGGTCAAGCATAAATATAAACACGTAATTATAACAGGAAAATTTGCATAATTAAATTTTCCCCCAATAACCAAATTAAAGAATTTATATACGTATAAATAATCATATGCGGAAACACGTGTTGAGTTGATTTTCTCATGGCTGTTCATGTACACTAGGGGTCGCTGTTTTAAAACATATACTAAGGCCAAAATTAAGAAACAGCGTGCCGAATATCAATAGAATAATATAATAATAATAAGTTTTTCAGTTTGTCGATGTATATAATAAAATAAATAAAATTCAATAAAACATCCCCATACATTATTTTTATTTGAATTCACTTATTATAGTTATTATTTAGTGTTGTAATTATTATTTGTAATTCTTGATATTATGGTTAAAATAATTCCCCACCCGAAAAAAAAAAAAAAAAAGGAAAATAAAAGCAAGGAGCTCAAACCAGGTGTATTCATATGTGTCTCATTTGCATATCTCCTCCTACGAGCCAATCAGAGGCGAGGGTTTGCGGGCCGACACGCCACGCCTTCTGTCCCTACTCTTGCCCCGCCCCTTTCTCAATGTATAAGGCGCAGTGTGAGGAGTGGAGACGCATCCTAAACCCCGGCAGAGGCTTAACTCCTGTTCTCCAGACCTACAGCGACCCCTGGAGGACCTTCTGAAGCTCCTCAAGATCTCTCTTCACTGTCCGAGGTAAGCCCAGAATCACCATCATCATCACCATCATCATCATCATCATCATCATTATAGTAAGGGGATCTTCTCCAGTCTCATAATCCTTCATTCTGTCCCACAATGTCCAAGTGTCCCCAGTACTTTGACCATATAGGTGTGTGTGTGTGTGTGTGTGTGTGTGTGTGTGTGTGTGTGTGTGTGTGTGTGGTGTGTGAGAGACTTGTCACTATTGCTGACTTTTTGGTAAATTATGCATTTAATTATTTGTAATTATTGTTTATATTTATTATACGTATTAATGATATATATATATATATATATATATATATATAAAATAAACTAAATAATACATATAAATAAATTATTACACTAATAATAAACAATCTATTGTTATTTTTTTTAAATATTGTTTATTTTTTTATAGTTGGAAAAATGAGGAGGAGAATAATAATAATAATAATAATAATAATAATAACAAACGTAACAAATAATCGTTTTAAAATAATTAAATGGGGAAATTGGGAAATAAACTAAATAAAGGACATGATTGCTTAATAAACAAACAAATAAATAAATAATGCCATTGTGAATGTGTATGTGTGTTGTGTGTGTGTGTGGTGTGTGTGTAATGTATAGAAATTATATATGAGAAATCTGGTAGTGTAAACTCCATCAGGTGGATTGAAGTCGTGGTGTGTGTGTGTGTGTGTGTGTGGATCAGGTCACGAGAGCTCTGTTGGGTTAATGAGGAACGTGGTGTTGTGTGTTGTGTGTGTGTGTGTTTCATTCCCCCCCGACACTGCAGTTGTACAGCGTTATGTAAAGGTGTGTGAGGTGGAGGTGCGCGTGTTGTCGTACGTTGTTCGTGACCTCGCGTAACTTCGACACCTTTCTGCTTTTGACTTAGGAAGGAAAAGACGCTTCGGTTCTGCCGTGATGGAGTTTTCTTTGGTAAGTCAACAACTTTTATTACAAATGTTATTGTGTATTTTTTTTACACACAAAACAAATGCATTAGACGAACCTGAACGTGCACTTCATTGTGTGTGTGTGTGTGTGTGTGGCAGTACTTGATGATGCAGTTGGGGTTTGCAGAAAGTGTGTTCTGCAGTAACCCCTCCCCCCTCACACACACACACACACACACCCCACACACACACACACACACACACACACACACCCCACACACACACACATGAGTAGGCAGTGGTGTGAGGATGTTTTGGTTGTTGTGTGTGTGTGTGTGTGTGTGTGTGTGTGGTGTTGTTGTTCACTGTCATGAGCAACAAGTGACTCACATGCAACAGTGCACTTTTCAGGGCCGAGCTGTTTGAATATTTAACCCGGCGTGTAGATCCTCTGCTAAGTGTTGCTGTGTGTGTGTGTGTGTG
>JACRUU010000022.1:1527301-1532301 GCA_030449085.1 Kryptopterus vitreolus
GAACATGGACCTGTAGCATGGATCTCTTGAGGCGATCGTTGGTCAGCTCTGTGTTGTTCTGTTCCTCCTCCAGTTCCTCCTCCAGCTGTGCGATACGAGCCTCCAAACGCCGCTTCTCCTCTACTGTCAGAGCACTAACACCCCAGAGAGAGAGAGAGAGAGGGGGAGAGAGAGAGAGAGAGAGAGAGAGAGAGAGAGAGAGAGAAAATATTTATTGATACGTTTCTAAATAAAAATAAAAAGTTTGTAAATGTTTTATTGACATTTCCAGCTCTGTTTAGACTGTGTATGTGTGTGTGTGTGTTATGTGTGTGTGTGTGTGTATGTGTGTGTGTGTGTGTGTGTGTGTATGTGTGTGAATGTGTGTGTATGTGTGTGTGTGTCTCTGTGTGTATGTGTGTGTGTATATTGATTGGTGTGTGTGTTGTGTGTGTGTGTGTGTGTGTGCTATGCGCATGTACTTGTATGACTGTGTGTGAATATGATATATGTGTGTGTGTTGTGTGTCCATACATGTATGTGTGTGTGTGTATATATGTGCAATGTTGTGTATGATTGTGTGTGTGTGTGTGTGTGTGTGTTTGTGTATGCGCATGTACTTGTATGACTGTGTGGATATATATATGTGTGTGTGTGTGTGTGTGTGTGTGTCCATACATGTATGTGTGTGTATATATGTGCATGTATGTATGATTGTGTGTGTGTGTGTTGTGTGTATGTGCATGTATGTATGTGTACTTGTGTTGTGGGATATATGGTGTGTTTGTCTCTGTGTCCATACATGTATGTGTGTGTGTATATACGTGCATGTATGTATGATGTGTGTGTGTGTGTGTGTGTGTGTGTGTGTGTGTGTTTGTGTATGCGCATGTATGTGTATGAATGTGTGGATATATGTGTGTGTGTGTCTCTGTGTCCATACATGTATGTGTGTATATATGTGCATGTATGTATGATTGTGTGTGTGTTTGTGTGTGTCTGTGTCCATACATGTATGTGTGTGTTTGTGTATGTGCAGTGTGTATTGTGTTTGAATGTCTGGATATATATATATATATATATACTGTGGTGTGTAGTGTGTTGTGTGTGTGTGTGTGTGTGTGTCTCTGTGTCTATATATGTATGTGTTTATATGTGTGCATGTATGTATGAGTGTGTGTGTGTGCATGTATGTATGATTGTGTGTGTTTGTATATGTGTGCATGTATATATGATTGATGTGTGTGTGTGTGTGTGTGTGTGTGTGTGTGTGTGTGTATATATAAACACACGTACTTCTTGCTGTTCTGGTTGTTGATCTCGTCCTGCAGTTCGTCTCTCTCCTGCTGCGCCTGTCTCTTGGCTCGCTCTGCTGCAGCCAACTCCTACACACACACACACACACACACACACACACACACACACACACACACACACACAGTGAGGACGTGTACGTTTGTACGTGTGTGTGTGCGCGCGCTTGTGTTTTGCGTACCTCCTGCAGTTGGATCATGTCTGCCTCCATGCTCTTGACCTTCTTCTCGTTCTCTTTGCTCTGTGCCAAAATCTCCTCTCTGGAGAGACGCATGTCATCCACCTCCCGCAGCAGGTCCTTCATCTGAGCCTATCAAAACACACAACACACACACCACACACACACACACACCACCCAGTCCCACATTGTCCCCATTTACTCCAACACGAATAATCAGCTGTGTGTGTGTGTGTGTGTGTGTGTGTGTGTGTGTGTGTACCTGCAGCTTCCTGAGCTGTTTGAGAGCTTCGTCTCGGTTCTTGTTGGCCTGGTCGATGGCGGCCTCCAGCTCCTTCAGGTCCAGCTCCATCTTCTTCCGCGACGCCACGGCGACCGAGCGCTGCTTCCTCTCGTCCTCCAGCTCCATCTCCATCTCCCGCACCTGACCCCGGAGAGAGGAGAACATCACACACAGCAGTAAAAATCACCTCCACCTGGACGTGGTGGTGATGGTGGTGATGGAGGTGGTGGAGGTGGTGGTGGGTGATGGTGTGATGATGGTGAGGTGGTTGTGGTGATGTGTTGGTGTGGTGATGGTGATGGTGGTTGTGGTGATGGGTGTTGGTGGTTGGTGGTGATGGTGGTGACATGGTGTAGTGATGGTGGTGGTGGTGATGGTGATGATGGTGGGTTGGTGGTGATGGGTTGGTGATGGTAGTGATGGTGGTGGTGGTAGTGGTGGGATGGTGGTGGACATGGTGATGATGTTGATGGTAGTGGTGATGGTGGTGGATGGTAGTGAGGTGGTGGAGTGTGGTGGTGGTGATGGTGGTGGTGATGGTGATAGTAGTGATGGTGGTGGTGGTGATGGTGGTGATGGTGGTGGTGTAGTGATGTAATGGTGACGGTGTGGGATGGTGGTGGGTGGATGGTGGTGGTGTTGGTGGTGTGTGGTGGTGTTGGTAGTGATGATGGTGATGACGGTAGTGATGGTGGTGATAGTAGTGGTGGTGATAATGACGGTAGTGTGATGGTAGTGATGATAATGGTGATGGTGGTGATCGTGACGGTGATGGTGATGGATGTGATGGTGGTGGTGGTGGATGATGGTGATGACGGTAGTGATGGTGATAATGGTGATAATGGTGATGATGGTGGTGGTGGTGATGACGGTAGTGATGGTGATGGTGATAATGGTGATGATGGTGATAATGGTGGTGGTGATGATGATGTGATATGGTGATGGTGATAGTGATGGTGATAATGGTGATAATGGTGGTGGTGGTGGTGGTGATGATGATGGGATGTTGGTGATGGTGTGTGGTGATGGTGGTGATGGTGGTGATGACGGTGACGTGTGGTGATAATGGTGATAATGGTGATAATGGTGATGACGGTAGTGATGGTGATGGTGATAATGGTGATGATGGTGATGATGGTGGTGGTGATGATGACGGTAGTGATGGTGATGGTGATGATGGTGATAATGGTGGTGGTGATGATGACGGTGGTGGTGGTGATGGTGATAATGGTGATGACGGTAGTGATGGTGGTGATGACGTGATGGTGATGGTGATGGTGATAATGGTGATATGATGGTGATGTGATAACGGTGGGTGATGTAGTGGTGAGTGGTGATTGATGGTGTATTGATGGGTGGTGGACGGTGTGATGAGTGATGATGGGGTGGTGGTGATGTGATAATGGTTGATGATGACGGTAGTAGTGATGACGGGTGATGGTGATGGTGTACCTGTTTGACCAGCTGCCTCTTCTTCTCCTCTCCCATCTCGTCGCGGCCGGCCAGGTCTCGCTCGTACTGAGCCTTCATGGCCTGCATGTTGACCTCCAGCCTCAGCTTGGCGTCCTCGGTGGCCTGCAGCTCGTCCTCCAGCTCCTCCAGCTGTGTGCGCATCTCCTCCAGCTGCTGCTCCATGCCACGCTTCGACTTCTCCAGCTCGTGCACCTGCGGAGGGAAGGAAGGAGGGATGAAGGATGGAAGGTCCGTGATCACACTCGGGTTATAGACATGTGGTGATGTGGACATGTGGCGCTCGGGTCTTACGCTCTTGCCGACGTCGTCCTTGGACGACACCAGGTCCTCCATCTCGGCCCGGAGAGCCTTGTTGACTCGCTCCTGCTCGTTCTTGAAGTCGGACAGAGTCTCGAGTTCCCGGGTCAGAGCCAGAGCGCGCGTCTCCTTCTCCCGAGCCTCCGCTTCGGCCCGGTCGCGTTCCTCGGCGTAGCGGGCGGAGATGGCCTTCTCCTCCGCCAACATCTCGCAACACACACACACACACACACACACACACACACACACACACACACACCACACACACACGATGGATAATCAGCTTGCTAGATCTCAGAGATGTTCAGCAGGTGAAGAGGGAAGAAGAAACACACACACACACACACACACACACACACACACACACACTCTGAGACACACTCGGAGACAAACACACTCTGAGACACACACAGACACAACACACTCTAGACACACACAGACACACACAGACACACACACACATCTGGAGACATACACTCAGAGACACAAACACAGACACACAAACAGACACACACTCAGAGACACACTCAGAGACACACTCAGAGACACACTCAGAGACACACTCAGACACACACACTCAGACACACACACTCAGACACACACACTCGGAAACACAAACACAGACACACACTCGGAGACACACTCAGAGACAGAGACACACTCGGAGACACACACACTCAGACACACACTCAGAGAGTCACACACTCAGAGAGTCACACACTCAGACACACTCGGAGACACACACAGAGACACACTCGGAGACACACACTCGGAGAGACACACACTCGGAGACACACACTCGGAGACACACACTCGGAGACACACACTCGGAGACACACACACACACACCTGGTCGAACTTCTTCTGCTTCTTCTCCAGGTTGGAGACGATCTGCCGCAGGTGGTCCTGGTCCACCAGCATGTCGTCCAGCTCCTGCTGCAGGCGCGTCTTGGTCTTGTCGAGTTTGTCGTAGGCGAGGTTCCTCTCGTCCGCGCGCTGACTGACGGCCTCCAGGTCGCGCTGTAGACGCTTCTTCACTTCCTCTGCGTTCTCCAGAGAACCCGCCTCCTGCTCCATCTTCTTCTTCATCTCGGCCAGCTGGAGACGGAGAACGGCAGAGGATGTTAAACAGCTACGTGTGGGTCCTTGTGGGCATGTATGGGTATGTGTTTGTAGGTATAGTTCAGTGTGGGTCCTTATGGGCACCTATAGGTATGTAGGGGTCCTTGTGGGTACGTATAGGTAGGTTTAGGTCCTTATGGGCACGTATAGGTATGTATTTGGTTCCTTGTGGGCACGTGCGAGTGCTTATGGGCACGTATAGGTATGTATGCAGATCCTTATGGCCACGTGTGGGTATGTGTAGGTCCTGATGGGCTTGTAAGTGTGGGTCCTTATGGGCACATGAGAGTCCTTCTGAGTACATATAGTTCTGTGCGGGTACTGATGGGCATGTATGGGTCCTTAGGGGCAGGT
>JACRUU010000022.1:1544801-1549801 GCA_030449085.1 Kryptopterus vitreolus
AGAGAGAGAGAGAGAGACAGCTTATGGGTGTGGTGTGTGTGTGTGTGTGTGTGTGTGTGTGTGTGTGTGTGTCCACTCACCGTCCTTCCACAACTCGGACACGAACTTATCGGTGGACTGGTTGAGCAGCGACGCCACATTATCGTTCAGAGGGTCCATGTTCTTCATCAGCCACTCGTCCGCTTTATAATCCACCTGAGGAGAGACGAGAAGATGGATAGATGGAGGTATAGATGTATGGATGGATAGATGGAGGTATAGATGTATATATGGATGAGATGGAGATGGATAGATGGAGGTATAGATGTATAGATTGATAGATGGAGGTATAGATGAATGGATGGATGGATGTATAGATGTATAGATGTATGGATGGAGATGGATATGGTGGATAGATGTATGGATGGAGGTATAGATGTATGGATGGATGGATGGATGGAGGTATAGATGGTATGATGATATGGATGGATAGATAGATAGAGGTATGGATTGGATGGATGGATGGTATGGATGGTTGGATGTTTGGATGGTATGGATGGATGGATGGATAGATGGAGGTATAGATGTATGGATAGAAAGATCGATGGATGTATGGATAGATGGAGGTATAGATGTATATGGATGGATAGATAGATAGATAGATGTATGGATGGATGTATGGATGGATGGATGTATGTATGGATGGAGGTATAGATGTATGGATGGAGGTTATAGATGTATGGATGGAGTATAGTGGATGGATGGATGTTTGGGTATAGATGGATGGATGGATGGATGGATGGATGGATAGATGGATGGATGGATGGATGATGGAGGTATAGATGATGGATGGAGGTATAGATAGATGGATGGAGGTAAGATGTGGATGGATGGATGGATGGGGATATGGATGTTATGGATGGATGGAGGTATAGATGTATGGATGGAGGTATAGATGTATGGATGGATGGAGGTATAGATGTATGGATGGATGGATGGATGGAGATGGATGGATGATGGATGGATGGATGGATGGATGGAGGTATATGATGTATGGATGGAGGTATATGGATGGATGGAGGTATAGATGTGGATGGATGGATAGATCTGGATGTAGAGGTAGGGATGGTATAGATGTATGGATGGGGGGTATAGATGTATGTATAGGTTGGTATGGAGGTATTATGGATGGATGGATGGAGGATATGATGATGGATGGAGGTATAGATGTATGGATGGAGGGATTATAAATGTATGGATGGATGTATGGATGGAGGATGGGATATAGATGTATGGATGGAGGTATAGATGTATGGATGGAGGATGTGATGGTATGGATGGATGTGTATGGATGATATGGATATGGTTATAGATGTATGGATGGAGGTATAGATGTATGGATGGAGGTATAAATGTATGGATGGATGTATGGATGGATAGATGGAGATATAGATGTATGGATGGAGGTATATAGATAGATGTATGGATGGATGGAGGTATAGATGTATGGATGTATGGTATGGATGGAGGTATAGATGTATGGATGGAGGTATAGATGTATGGATGGAGGTATAGATGTATGGATGGAGGTATGGGTAGTTGGAGGTATAGATGTATGGATGGAGGTATAGATGTATGGATGGAGGTATAGATGTATGGATGGAGGTATAGATGTATGGATGGATGGTATGGAGGTATAGATGTATGGATGGAGGTATATAGATGTATAGGTATGGATGGTGGAGGATAGGTATGGATGGGATGGCGGTAGAGATGTATGGATGGGGGATGTATGGATGGAGGTATAGATGATGGATGGGGGATAGATGTATGGATGGTTATAGATGTATGGAGGATGTATGGATGGATCGATTATAGATGGATGTATGGATGGAGGTATGATGGATGGATGGTTATAGTTATAGGTATGGATGGAGGTATGGAGTATGTATGGATGGAGGTATAGATGTGGATGGATGGGGGATGGAGATATAGATGTATGGATGGAGGTATAGATGTATGGATGGAGGATGGATGGATGTAGATGTATGGATGGAGGTATAGATGTATGGATGGAGGTATGGATGTATGGATGATATGAGATGTATGGATATGGATGGTATAGGATGGAGGTATAGATGTATGGATGGATGGATGGATAGATGTATGGATGGAGGTATAGATGGATGGATGGATGTTTGGACCGGTACCTTCCCGGCGTAGTGGATGATGCAGAAATCGGCCTCGTCCTTCAGTTTCTTGGGTTTGAAGAATTTGGGGTGGTTGCCCTGCTCCTGCAGGACCTTCTCCACAAAGCTCTTATCCGTGGCTTTGGGGAACCAGCACTCCTCATCCAGGAGCGCCAGGATACCTGGAGGACTCGCCTGCAACACACACACACACACACACACACACACACACACACAGGATATCTGATATATAAACATGCGCACGGTGATGGATTGGGGTAAATCTGGCAACCCTGACTCACGGGCTTCTCGATGAGGTCGATGCAGGGCTGCAGGTCGAGGCCGAAGTCGATGAAGCTCCACTCGATGCCCTCGCGCTGGTACTCCTCCTGCTCCAGGATGAACATGGTGTGGTTGAAGAGCTGCTGCAGCTTCTCGTTGGTGTAGTTGATGCACAGCTGCTCGAACGAGTTCAGCTGAGGAAAAAAAAAAAAAAAAGCGACGCCCGGGTTTTTTAGGAGCCATCGTTTTTTTGTTTGTTTGTTTGTTTGTTTGTTTGTTTACACGCCGCTTGGTCACCTCGAAGATCTCGAAGCCGGCGATGTCCAGGATGCCGATGAAGGACGCCCCCTGGCGCTTGGTCTTGTCCAGGGCTTTGTTGATGCGCATGACGAGCCAGCGGAACATCCTCTCGTACGTGGCTTTGGCCAGAGCCTCCACGGCGAACTCGGCCTGCTCCTGCGTCTGCGCCTTCTGCACGTAGTCGCGGCCCACCTTGATGCGCGGGCTCAGGATGGCGCGCGTGAAGTCCGTCACGTTCATGCCCATCAGGTGGCACACCTTCTGCGCCGCTGGACGAGCGAAACGTTTACGCGTTTATTAGAATGGACTCGAGCAAACAAAAGGGGGCGGAGTCAACCGTTCATAAAATGGTCACATCGCATCAATTATAAACAGGCCACACCCACCCGTGTCATCGGGCATCGAGGCTTGGTCCGAGTGGCGCTCTTTCTTGAAGCTGATGTTGCCCAGCTGCAGGACGGAGGAGATGACGCGCAGGAGACCTACCCCAAACACACACACACACCACACACACACACATTATTATTATTCATTCATTCATCTTCTAGCGCTTTATCCGATCTTCCCTCGGGTCACGGGGAGTCTGTGTCTATCTCAGGCGTCTATGGGCATTAAGGCAGGATACACCCTGGATGGAATGCCAACCCATCACACACACACACACACACACACACACACACACACACACACACACACACACGCATTCACACACTAGGGACAATTTTTTCCAAGGTGCCAATCAACCTACCGTGCATGGTTTTTGGACCGGGGGAGGAAACCGGAGAACCCGGAGAAAAACCCCCTGAGGCACGGGGAGAACATGCACAAACTCCACACACACATGGCCGAGACGGGAATCGAACCCGGACCCTGGCGGTGTGAGGACGAACGTGCTAACCACTAAAACCACCGTGCCTCCCATCCCTATTATTTTATATTTATATATATATATATATATATATATATATATATATATATATATATATATATATATATATATATATATATATATATACACACACACAACACACACACACACACACACACACACACATATATACACGTATGCGGGTTTCCCGTCGCTCACCGATCTGCTCGTCCTCGGGAATGCTCATGATGCGCATGGCCTCCATGGTCTCCATGAACATGTCCTTGTCCTGCTGTCCAGGGATGGTCACGTTCCCGTTGGACAGGAAGCGATACTTGCTGTAACTCTCCAGACACAGCTCATCTACACACACACACACACACACACACACACACACACACACACACGGTTTTTCCCACTCGAAATAATAAATGCCACACCAATTATTATTAGGACCAATTATATGGCCGAATATCAAAAACATCCAGTAGGGGGTGCTAGTGAGCGATTTACGGATTTAACCACAAAGGCGTTATTTGTATTTATTTATTTATTTATTTATTTATTTATTTTGTTTGTTTGTTTGGTGTTATTCACGTTCTATTTCAGAGATATTCATCGATAGACTTTGTGTAACGAATAGAAATTATAAAACAAACAAACAAACAAACAAACAATGTCAATAAACCTCATTTGGAGAGTATAGCAGTGTTGCATCTTGGTATATGCGTTTTTTTTGTTTTTGTTTTTTTTTTTAACCCTGTCAAATACATTTTACTCCACACACACACACACACACACACACACACACACACACACGATTCTGCACATGAAGAGCAGCTGGGTGATCGTCCGAGCTGCACGCAGAAGCGACACAGGAAACAGGAAGTCGGAAACTCACTGCGTAATTTGTCCCCGGCGCCGGTGAGCATGTAGTAGAAAATGTGGAAGGTTCTTTCCTCTCTGGCCTGGCGGATGGCACGCGATTTCTCCAGGAGGTCTTAACGAGAGCTGGTTAAGGAGTAATCATGTGACGCGAGCGCTCACGAAACAAACAAACAAACAAACAAACAATTCTCAACACAAGCACACTGCTTCGCTGCGATGTCCACTAGGGGGCAGAAGCGAGCCTGGAACCTACCGGAAACCCCGCCCTTGCATGTCTGTCGGGGCGTCGTCGTCGTCGTCGTCCCCCCCACACACACACACACACACACAAATCCTTCCTCCTTAAAGAGCGAGGGCGCGCTAACTTTTGCACTCTGGACTGGCCCCGCCTCCTGTTTAAGCGAATAACGATGAAATATTACCGACAAAACAAAGCGTTGAGAGGATACAGGTCTCGATGTTGGCGCCGACGATGTAACCGTTCACGTCGAAGT
>JACRUU010000022.1:1552301-1567301 GCA_030449085.1 Kryptopterus vitreolus
CGGTGTGTGTGATGAAGGTTAAGCAGGACGTCTACAGTGTGAGACACTCGTATATTTTGGCACCCTGAGTTGTTGTTTTTTTTTTTTATCCGGGTGTGTTTTTTTTTGAGCGCTCGTCTGTCTGAATGGCGTCTTTGGCGTTTACGCTCGGCACCCGGGACACGTGACCAGCTAAAGCTTCGCTACACAGCGTACACCAGCCGAGAGAGAGAGAGAGAGAGAGGAGAGAGAGAGAGAGAGATGGAAAGAGAGGGAGAAAAGAGAGAGAGAAAGAGGGGGGGGTGAAGAGAATGGGGGGTAACTCACATGTGACAGGACCGAGCTGCTCTGTTGATGGAAAGAAGAAAAAAAAAAACAAAACTCAAACTCAAAATCCACACACACACATGCTCGCACACACACACACACACACACACACACACACACACACACACACACACACACACACACACACACACACCGAGGTTTTGATGATTGTTGTGTAAAATGCCCCTGTAAACTTCCAACCAATCAGCACCCGGTGTTCATCTCAGACTCCGCCCACCTCTGACCAACTTAACAACTTCCACAATCTGTGTGTGTGTGTGTGTGTGTGTGTGTGTGTGTGTGTGTGTGTGTGGTGTGTGTTACGGTTGAGTTGTTGAGGTGTGAAATGCTTTGGTACAATCTTTTCATTCAATCTCTTCTCTCTCTCTCTCTCACACACACACACACACACTACATGAGTATGAATAGTAGGTTGTGTGTGTGTGTGTGTGTGTGTGTGTGTGTGTGTGTGTGTGTGTGTGTGTGTGTGTGAGAGACAGAACCCATAGACACATTCTTATATGAAATGGTGTATGTGTGTAGTAGAGAGAGAGAGAGAGCGGAGAGAGAGAGAAGCGGAGGGGAGAGATAGAGAGTGAGAGAGAGAGAAAAAGAAAGAGAATGATAGAGATAGAGAGAGACAGAGATAGATTGATTGAGAGAGATATATAGAGAAAGAGAGAGAGAGATGGAGATAGAGGGATAGAGAGAGAGAGACAGACAGACAGACAGATAGATAGAGAGCAAGAGAGAGACAAACAGATAGATACTGAGAGAGTGAGATAGATAGATAGAGAGAGAGAGACAGATAGATGAAGAGAGAGTGGAGAGAGATGGATGAGAGAGAGAGATAGATAGATAGATAGATGAGAGAGAGAGAGAGAGACAGGGCAGAGAGAGAGAGAGAGAGAGAGAGAGAGAGAGAGTGAGAGACAGACAGAGAGAGAGACTGATACAGAGTGAGATATTGAGTGAGAGAGTGAGTGAGAGAGGGTGAGAGAGAGAGACAGAGAGAGAGACAGAGACAGACAGACAGACAGATACAGAGAGAGAGATAGATAGAGAGAGTGAGAGGAGGAGAGAGAGAGAGAGAGAGACAGAAGTGAGTGAGAGAGAGAGTGAGAGAGATACGTGAGAGAGAGTTATGAGTGAGAGAGAGTGAGAGGACAGACAGAGAGAGAGACAAGAGAGGGGGAGAGAGTAAGAGTGAGAGAGACAGACAGAGAGAGAGTGAGACAGATACAGAGTGAGTGAGTCAGTGAGTGATAGAGTGAGAGAGACAGAAGAGAGAGAGAGACAGTGAGAGTGAGAGAGAGTGAGAGATAGACGGAGAGAGAGACAGAGAGAGAACAGATACAGTGTGAGTTATTGAGTGAGAGAGTGAGTGAGAGAGAGAGAGAGAGACAGACAGAGAGACAGAGAGAGGGGGGAGAGAGTAGAGTGAGTGAGAGAGAGACGAGACAGAGAGAGAGAGAGTGAGGAGAGAGAGAGTGAGAAAGAGACAGATACAGAGTGAGTGAGTTAGTGAGTGATAGAGTGAGAGACAGACAGAGAGACAGACAGACAGACAGATAGATAGATAGATAGAGAGAGAGAGAGAGAGGGGAGAGAGAGAGAGAGTAAGAGAGTGAGAGAGACTCTAACCTGGTCTTTCTTGGTTTTGTGAGATGACGCCACGTGGGCCAGATACTGAATGACCTTCTTGGTGTTCTCCGTTTTTCCAGCTCCAGACTCACCTCGGGGCCGGAATAGCACCTCACACACACTGCTTAAACACACACACACACACACACACACACACACACACACACACACACACACACACACACACACACACACACAGCACACACACGCGGTACTGTATTGTGTCTGTGTGTGTGTGTGTGTAGTAGTCCTGCTGCAGTGTGTGCTGAGGCGTCTCACTCACGTGCACAGGATGGACTGATCCTCCCGATCTGAGGAGGAGGAGGAGAAGAAAGTTACATCTCAGACAGGACGTGTGTGTGTGTGTGTGTGTGTGTGTGTGTGTGTGTGTGTGTGTGTGTGTGTGTGTGTGTGTGTGTGTGTGTGAGACACACACTCACCCTGCATCATGCTCCTGTAGGCCGTGTCGGTGATGGCGTAGATGTGAGGAGGCATCTCGTGTCTCTTCTTCCCCTTGTACATCTCCACAATCTCCTCCGAGTAGATGGGCAGGTTCTTGTAGGGGTTGATGACCACGCAGAACAGTCCGGAGTATGTCTACACACACACACACACACACACACACACACACACGCACGCACTTTATTCATATTCATAATGTGTGTTCATATTTGAATAGAGCGGAGATGATGTCATCATATTAATTCATTCATTAATTGATGCCTTAATTGATTAATTAACCAATTAACGAACTAATTGATGATCTAATTAACTAATTAATTAATGATGTTTTTCCTGTTATAAAATTCATGCAATTCAGTTAAATAATTGACCGGTTCCTCGTGGTTCTCCATCATCATCATCATCATCATCATCATCATCATCATCATCATCATCATCATCATCATCATCATCATCATCATCATCATCATCCTCGTGGTTCTCCATCAATCATCATCATCATCATCATCCTCGTGGTTCTCCATCATCATCATCATCATCATCATCATCGTCATCAATCATCCTCGTGGTTCTTCGAATCATCATCTCATCATCATCATCATCATCATCGTGGTTCTCATCATCATCATCATCAATCATCATCCTCGTGGTTCATCATCATCATCATCATCATCATTCCCTCATCAATCATCATCATCGTTCATCCTCCTCGTGGTTCTCCATCATCATCATCATCATCCTCCTCGTGGTTCTCCATCATCATCATCATCATCATCATCATCATCATCCTCGTGGTTGCATCATCATCATCATCATCATCATCATCATCATCCTCGTGGTTCTTCCATCATCATCATCATAATCATCATCATCATCAATCGTGTTCTCCATCATCATCATCATCATCATCATCATCATCCTCGTGGTTCTCCATCATCATCATCATCATCATCATCCTCGTGGTTCTCCATCATCATCATCATCATCATCATCATCATCCTCGTGGTTCTTCATCATCATCATCATCATCATCATCATACCTCGTGGTATCCATCATCATCATAATCATCATCCTCGTGGTCTCATCATCAGTGGTCATCATCATCATCATCATCGTGGTTATCATCATCATCATAATCATCCTCTGGTTCTCATCATCATCATCATCATCACATCATCATCTC
Organism: Kryptopterus vitreolus; assembly: GCA_030449085.1. NCBI lineage: Eukaryota > Metazoa > Chordata > Actinopteri > Siluriformes > Siluridae > Kryptopterus > Kryptopterus vitreolus. The sequence goes on from JACRUU010000022.1 coordinate 1,555,898, forward strand.
ATCATCATCATCATCATCATCATCATCCTCGTGGTTCTCATCATCATCATCATCATCATCATCATCATCATCATCATCATCATCATCCTCGTGGTTTCCCATCATCATCATCATCATCATCATCATCATCATCATCATCATCATCATCATCATCATCATCATCATCCTCGTGGTTCTCATCATCATCATCATCCTCGTGGTTCTCCATCATCATCATCATCATCATCCTCGTGGTTCTCCATCATCATCATCATCATCATCATCATCATCGTCATCATCATCATCATCATCATCCTCGTCGGTTCTCCATCATCATCATCATCATCATCTCATCATCATCATCATCATAATCATCATCTCGTGGTTCTCCATCCTCGTGGTTCTCCATCATCATCATCATCATCCTCGTGGTTCTCCATCATCATCTCATCATCATCATCATCATCATCATCATCATCATCATCATCATCATCCTCGTGGTTCTCCATCATCTCCTCCAGTTGGGGTGTGTCCTGTATATCATCTCCAGTTGGGGGCGTGGCCTATCCAGCCATCGTCTTCCTCCTCATGGTTCTCCATCATTATCATCCTCATGGTTCTCCTCCTGATCCTCCTGATGGTTCTCCATCATCATCATCCTCAAGGTTCTTCCATCATCTTCCTCCTCATGGTTCTCCGTCATCTCCTCCAGTTGGGGGGTGTGTCCTGTCCATCATCTCCAGTTAGGGGCGTGGCCATCCAGCCATCATCTTCCTCCTTGTGGTTCTTCCATCATCTTCCTCCTGATGGTTCTCCATCATCTTCCTCCTCATGGTTCTCCATCTTCCTCCTCGTGGTTCTCGATCATCTTCCTCCTCGTGGTTCTCCTTCCTTCTCCTCCACAAGGATCTCAATCCTTCTCCTCCTTGTGGTTCTCCGTCATCATCATCCTGATTGTCCTTCATCCTGAAGGTTCCCCATCATCATCATCATCATCATCATCTCCATCCTCCACCATTAACTTCTCTCTTCATCTCCATCAGGCTCTCGTTAATGATTTACATCACAAGTACTTCTCCAAACACAACACAACACACACACACACACACACACACACACACACACACACACACACACACACACACACACACACACACACACACACAGTTCAGCCCAACTGAAACATCTCATGATCTCACTGTATACAGCCTGACAATCAGGAGTGAGTTACTCCCAGGGACTGGAACAACATCAACTCACACACACACACACACACACACACACACACACACACACACACCACACACACACACACACACACACACACACACACACACACACACACACACACACACACACGTCTTTTTTCCCCCCCTCTGAGATATTTCTCCTCCTCCTCCCTGCTGTATATTGTTCCCTGGAGTTTCCTGTTTACTCTCTGCATTCTAAACATGGAGAACACATCCTCCCTCCCTCCCTGTGTGTGTGTGTGTGTGGTGTGTGTGTGTGTGTGTGGTGTGTGTGTGTGTGTGTGTGTGTGAGAGGAGAATTCCGGGATAGGTGATTATAGGAACGCAGGGAGACGCGGGACTGGATGGAGTCCAGGTGAGCCACGAGCTGATCGGACACAGGGATAATCTCGTCTAACAGCTGCACACACTCACACACACACACACACACAACACACACACTCACACACACTCACACACACTCACACACACTCACACACACTCACACACACTCACACTCACATGTGAGTGGCCTGTGAAATATCTAAAAGTTGGGGGAGTGGCCTGTGAAATATCTCCAGTTGGGGGCGTGGCCTATCCAGCCATATCCAGTTGGGGGAGTGGCCGTTGAAATATCTCCATTTGGGGGAGTGGCCTGTCAAATGTCTCCAGTTGGGGGAGTGGCCTGTGAAATATCTCCAGTTGGGGGAGTGGCCTGTCCATCATCTCCAGTTGGGGCGTGTCCTGTCCATCATCTCCAGTTGGGGGCGTGGCCTATCCAGGCATGTAGAGTTGGGGGAGTGGCCTGTTAAATATCTCCAGTTGGGGGGGTGGCCTGTCAAAGGTCTACAGTTGGGGCGTGTCCTGTCCATTATCTCCAGTTGGGGGCGTGGCCTATCCAGCCATGTAGAGTTGGGGGAGCGGCCTGTTAAATATCTCCAGTTGGGGGAGTGGCCTGTCAAATGCTTCCAGTTGGGGGCGTGTCCTGTCCATCATCTCCAGTTGGGGGCGTGGCCTATCCAGCCACCTAAAAATCCAATGCATGTGCTTGGATTTCTTGCTGGCTTCAGTAGATTAGATTAGATGTGTGATGAAGAATTTGGGGACGCCCTGGCGATTCCCTGCCAGCGATTTCCCAACATTCCATTACTTCCTAAATTTGGGAATATTTCATTACTCAGAAACGTTCCTGGTACCTTCAGGACGTTCCCGACGAAAGCGGCGAGACTTACGTAGATGAGTCCGGAGTAGTATCTCTCCTTCAGGTTGTGCAGCACGGACGCTTCGTTCAGGCACGTCAGCTCGGCCATGTCCTCCACCTTGTTGAACTTGGGCGGGTTCATCTTCTGGACGTCGTCCTTGTTGATGCGGATCTTCTTGCCCGAGTCGGAGAGCTCCACCACCACCTCGTCGCCGTGCTCCTCCCGGAGCGAGCCGGCCTCGAAGCCCAGGCGCTCCGACGGAACCCACACCAGCTTCTTGGAGGCCCAGTCGGCCTGCGCCAGCGGGTTGTTGACCACCGAGCGGTCCACGTACAGGTACTTATCTGCAGCCGACATGGTTTGCTGAAACGAGAGCGGAGAGAGAGAGAGAGAGACGGGATGAGAGAGCGGACGAGTGAGACCTACGGGAACAGAATAAAGACCACACAATGACACAATTTACAGCTTGACATCTGATTAAACGTGACTTGACGACGTGTGTCTGTTCTAAACGCACTTTACATGACGTTTTTCATTTTCGACGAATATGCAAATTTATGCAAATGCACGATTATTATTATTATTATTATTATTATTATTATTTTAAACGACGTAGATCGTCCGGACACCCAACGTGACTTTTGTTTAATCAATGTTTATTGATTAAAAATTATTTATTTGTTTGTTTGTTTGTTTGTTGTTAATAAATGTGAAGGTTTTAATTCTGTCTCTTAGATTTAATTAATTAATTAATTTTATTTTATATTTATTTTAGAAAAAAACAAAAAAAAAAAAAAAAACAACAACAAAAAAAAACAAAAACAATTTTTTTTAAAAAAATCGTGCATTGCATTAAATTAATTTTCTTTCATGCATTTTTATACGTGTGTGTGTACTACTATGTAAAGCACACACACACAAACACACACACACACACACACACACACACACACACACACACACACACACATCCTGTTCAGATTTGAGATATTGCTGCGGCTGCTTGTTTATCCGCCGCCTCTGTTTTTCACCAAAACAAAACATAAGCATTTCTTTCTTTCTTTCTTTCTTTCTCTTTCTCTCTCTCTCTCTCTCTCTCTCTCTCTCTCTCTTTCTTTCATGTGTAAACATCTGTTTATTTACTCGGGATTTCTCAGAAACGCACGACGCGTGACGGAGAAACAGACACCGTCTTTACATCATCAAATACACAACAGATTTCACTTAGTGGTAAAAAAAAAAAAACACACACACACACACACACACACACACACAACACACACACACACACACACACACACACACACACACACAGGCGCGCGCGATATGTGTGTGAAATACTAATGATGCAAAAGTGAGGTGGATGAACTTATAAAGAAAAGGGTTTGTTTTTTAATAAAACGATTTATTATGACTTAAAAAAAAAGAAAATACAGAAAAAAAGAATTAAATAAATAAATAAAGCAATAAAACAAACAAACAAACAAACAAACAAATAAATAAATAAATAAAGTAGGGCTGAAACAGAAAAGTGCACACAGTTTATCTCCAACATTTCCTGAGAACATGAAGGATAAAAAGGGGAATACGTTACTGTTGTAGCTTCGCCCCGGCCGTACGCTCGCTCGCGCTCACACACACACACACACCACACACACACACACACACACACACACACACACACACACACACACACACACACATATCCAATCCCAGTTTGAGGAATCTCAGGTGGGAATTTCGCTCCCAGTTTTTTTTCCGGCGAGCGACAGGACGATCGGCGCGGCTGCGGCGCGTCGCCCAAAAACCCGTCCTACGGGTTCTACGGGACACGTGACCTTGCGTGGGATTGGAGGATATTAACACCAGGGTGAAAGGTGGAGAGAGAGAGAGAGAGAGAGAGAGAGGGAGGGAGAGAGAGGGAGAGAGAGACGATTCCGAAATGTTTTCTGGGAAAACGCAAGAATGTGTTTGTGTTTAATGTCGGATCTTACACAGCGCTTTAGGAATGCAGGATGTGTGTTTGTGTGGAAGAGTTCGCTCGCTCTGCAGCCAATCAGATTACACGTCAGGGGGACTAGACCACACCCACCCCCCAGGATAAACCCCCCCCCCTTTTTTTTTCCCGGTCCGATAGCGAGACGGATGAAAGTCGGTGTGTTCGATCGCGACACCGTCGTCACCTCGCCGCCGCTACGAGTCCCGACACGACCCGCGAGGCCTTTCGCTGCCTTTTCCCATCATGCATTTCCCTCCTGCCGAGCGCTAGCCGAGTGACTCGACTGGTTTTTCCCACACAACACACACACACACACACACACACACACACACACACACACACACACACACACACAATAAGTGCACCTTTCATAACAAAGACATTACGACACGCCGTTAGCATTGCCGCTACGCAGGACTCCCACACGCTCGTGCTGCTTTGACATGCTAGCATGAAAAAAACCAACGCCTAGCCGGTGTGATTGTGATTAGCGTGTTAGCGGGAACGAGAAGGCGGATCGAGTTTTATTTAACATCCCTCGGCATCATTTCAAAAGATTTGTCCTTATTGTCCGTGAGGATTCCGAGTGAACTAGCTTGCTGGCTAGCTAGCTGCGTAATGTTTGGATAAGCTAGCTGCTAAAAGTTTAGACTCGCTAGCTGCACAAGATTTGGACTAGCTAGTTGCTAAATGTTCGGACTAGCAGCGTAATGTTTATACTAGCTAGCTGCTAAATGTTCGGACTAGCTAGCTGAGTAATATTTAGATATGCTAGCTGCTAAATGTTTAGACTAGCTGCGTAATGTTTATAATAGCTAGCTGCTAAAAGTTTGGACTAGCTAGTTGATACGTGTTTGGACTAGCTAGCTGCTAAGTGTTTAAGCAACTAGCTAGTCCAATGTTCGGATTAGCTAGCTGTACATTTATATGAGCTAGCTGTAAAGTGTTTATACTAGCTAGCAGCTGTAAAGTGTTTATACTAGCTAGCTGTAAAGTGTTTATACTAGCTAGCAGCTGTAAAGTGTTTATACTAGCTGTAAAGTATTTTATTAGCTAGCTGTAAAGTGTAAAGTGTTTATACTAGCTAGCTGTAAAGTGTTTAGCTAGCTAGTTTATACTAGCTAGCTGTAAAGTGTTTATATAGCTAGCTGTAAAGTATTTATATTAGCTAGCTGTAAAGTGTTTATAAGCTAGTAAAGTATTTATATTAGCTAGCTGTAAAGTGTTTATACTAGCTAGCTAACTGTAAAGTATTTATATTAGCTAGCTGTAAAGTGTTTATACTAGCTAGCTGTAAAGTGTAAAGTATTTATATTAGCTAGCTGTAAAGTGTTTATACTAGCTAGCTGTAAAGTATTTATATTAGCTAGCTGTAAAGTGTTTATACTAGCTAGCTGTAAAGTATTTATATTAGCTAGCTGTAAAGTGTTTATACTAGCTAGCTGTAAAGTGTTTATACTAGCTAGCTGTAAAGTGTTTATACTAGCTAGCAGCTGTAAAGTGTTTATACTAGCTAGCTGTAAAGTGTTTATACTAGCTAGCTGTAAAGTGTTTATACTAGTTTATACTAGCAGCTGTAAAGTGTTTATACTAGCTAGCTGTAAAGTGTTTATACTAGCTACTAACTAGCTGTAGAGTATTTATATTAGCTAGCTGTAAAGTGTTTATTAGCTGAAAGTAATTTATATTAGCTACTGTAAAGTGCTAGCTACTGTAAAGTATTTATATTAGCTAGCTGTAAAGTGTTTATACTAGCTAGCTGTAAAGTATTTATATTAGCTAGCTGTAAAGTGTTTATACTAGCTAGCAGCTGTAAAGTGTTTATACTAGCTAGCAGCTGTAAAGTGTTTATACTAAAGTAAAGTATTTATACTAGCTAGCTGTAAAGTGTATTAGCTACTAGCTAGCTGTAAAGTGTTTATACTAGCTAGCTGTAAAGTGTTTATACTAGCTAGCAGCTGTAAAGTGTTTATACTAGCTAGCTGTAAAGTGTTTATACTAGCTAGCTGTAAAGTATTTATATTAGCAGCTGTAAAGTGTTTATACTAGCTAGCTGTAAAGTATTTATATTAGCAGCTGTAAAGTGTTTATACTAGCTAGCAGCTGTAAAGTGTTTATACTAGCTAGCTGTAAAGTATTTATATTAGCTAGCTGTAAAGTGTTTATACTAAAGTGCTAGCTACTGTAAAGTATTTATATTAGCTAGCTGTAAAGTGTTTTTAGCTACTGTAGTGTTTATACTAGCTAGCTGTAAAGTGTTTATACTAGCTAGCAGCTGTAAAGTGTTTATACTAGCTAGCAGCTGTAAAGTGTTTATACTAGCTAGCTGTAAAGTGTTTATACTAGCTAGCTGTAAAGTGTTTATACTAGCTAGCTGTAAAGTGTTTATACTAGCTAGCAGCTGTAAAGTGTTTATACTGCGTGCTAGCTAGCTGTAAAGTGTTTATACTAGCTACCTGCGAAATGTTTGTGTTTAAGTAGCTAACAATTATGGTTATGAAAATGCTTTATAGCGACACACCAGCAAGACTTTTCGTCTCATGATCCCCCCCCCCCATAACCACACACACACACACACACCACACACACACACACAAACACACCACACACTCAACTCTGACCCCACAGCTGACTCCCATCAAACGCTCTTCCTGTATTCCCACTAGCCTTAAATTTAGTGCCCCCCCCCCCCCCCCACGGGCGAGATGATAAACCCTGTTTATTTAAACCGCCAGGGTCACATTCCTGTCATACTCACGGCTTATCACGGAAAAGACCAAAGATCAGGAGCGGTCCGCCAAAAACAAATATAAATAAATAAATAGATATCACCACAGGGGGCGGAGCTACGGTTATAAACAAGGCAATAAAAACACCACGAAAAAAAAAAGAGACTGGTTATTTATTTATTTATTTATTTTATTCCGCCATGTTGCAGACGGGCGAATGTGAAACGCCTTTGAAGATCGCCATCGTCCAATCGGAATGCTTTTATGTTTTATTTTCGCGTGTTTCTGTTTACCGTGTAAAAGCATCAGATCTCGCGACCTCGTGCGACAAAAGACGCGATCTTTATCTTCAAAGTAAACGCGTCCTCTGTGCACACACTGACCTCTGACCTGCGCGCCTCGGGGGAAAGAGAATTTACATAAAAACCAGTCTACCACCAGGCGACGGGTCGGGCGACATCACTGGGCGGGCGTGGGAGGGGGGGGGGGGGGGGGGGTGAAAGGGCAGACGTTCTGTACTGCAATAGCGTAAATTGCGGGACAATTCTGAAGCGTTTTTAATCGTAACACTCCAGGTTCCTAGGCGTTTTTTTTTTTTTACGGAACGTTCTACGATGTTCCACAAGCAAGTTTCCACAAGCGTCCGGAATTTCCATGAGAACCTTCCGCGGAATTCCCGAGTCGCTGAGAAACTCCAGCAGGCGTCCGACGGGAATCTGAAAACAGGTTCGGTTTCAACATCCAGTTTTCTTTTTGTTGTTTTCGGAAAGGAGTGGCACATCAAAACACACACACACACACACACACACACACACACACAACACACACACACCACTAAACGGCAATAAGCGCTAACGAGGACCTGCGTAAAGGTGGACGGGTGGAGATCGAGGTGAAACCTGCAAACACGCTGATCCACTCTAAATATATACAAATACTAAAACCGCCGGTCGCCCCCTATAGGTCCCCCGTGGTACTGCAGGGGGAATGCTACTATCATTCATTCATTCATCTTCTACCGCTTTATCCGATCTTCCCTCGGGTCACGGGGAGTCTGTGTCTATCTCAGGCGTCTATGGGCATTAAGGCAGGATACACCCTGGATGGAATGGCCAACCCATCGCAGGGACACACACACACACACACACACACACACACACACACACACACACACACACACACACACACACACATTCAACACTAGGGACAATTTTCCAAGGTGCCAATCAACCTACCGTGCATGTTTTTGGACCGGGGAGGAAACCGGAGAACCCGGAGAAAAAACCCCTGAGGCACGGGGAGAACATGCACAAACTCCACACACACATGGCCGAGACGGGAATCGAACCCGGACCCTGGCGGTGTGAGGCGAACGTGCTAACCACTAAACCACCGTGTCCCTCCTAAATTCCGGTTTTAAAATCTTAAACAAACAAACAAATAAATATAAATAAAAATAAAGAATCGGAATCTCCAGGAACGATTCGTTCTCAAACGATTCCCGTTTTCGATTCATCCAAAATCTCGGCAACGTAGCGGGGTCATGTGACCACATGTTTCTGATGTGGGACAAAAATCCCGAACTGGCGTTTTTTTTTTTTTTTTAACGAAAACGATATAAACGCAGCCAGCGAGGCGGAAGGAAATAAGTGTGTGTGTGTGTGTGTTCTCCTCATACCGCCATGACACAGTTAAATCAGTCACATCGGACGACTCGTGGGAGTCACCAGGCTAATTTTATTCCTCTCCTCTGACAGAATGAACTAAATCAGAAAAAGCATCATGAAAGCCCTTGGAAGGAAAATTGATTTTCGGACATTTTATTCGCACACGTGTGTGTGTGTGTGTGTGTGTGTGTGTTTTTTTTACACGCCGATTACGACCTGATATATCGAGTTACGCCCCGAGGCTCCGTCCGGCGATGGCGTTTTTATTTATTTATTTAGTGACCTGAGAATGGAGAAATAATGTTTCACCACCGCTCATTAAAACGACCCGGGACAAAAACGGGACACGGAGGAGGGGGGGGGGGTTAATAAAAAAAAAAAAAAAAAAAAAAAAGACATTTTTACTTCTTTTTTTTTTCTTTCTCTCCCTCCTTCGGAGTTCATTCCATTCCACTTGAACGCCTCTCGCTTTTCCCTCTGGCTCGGATCCGGATTGCCGAAGCTCAGCCAGTAAAGCTGACGGATGGATTGTGGGCCGGAGAAAAAGACGACTATAAAAGGCCAAATATGAGCAGGAAAGAACGCCGAGCGGCCGCGGGAATGACGTCGAGTCGTTGGCTCCCGACGCTTTATTACCAGTTTTATTTATAGTCCTTTTTTCCCCCCTCCTTCATTGGCGTATAGTGAATATTCGACATTACAGTCGCTTTTCCTGTCAGGAATGCTTCTTTAAAAAAGATCCGTTATCGGGACGCGGAGTGGATGAGGAAACGCTGGTTTGGATGGGTTGGATTTGATCTCGTTAACATCTGACCAAACGATCACCGTTTCTAGCTTTCATCTCATTGTCCAATCAGAAAGCAAGACCAAACGCCTGCCACGTTCACCACACCATTTCGCCCTTAGGGCATTTTGATTTCCTACGAAGATCTATAACAGGGTGTATGGTGGTTTAGTGGGTTAGCACGTTCGCCTCACACCGCCAGGGTCCGGGTTCGATTCCCGTCTCGGCCATGTGTGTGTGGAGTTTGTGCATGTTCTCCCCGTGTTTCAAGGAAGTTTTTCTCCGGGTTCTCCGGTTTCCTCCCCCGGTCCAAAAACATGCACGGTAGGTTGGAAAATTGTCCCTAGTGTATGAATGTGTGTGTGTGTGTGTGTGGGTGTGTGTGTTGTGTGTGTGATGGGTTGGCATTCCATCCAGGGTGTATCCTTTATTAATGCCCATAGACGCCTGAGATAGACACAGACTCCCCGTGACCCGAGGGAAGATCGGATAAAGCGATAGAAGATGAATGAATGAATGGATCTATAACACAGGTTGAGAGTCGAAATCATCTGGAGGCGGGGCTTAAGGAGGTGTTGGCCGATATATCTGATATTCGTGGTATCGCAATCACTTTGACGACGATATAAAAAGGTGAAAATATAGTGATACTTTATATATATATATATATATAGAAAATATATGTCGTCCCTGTTCAAAGGGGCGATATTACGCTACCTTACGCATCACCGCGGGGAAACGGTCATTTGACACCACAGAGGGGTGTCCTTATTCATTCTATATAGGGCCGGAATGTTACGGATTTCCCGAAATTCCGAACGTGTGTGGGATTCGGGAGGTATATGATCGCGTGATCCACTCCGGACCCCCTACGAGTGGATTTGCCATATGTGCATGTCGGACGCTCACAGGCCCGAACTGTGAGGCACGAAATTTCATCCCCATTCATTTCCTATGAGGAAAAAATTCCCGCTTTTTGGCCCCGGGTTCGGAATTCCGCGGGGCGATTCCTTATAAAAGTAACAACACGCATCGCACCATCGGGACGCACGATATGAGGTATGATTCGTGACGATCGGACGAAAACTGCGGGACGAGTTACGCGCCGAAAATTTACCGGAAGCGAGAGAGAGATTCTAATAGTGACGCTTTTGCACACGTCACCAATTTGGACGATATAGAGATATAGTGATATAATCGCCAAAGGAAGCGCCATTTTGGATTCTGCCGACTTTTCCGATCTGACGTGACTTCGATCCGGGTACGCTGAGGCTAAATTTGGGGCCGTGGACCTTGTAAATCAGGGCAGGCATTTTTACCCTTTAACCCCTGCCGAGGGCTTTGAGAGCAGCAGGGGTGGATTCTCAGCCCGGCAACACTTCAGTGAGATTTTTGCTCGTATAAAGCTGGTCTAGCAGTAATAAACGAAAACTGGGGACCGGTGAAGACGCAGCGTCAGTGTCTGTATTAGAGGTTTTGGGTTTTAATGGCTGGGAAAGAATGCGGGCCGAGTGGTTTTTCGTTCGCCTTTCACTCGTCCCTGCTGTGCCACGTTTCGGCACGTCTGAGCCTCGCCTCGCAGGCACGAGAGCGCGCACACACACACACACACACACTCACACACACACACACACACGCGAAACCAGTCCTGTTCTTTCAGTCCTACAGTCGTATCGCTCTGCTAGACAATAAAATATACATGCAGTTAAGTATTGCTCGCAAACAAACAAAGAAAAGACGAAAAAAAGGCTTACCCGGATAAATACGGAGCGCCTAAATAACAAACAAACAAACAAACAAAAAACGCTACACACT
>JACRUU010000022.1:1572301-1587301 GCA_030449085.1 Kryptopterus vitreolus
GAATAACTGATTAGCATGGAACAGTTAGCATCCATCGCTAAATATATCTGTATGTAAATATATATACACACACACACACGCAAACTAGCCAAAGTTTGGTAGTTTATGTAGCGTTGTAGCTACACATTAGCAATCGCGATGGGACACGAGGAGGAAGACGTTAGCGCATAACCGATTAGCATTTTTCAGCTTTAGCGTCCATTGCGCGCGCTAATCGGCGATACTGCATTTGGAGGCAATTTCTTATCAGCCATAAGGTTCGAGATGGGATGCAAACACGCCGTATATCAAAGTGTAACACAACACACACACACACACACACACACACACACACACACACACACACACCAAAAGGTCAAAGCTGAGCAGATAAGGTAACGTGTGAATGTATAAAACACGTTTAAAAAGATTTCTGAGGTAATTTTTTTTGCAGGAAACCACAGCGAGCTTATTTTTCCCAGGAGCCATTCAGCAACAAAGTACCTGATGAATATAAGAGTGTGTGTGTGTGTGTGTGTGTGTGTGTGTGTGTGTGTGTGTGTGTGTGTTTAGCGGTTTCACAGGTCTAAAGGAAATATGATCTAAGGAAGGATGATGGAGGAATTATTTCCCATAATGTTTCTGAGGAAGTAAAAAGTGCAGCGTTCATTTTGTGCGTATAATATGTATGCGTGGATGGATGTATACGTTGGATGGATGGGTGGATGGAAGGATGCATTGGTTGGATGGATGTATGCGTTGGATGGATGGGTGGATGGGTGTATGGATGGGTGGATGGATGTATGCGTTGGATGGATGTATGCATGTATGCGTTGGATGGATGGATGGATGTATGCGTTGGATGGATGGATGTATGCGTTGGATGGATGGATGGATGTATGTGTTGGATGGATGGGTGGATGCGTTGGATGGATGGATGTATGCGTTGGATGGATGGATGTATGGATGGATGTGTTGGATGGATGTGGATGGATGGATGTATGCATGTATGCGTTGGATGGATGGATGTATGCGTTGGATGGATGTATGGATTGATGGACTGATGGATGGATGTGTTGGATGGATGTATGCATTGGATGGATGGATGTATTGGATGGATGTATGGATGGATGTATGCATGTATGCGTTGGATGGATGGATGGATGGATGGATGTATGTATGCATTGGATGGATGGATGGATGTATGCGTTGGATGGATGGATGTATGCGTTGGATGGATGGATGGATGGATGGATGTATGCGTCGGATGGATGGATGTATGCGTGGATGGATGATGATGTGTGGATGGATGGATGGATGATGGATGGATGGATGGTGGATGCATTGGATGTGGTTGGATGGATGGATGTATGCGTTGGATGATGGATGGATTGGATGGATGGATGGATGGATGTATGCGTCAGATGGATGGATGTTGTTGATGGATGGATGCGTTGGATGGATTGATGTATGCGTTGGATGGATGGATGCGTTGGATGGATGGATGTATGCGTTGGATGGATGGATGATGGTCGGATGGATGGATGGATGCGTCGTGGTTGGATGGATGGATGCGTTGGATGGATGGATGGATGGATGCGTTGGAGGCCACGTGAAGGCCACGTTCGCCAAAGTGCTGCTACGGACGGATACCGAAAAAAGCCTCGAGACGACCTCTGTTTGCACAAAAGTACTGTATTTATCTACGTTTGTCGGAGTTCTTCAACGTCTGGAAAACGTAGATTTAAATCCCTCATTTATACCCGCGTTTGTATCGATCAGCATCCAAAGTTCGTTTCAGGTTCGGTACACTAAAACATTCACACACACACACACACACACACACACACACACACACATTTTGATTTGTACCACACGAGTGTGTTTAAAGCATTATTTATTAGCTCGTAGTTAGATATTTCTTCCACATGCACCCTTTTGGCGTTCCATTTTCATTGCAGAGTTATATATATATATATATATATATATATATATATATAGTATATATATATATATAATAATAAATAAAATTATTATATAATTATATTAATTAAATTATTAATATTAAATAATAAATATATATATATATATATATATATATATATATATATATAAAATGATGCTAATTTGGGCCAGTTTTCTTGATTCAAGAGAGAGAGAGAGAGAGAGAGAGAGAGAGAGAGAGAGAGAGAGAGAGAGAGAGAGAGAGAGAGAGAGAGTAAAAAAGAAAGTGAACGTGATGCTATTATTTGATCTTTATTTTAAAGGATCCTTTGGGGCAGTGGAGAGAAACGCCTAGAAGGAAAGCAAACAAATTCAGCCCGAGTGCGTCAGATTCCAGACCATGCATCCCTCCATTCATCTAACAAATTCATCCCTCCATCACCTCCCGACCATGCATCCATCCATTCATCTAACAAATTCATCCCTCCATCACCACCCGACCATGCATCCATCCATTCATCTAACAAATTCATCCCTCCATCACCTCCAGACCATGCATCCCTCCATTCATCTAACAAATTCATCCCTCCATCACCTCCCGACCATGCATCCCTCCATTCATCTAACAAATTCATCCCTCCATCACCTCCCGACCATGCATCCCTCCATTCATCTAACAAATTCATCCCTCCATCACCTCCCGACCATGCATCCATCCATTCATCTAACAAATTCATCCCTCCATCACCACCAGACCATGCATCCATCCATTCATCTAACAAATTCATCCCTCCATCACCTCCCGACCATGTATCCATCCATTCACCTAACAAATTCATCCCTCCATCCATCCATCTAATAAATTCATCCCTCCATCACCTCCCGACCATGCATCCATCCATTCATCTAACAAATTAATCCCTCCATCACCACCCGACCATGCATCCATCCATTCATCTAACAAATTCATCCATCCATTCATCTAACAAATTAATCCCTCCATCACCACCCGACCATGCATCCATCCATTCATCTAACAAATTCATCCATCCATTCATCTAACAAATTCATCCCTCCATCACCACCCGACCATGTATCCATCCATTCACCTAACAAATTCATCCCTCCATCCATCCATCTAATAAATTCATCCCTCCATCACCTCCCGACCATGCATCCATCCATTCAAATTCATCCATCCATATAACAAATCTATCCATCCATTCATTCATTCATCTAACATATGAATCCACCCATCCATCCAACAACTTTATCCATGCATCACCTTCTATCCATCCATTCATCTAAAAAATTAATCTATCCATCCATTCATCCATTCATTTAAAAAAAATTACATTGTGAGAGAGAGAGGGAGAACGAATAGGATGATGACATGGTAGGACGAAAGTATAAAAGTTACACACACACACACACACACACACACACACACACACACACACACCGGCCTGTGCCCGGCAGAAGAAAAGACTACGTCATAACCCAGATTGAGCACGCGAAAACAGGAAGTGAGGGTAACGTCATCGCTCAGAGCCACACACACACACACACAAAATATACAATAATCCCAATCCGGAAATAAACAAACAAACAAACAAACAAACAACGAACTCAAATCAAACTCCAACATAAAAGTTCACGATCGGCGTCACCGCCTCGCGCACAGCGGCCGCAAAATGTGCGTGACAGCTCGCGCTCGCGTCTCCCATCCTCCATTTTTCTCCTCCCTCTCTCTCTCTCTCTCTCTCTCTCTCTCTCTCTCCTGCGTTCATTTGAACACTTCCTGTAAAGTTTGCATGCGCCACTTTTATTAGTGCTCGGATGAAAGGAAGAGGATAGAGGGATGAAAAGTGCGCGCACGTGCGCAAACTTTTTTATTTATTTATTTATTTTTTAATGTCACTCTTTTTTTCTGGCGCAAGTCGCTCGTGCGTGTCTCACCCGGTGAATGTGGTGGAAGAATGCGCGTGTGTGTGTGCATGTGTGTGTGTGTGCATGTGTGTGTGCGCGTGTGTGTGTGTGTGTGTGTGTGTGTTTCGGTCCTTCCTGGTTCGCCGTTGCACTTGCACACAATGCGGCCACATCGACCTCGAGCTCGTGCACTTTGGAAAATAGATCGATAAACAAACAAACAAACAAATAAACAAATAAAGGACTCACCTGCTTCTTTATTTCTATCCCAGGTAGATGAAGAGAAACGCACGCGCCGGTTTATTGCTTTATCCGGGATCTCTCTCTCTCTTTCTCTCAAACTTCCTCCGTTCAAAGCCAGCGAGCGCCTCTCTTTCTCTTTTTTTCTCTTCTCTCTCTTCTCTCTCTCTCTCTCTCTCTCTCTCTCTCTCTCTCTTTCTTCCTGAACTGTAGCAGCGCGAGCACCAGGCTTCGGGGTGCGGTCCCAAGTACAAGGGCGTTAACCTCAAAGCCCAACGCTCCCGCCCCCTTGATCCTCCTCCAGCCAATCAGCGGCAAGTATTCCAACGCTCCCCAGAGGCGCCGAGCCAATCAGCGACGGGTGAAAAGTTTCATCACAACAATACTATAAGCATATAACTTTTTTTTTTAAGTCACTAAACACGACCTGTGACGTCATAATGAAGGCAAATGTATGCCTTGTTGTAGGGAAGATGAAAGTAACAGGATGGTGGAGGAGGCCGGATGATCTTGAACCCTGAGGGTTTTTGTGTTTGTGTATATATATATATATATATATATATATATATATATATATATATATTCATTCATTCATCTTCTAGCGCTTTATCCGATCTTCCCTCGGGTCACGGGGAGTCTGTGCCTATCTCAGGCGTCTATGGGCATTAAGGCAGGATACACCCTGGATGGAATGCCAACCCATTGCAGGGCACACACACACACACACACACACACACATTCATATACTAGGGACAATTTTCCAAGGTGCCAATCAACCTATCATGCATGTTTTTGGACCGAGGGGGGGGGGGAAACCGGAGAACCCGGAGAAAAACCCCCTGAGGCACGGGGAGAACATGCAAACTCCACACACACATGACCGAGACGGGAATCGAACCCGGATCCTGGCGGTGTGAGGCGAACGTGCTAACCACTACGCCACCACCGTGCCCCATATATATATATATATATATATATATATATATATATATATATATATATATATATATATGTATATATATGTAATATATATATATATAATATATATGTATGTGTGTGTGTGTGTGTGTGTGTGTGTGTGTGTGTGTGGTGTGTGTGTGTGGGCGGGCAAAACAGCGAGGCCCGAGTCCTAAGCTAATGTTTAATGAGTAAGGTATGTGCGCTAAGGATCTTTATGCCCATATAAGTATTGAGGCCGTGCAGGATGGAGGAGCTACATCATCACTCTTTGTTGTCCCCCCCCTCCGTTGTAGTGCCGCCCATATGAGGAATGCCAGGAATTACTCATACACACACACACACACACACACGCGTGTGTCCATGCCACCAGCGTTTTCTCATCTTACTCTCACACACACTATATTATATCACATTATATATGATATTATATATATATTATATACATGCACAAGGGTTCGAGAGGAAGATCTCGAGAGTCCTGATACCGAGCTCCGATCCAAACCCTACTGGAGCATCAGGGATGAGTTCGGTTCCTCTCCCCAAAGTTTCTTCCTTATACCCTCACAACAAGGGCACGGTAATACATTGTGTGTGTGTGTGTGTGTGTGTGTGTGTAATAGAAATTGCTCAGTTAGGTGAACTCTGGATCACAAGGTCACAAGTTCTAATCCCAGACACCACCAATGTGTCCCTATTGAGCTTCCAGTGTTGGGCCCTTGTGTGAGGCCCCTCAACTGTATAAATGACATCATTGTATGGCGGTCTGGATCTGCGCACCTTGCCAAGTATACGTATACGTCCTGTCCGCTTCACTTCGTACAAATCCGACGGAACATTCTTGAGCTGGGATTCATCCACAAATGGCATGGAATCCTGGAACTGATTTCCGTGCAAACATTGCGTGTGTTGTGTCTGTGTGTGTGTGTGTGTGTGTGTGTGTGTGTGTGTGTGTGTGTGTGTGTGTGTGTGTGTGTATGTGTGTGGTGATGCAAGACCTTCGAGAGGGCCGTTAAAGGAACAAATCAGCATAAAAAATAAACGACAAATGAACATATTTTTCCTCCCTAAACGCAAACCCTGAACGACACGGAACGCGCCGGAATCATTCCAGTTCAATCCATGGTGCAAAAATATTGGCACCCTTTGAGAATACGGAGATTATTCACCAAAACTTGTAATTGGAGATATTTTTCATTACAGCTTTCAAATTGTTTATTTTTTATTTATACACATATCAGCTAGGTGGCTTAGTGGTTAGCACGTTCGCCTCACACCGCCAGGGTCCGGGTTCGATTCCCGTCTCGGCCATGTGTGTGTGGAGTTTGTGCATGTTCTCCCCGTGTCTCAGGGGGGTTTTTTCTCCGGGTTCTCCGGTTTCCTCCCCCGGTCCAAAAACATGCACGGTAGGTTGATTGGCACCTTGGAAAATTGTCCCTAGTGTGTGAATGTGTGTGTGAATGTGTGTGTGTGTGTGATGGGTCGGCATTCCATCCAGGGTGTATCCTGCCTTAATACCCATAGACGCCTGAGATAGACACAGGCTCCCCGTGACCCGAGGGAAGATCGGATAAAGTGCTAGAAGATGAATCAATGAATACCAGACATATCAGCTTTTGCTCTCATGAGGAGCTCAAATATTACTAGATGTGGTTTCTGAACACCCAAGGGACGTTCAGAAAATGATGTGTGTGTGTGTGTCTGTGTGTGTGTGTTTGACCCTCCACACATTTATTTTTGTTAGATGCCTGACGCCAACTATTCACAAACATCCTGTGCTTCAGAGACATCACCCAGACAAAATATCCACATCATTAATCTTACACACACACACACACACACACACAGAGAGCTAATATCTTTAGCCTTGATGGCTTTAACGCAGACTCCTGCCTCTAAACTCCTGACTTCAACAAAAAGCTTCAAAGGACGGGCCACACCCATTAGGCCACGCCCCCTTCATTGGCGAATTAAACCAATCGAAAGAAAATGGGGAAATATTGAAATAAACTGCATTGCACATAAGCCACGCCCCCCACTCGAACTTTCACTGGTTTCTTGGACGGATCCATAGCACCTACAGGAACCGAATAAGCCACGCCCACTAGCCTTTATCAGGTCCTTGGGTGGATTTGACACATCTCAAGTGAAGAAATGAAGACTTAAGCAGCGAGCCTCCGAGCCGGGAGCGGTTCAGGGGGAATGTGAGGAATGCGGTTTCTCCGTTTACACCTTCAGCGACGCTGCATCGCCTCCGACGTCTCCGATCCCCCCGAGGAGAAGCTTTTGCTTTTGCTTTCAGGTCGGGTGGCTTTAGTGTCATTCCACTACAGGACACATCTGAGTGAACGTCCTCCCTTCATACACAGCTCTTCCTAAACACACAAACGTCGGAAAAGTCCTACAACACATTGTGTTCAAGAACAGTGCTTTATTCCCCTTACACCACCACCGCCCCTTTATCAGGCAGGTCCAGGAGCACTGGTCAAGAGAGAGAGGACATTTTCAGCAGGAGCTCGTTCTCTAAGTCACTCTAAGGCACAAGTACTCTTTTCCTGGGACCAGATGGGGACCGTACCTGGGGTCCCAGTTCTCATACATCTTTCAAGGACTCATCGTCTAGAGCTTTGCCCAGGCAGAAGTGCTCATTCCTGGGCATAGAGAGTGTCAAATCCTGGGGGCCCTGGTTCACACATTTATTTAGACTTTTGCCCAGGCACAAGTGCTTGTATTGGGCCCTTAGATGGGGTCCTGGATCTCATACACCGACTGATATATTTCAAGGACTCATTGTCTGGTGCTTTGCCCAGGCACAAGGAACTCTTTCCTGGGCATAGCGGGGACCTGACCTGGGGTCCCACTTCTCATACATCTTTCAAGGACTCATCGTCTGGAGCTTTGCCCATCCAGAAGAGCTCATTCCTGGGCATAGAGAGTGTCAAATCCTGGGGGCCCTGGTTTTCACATTTTTCAAGGACATGGTGTAGAGCTTTACTCAGGCACGTGGTTGTTTTGGGGCATAGACAGGGGGCTTTAGATGGGGTCCTGGATCTCATACACCGACAGATATATTTCAAGGACTCATCATCTGGAGCTTTGCCCATCCAGAAGAGCTCATTCCTGGGGGCCCTGGTTCTCACATTTATCTAGAGCTTTGCCCATGCACAAGTGCTTGTTTTGGGGCCCTTAGATGGGGTCCTGGATCTCATACACCGACAGATATATTTCAAGGACTCATCGTCTGGGGCGTTACCCAGGCACAAGTACTCTTTCCTGGGCATAGCGGGGACCTGACCTGGGGTCCCAGTTCTCATACACCGAGAGAACTCATCTTTTAGATCTTTTCCCAGGCAAAAGTGCTTGTTTCGGGGCATAGACGGGGGGCTTTAGATGGGGTCCTGGATCTCATACACAGACAGATATATTTCAAGGACTCATCATCTGGAGCTCCGCCCCCAGCCACCCGTACTCGTTCCTGGAGGGGAGAGGAGAAGAACAGGGAGAAGGGATCTTTTTAAAATGATGATGATGATGATGTGGCAACCAAAAATGTCTGAATAATCATAAGCAGGTACATTATAATCCGTTCTTCTTTGGTGGAGATCTACAGTCACTGGTCGAGGGAGTGTGGGAACACGAAAAAAAAAAACCCAAAAAGTGTGTAATAATAACTCGCGGCGTATCCCGGCATTTCAGTACCTATTTTTTTAAACTTCCCGTGAGCCGGGTTTCAGGACCACGCCAGTAATGTGCTTCCCGTTTCCTCCATGTGGGTCCCATCAGTGCACTAATTATCCCTCCACGCCGAGAGCCAAGACCGCCTTCCTTTTTTTTTTTTCATGGTATTGTTGCACAACTTCAGCTTCACCCAGGCTCTTTCGACCCGACCCCGCAGCCATGTCACTGAGGCTGTGTGTGTGTGTGGTGTGTGTGGTGTGTGTGTGTGTGTGTCCTTAAATGGCATGGCATGAAATTTCACCCACAGAGCCTCCAAACAAAAGAGAAATGGAAAAGACTGTTTTCTCATTTCAACCCCAACACACACACACACACACACACACACACACACCACACACACACACAACACACTTTGTTTTCCTCTCTTTCACCGTGCAATCAGCTACAGGAACGAGCTCTGATAAACACGTCCGCTGTTGTAATGTACATACTCACTTGAAAAATTTAGATCGCAGTGTGTGTGTGTGTGTGTGTGTGTGTGTGGGTGGGGGGGGGGGGGGGGGGGGGGGGTGGTGTGGGGGGGGGGGGGGCGTACTAGAAACACACTCTCTCTCTCAAGGTGCGTCCGATTTAATATGTAGTCAACCACAATCCACACTATCGCCGGAGATAGGCCAAAAGTATTGGGACACAGCTGGCCCAATACTTTTGGATGCTATACAGCCTATTTTGGGATAGGGGGCACGGTGGTTTAGTGGTTAGCACGTTCGCCTCGCACCGCCAGGGTCCGGGTTCGATTCCCGTCTCGGCCCATGTGTGTGTGGAGTTTGTGCATGTTCTCCCTGTGCCTCAGGGGGTTTTTCTCCGGGTTCTCCGGTTTCCTCCCCCGGTCCAAGTCCAAAAACATGCACGGTAGGTTGATTGGCACCTTGGAAAAAATTGTCCCTAGTGTATGAATGTGTGTGTGTGTGTGTCCTGTGATGGGTTGGCATTCCATCCAGGGTGTATCCTGCCTTAATACCCATAGACAGCCCATAGAATGAATGATATATATGAATGATATATATATATATATATATATATATATATATATATATATGGTGTGTGTGTGTGTGTGTGTGTGTGTGTGTGTGTGTGTGTGACTGTGAAGACTGTCTTTACTCCACCAACATCTACTAACCCTATTGTGGGGCCAAATTGAAGAGTTTTGTTCTATTTTGTTGTTTGTTGTTTCTGTTCTTATTTACTTCTCACAAACCTCCCAGGACCGAACCCTTCCGCTCCACCGGCGTTTCCTCCCCGGCGCGTTTTCACTTCCTGTTTTTTTTTTATTTATACGTATCGCAGTCTTTGTCTTATCTCAGTGCATGAACATCATCCATCCATCCATCCATCCCTCTGTTTATCATTTCATTCAGTGCTTTTTCTCCTCCACATCTGTATCGTCTCACCCAGCGTTTTTCCTTCTGAGCCACCTCTGGATCGCTCCGAGTATACATGCAGCTTCCTGTGACCGTGAATAAAGCTAAAGAGCTCACACACACACACACACACACACACACACACACACACACACACACACACACACACACACTTGGCCTGTCTTCAACATGAAAGCTGACTACACTATAGATAGCAGATCTCAAATAAAAGCAAATATGTGTCTTGTTTGTGTGGTGTGTGTGTGTGTGTGTGTGTGTGTGTGTGTGTGTGTGTGTGTGTGTGTGTGTGTGTGTGAGTAAGGTAGAGCAAGCACAGGAATTCAGCAGCCTGAAATTCTCTCTCTCGCTCTTCCACTCGCTGTGTTGGTTTGCCCTTATATGGTAACAGAGTGGTGGAGAGAGAGTGAGAGGGGAGAGAGAGAGAGAGAGAGAGAGAGAGAGAGGAGAGAGAGAGAGAGAGAGAGAGTAGAGAGGTGTGGTTAATTGTTTCAGGGCGGATGAAGTGTAGAATTACGTCGACTCACTTCATTCGAGCGTGTCTCCCTCCTTTCCTCCTCTCCCTTCCTCCCCTCTGTCGTCAATTCACACTCTTTCTTTGCTTTATGAGAGAGAGAGAGAGAAAAGAATGATATGCACAGAAAGAGGGAGAAAGAGTAAAAGAGAGACAGACAGAATGAGAGGAAAAGGGAACAAAATACTGAGATGTAAAGACAAATAGAGAGACATAAAGAGAAAGAATGATATACAGACTGACAGAGAGAGAGAGAGAGAGAGAGAGAGAGAGAGAGAGAGAGAGAGAGAGACATATATAGACAGACTGAGATAGACTGATATACAGACCGACAGACAGGGGGAGACAAAGAGGCAGAAAGACAAGCACAGACATTCACCGAATATATAGACAGACAGGCAGGCAGGCAGAATGACACAGAATGATAGACAGACAGACAGACAGAATACCAGAGACAGAATGATAGACAAAAAGAGACAGACAGACAGATACACAGAATGATACACAGACAGACAGACAGACAGATACACAGAATGATACACAGACAGACAGATAGACAGAATGATACACAGAATGATACACAGACAGACAGACAGACACACAGACAGACAGATAGACAGAATGATACACAGAATGATACAGACAGACACAGACAGATAGACAGACAGACAGATAGATGGACAGAACAGAAAGATACACAGACAGACAGACAGATATAGACATATACAGACAGATACACATACAGATAGACAGACATGATACAGACAGATACAGACACAGACAGACAGATAGACAGAATAGACAGATAGACAGACAGACAGACAGACACGACGACAGATAGACAGATATACAGACAGACAGACGAATGATACACGACAGATAGACAGACAGACAGACAATGACAGACAGATACACAGACAGACAGACAGACAGACAGACAGACAGAATGATACACAGACAGACAGACAGATACACAGACAGACAGATAGACAGAATGATAGTGAGACAGACAGACAGACAAAGAGACAGAAATAAGAAGAAGAGCATGGCATACAGACAGAAGAAGACAGAGAGCCAGACAGACAGACAGACAGATAGACAGATAGACAGACAGACAGATAGATGGACAGAAAGATACACAGACAGACAGACAGACAGACAGACAGACGGCATTTTTGGTGTGTATGATATTAAACAGTTATCTTTGCTGGAATGTTTTTTATCCCGGCCTGTAGATCATCCAGATGAAAGACCTCCTCTTTCCTCAGTCCCATCCACACACACACACAAACACACACACACACACACACACACACACACCACACGCACACACACACAAACACACACACAAACACGCAACTAAAACACACACACACAAACACACACACACACAACACACACACAAACACACACACACACACATACACACACACACACACACACACATACAACAGACACACACACACAAACACGCAACACACACACACAACACAACACACAAACACAAACACACACCACACAACACACACAAACACACACAAACACACACACACATCCAACACACACACACACACACACACACACACACACAACACACACACACACACACACAAACACACACAGAAACACACAACACACACACACACACACACACACACACACACGCATACAAACACACACAAACACACACACTCACAAAACAAACACACACAGAACAACACACACACACACACACACATACACAACACAACACACACACACACACACACTTTTTAAAATGTTATTTTTAATAATTTCTCATGTTGTTGTGTTTTTGGCGTTTGTAATCAGACCTGCAGTAAACAAACTGTCGTATTTGTGTCATAAGGGTGTACAAACTTTTGGAATCCTTACCATTAAAAAAAAAACTTTTATTGTGCGGTCAAAGACAAACCACAGGATTTACAGCTGAGATTAGAATGTTCTGCACATGTCTGTAATGTGTGTGTGTGTGTGTGTGTGTGTGTGTGTGTGTGTGTGTGTGTGTGTGTGTGTGAAAGAAAAGAGACTCCGTCAGCTGTCTGTATGTGGAAGTGCCCGTCAGGCCTCAGGGGGAAACACGGCTGCCTCTCATACAGGAGGCTAATAAGCACTTGTGGCTGATGGGAAGAGTATGATGTCATCTAGCAGAGTGAGAGTGATAGAGAGAGAGAGAGAGAGAGAGAGAGAGAGAGAGAGAGAGAGAGAGAGAGAGAGAGAGATTTTTGTGCCATCAGGACCCTGGTATGACGTCAATGCAGGTGAGACTGAACTAAGGATAGAGAAAGAGAGAGAGAGACAAAGACAGAGACACAAACACACGAGAGAGAGAGAGAGAGAGAGATAGAAAGAAACAAAGTCTGAGACAGAGAGAGAGAGAGAGAAAGAAAGACAGCGAAACAAGAGAGGAGACAAGACAAGACAGAGATACAGAGAGACGACAGCTACAGAGAGAGACAAAGACAGAGACAACCACAGAAGAGAGAGAGAGAAACAAAGTCTGAGACGAGAGACAGAGAGAGATAAACAGAGGAGACAAAGACAAAGACACAACCACAGCGAGAGAAAGAGAAAGAAACAAAGTCTGAGACAGAGAGACAGAGAGAGAGAGATAAAGAGAGAAAGCGAGATCAGATAGAGAGAGAGAGACAGAGACAGCGAGACAGAGAGAGAGAAAGACAGAGAGACGAGAGAGACAAAGACAGAGAGAAAGCGAGAAGAGAGAGAGAGAGAGAGAGAGAGAGAGAGAGTGATCTTCTCAAATCTCTTAAACCCGTTGTATTAAATGTTAAAGTGTTGTTAGTACACACACTGAACCCTGTGCTGTCTAACTCACGCTTTATTCCTCTTACACTGCAGTTATTACACACGTACAGCATTACAGCAATGATCTTTACTACACGCTTTTGGTGAAACAAGATGTTTAGATGTTTTAGATGTTTAGAAGTTTAGATGTTTAGATGTTTGGATGTTTGGATGTTTAGATGTTTGGATGTTTAGATGTTTGGATGTTTAGATGTTTAGATGTTTAAATGTTGAGATGTTTGGATGTTTAGATGTTTAGATGTTTGAGATGTTTGGATGTTTAGATGTTTGGATGTTTAGATGTTTGGATGTTTAGATGTTTAGATGTTTGAGATGTTTAGATGTTTAGCATGTTTAGATGTTTAGATGTTTAAATGTTGAGATGTTTAGATGTTTGCATGTTTAGATGTTTAGATGTTTAAATGTTTGAGATGTTTAGATGTTTGCATGTTTAGATGTTTGGATGTTTAGATGTTTGGATGTTTAGATGTTTAGATGTTTGGATGTTTGGATGTTTGGATGTTAATGTTTGAGATGTTTGGATGTTTATTTTTGGATGTTTAGATGTTTGGATGTTTGGATGTTTGGATGTTTGGATGTTTAGATGTTTAAATGTTTAGATGTTTGGATGTTTAGATGTTTGGATGTTTGGATGTTTGGATGTTTGGATGTTTAGATGTTTGGATGTTTGGATGTTTGGATGTTTGGATGTTTGGATGTTTGGATGTTTGGATGTTTGGATGTTTGGATGTTTGGATGTTTGGATGTTTGGATGTTTGGATGTTTGGATGTTTGGATGTTTGGATGTTTAGATGTTTGGATGTTTGGATGTTTAGATGTTTAAATGTTGAGATGTTTAGATGTTTGCATGTTTAGATGTTTAGATGTTTAAATGTTGAGATGTTTAGATGTTTGGATGTTTAGATGTTTAGATGTTTAAGATGTTTAGATGTTTAGATGTTTAGATGTTTGCATGTTAGATGTTGGGATGTTTAGATGTTTGGATGTTTGGATGTTTGGATGTTTAGATGTTTGATTTAGATGTTTAGATGTTTGTTTAAATGTTTGAGATGTTTAGATGTTTAATGTTTGATGTTGATGTTTAGATGTTTGGATGTTTAGATGTTTAAATGTTGAGATGTTTAGATGTTTGCATGTTTAGATGTTTAGATGTTTAAATGTTTGAGATGTTTAGATGTTTGCATGTTTAGATGTTTAGATGTTTAAATGTTGAGATGTTTAGATGTTTGCATGTTTAGATGTTTGGATGTTTATGTTTGGATGTTTAGATGTTTGGATGTTTGAGATGTTTGGAGATGTTTGGATGTTTAGATGTTTAGATGTTTGGATGTTTGGATGTTTGGATGTTTGGATGTTTAAATGTTGAGATGTTTAGATGTTTGGCATGTTTAGATGTTTAGATGTTTAAATGTTGAGATGTTTAGATGTTTGATGTTTAGATGTTTATGTTTGGATGTTTAAATGTTGAGATGTTTA
>JACRUU010000022.1:1597301-1599801 GCA_030449085.1 Kryptopterus vitreolus
GAGAGCCAGTGTCGAGCGAAGGGGGCGTGGCCATGCCGGCGAGACCGACGCCCACATTTCCTGCCTCCGATATCGCACTCGGGATGCTTGTTAGACGTGCCGTTCGCACTTCCGGAGAATTCCCCTCCTCCGTCTCCCAGCAGCGTCCTCAGCGCTCCGTTTTTCCCGCTCAGCGTCCCTGTCCGTCCTCAGCGGAGACGCAGACGAGCAGACGCAGACCCAAAGCATCCGTTCTACTCTTAGATATTGAAGTGACAGAACCACATGTAAGCATCGTCCCACACTGGAAACACGTGTTGCACCGGTATTAGAAAGTATTTCAAAACGTCTGTAGTTCCGAATGTTGGCCGCTAGGGGGCATGTGTGTGTGTGGTGTGTGTGTGTGGTGTGTGTGTGTGTGTGTGTGTGTGTGTGTGTGTGTGTGTGTGTGTGTGCACATTGTGTGCATGTCGCATGTTTTTGTTTTTGTTTCCTGTAGGTTTCACTCCGAGTTTCATGCTGGTGAAATTTGAGGCACGAAATGTTGTAAATAAAAATGACAATCTTTTATTTTTATATTTATTTATTTTTTTGTTTAAACACGTCTATTTGGTTTCAGCAGACAGCAAATATTAGGTGTTTATTAATAAATAAAAACAAAGTTCCCTTGTTCAATTTGTGTTTTTTTGCCGTAATATTTGATATTGTGACATTTAATCTGTTGAATCACAAAGTTAAATAAAAAAAAATATGTATATAATATTATATATAATTCATAATTCATATTTACACAATTTATCCAGGTCGACTTATCTCATTCATACACCTGAGCAGGTATGGGGGGTCAAGGGCCTGTCATGGGGCCCAAGAATGGCAGCTTGTGTGGGGGATTTGAACTCACAACCTTCCGATCCAAAGTACAATGCTTTAAGCTCTGCTGATCTGGGAACATTTTCACAAATTATGACATTTCTTTAAACAACAACAACAATAATAATAATAATATAATAATAATAATAATAATAATAATAAAATACTACATATTTTTCTGGCTTCTTTATTTTTAGCTTTCTGAACACCAGTTTATATGGAAAAGCAACCGGGACAGAATTCTTAAAGGAGCCACGTCCCATATTTTACACTTCAAACCAACACTAAACAAAATAACACTGAAATTAACAAGGAATTAGTATTAAAAGAATCATTTCCAGAGTAAAATAAATAGTAAATAAGCAATGATTTTATTAAAGGGAGAGATTTTGAGAGAAATGTATATCATTATAATGTCTTTTACAGTAATGTGCTGATCCCAGAGCAGTTCAATAGGATTCAGGTGCAGTGATTGGGACGGACTTTCCATTATACATTACAACTGGCTGAAGAGAGCTGGAGATTCCGACTTTTGGGATCACAGGTCACCAACAGAGGGAGCTCACACACACACACACCACACACACACACACACACACACACACACACACACACACAGAGTCAGTGCATGAACACAGAGGTGAGCTCTGTTTGCTGTTCTGTGTATATGTGTGTGTGTGTGTGTGTGTATGCAAGCAAGGCTAATTCTGTGTGTGTGTGTGTGTGTGTGTGTGTGTGTGTGTGTGTGTGTGTGTGAGAGTCGTTTCCCTGACCACCAAACAAACAAGGTGGAGGAAATAGCGAGGATTGCTGGGATTTTTGTGGGGTCCCGGTTGGAAAGAGCCGGACTCAGGGCGAACAAGGCGTCTCTGTTTGACACCTCTGGCCAGGAGGGAGGGATAGAGGGAGGGATAGATCGATGAAGGGATGAAGGGGAGGAGTGGAGGGAAGATGAAGGGAGGATAGGGAGCGAGGTCGAGGTGTTGTGAGGTGGGATAGGCCGATTCGCAGGGAGTGACTGTAGGCTCTGTGCTATGTCTGTGTGCTACGAGCTGATGTCTGTGACCTTTGACCTTTAGGAGACGTCCTGCAAGCCCCTCCCCCCCCTTCCCCCGTGCGAGAGTCTCAGCATGGTTTTGGGTCTGAAGTGTTCTGAAGACGTGTGAATAAAGAGTCGTCAGGAGTAAATACAGTCTTTCACACACCACACACACACACACACACACACACACACACACACACACATGTTATTCCAGGAGAAAATAAACAATCCTGTGTTTTTACTCAAATCATTCGCATTCCTGTAAAGTGATGAAAAACACTCACAGCAAGAAAAAGACTGGGAAAATGAGTGCTGGGAGTAATACTGATCACTGATTGGCTGTTGGGAGTAATGGTGATCAGTGATTGGTTGTATAGAGTAATGGTGATCAGTGATTGGTTGTTGTGTGTAATGGTGATCAGTGATTGGTTGTTGTAATGGATCAGTGATTGGTTGTTGGGTGTAATAATGATCAGTGATTGGTTGGTGTAATGGTGATCAGTGATTGGTTGTTGGGTGTAATGGTGATCAGTGATTGGTTGTATAGAGTAACGGTGATCAGTGATTGGTTGGTTATACGGTGATCAGTGATTGGTTGTTGGGAGTAAT
>JACRUU010000022.1:1612301-1627301 GCA_030449085.1 Kryptopterus vitreolus
CTGTTTACATTTGTTTACAGCCTGCGACTTTGTGTTTGTTTATGTTCAGCTTGGCGTTAGCGCGGGCTCGTGCGAGTTCACCGCATGGGAAACGTAGCGGCGTCTCGCTGCAGGTATCGGATTTCTGCCCGAGTTGTCGCACACATTCCGCAGTATTTATACGCTGCTATATAAAGGCTCTATTCTGGAGATTTGGGTTGAGGGTTTTGTTGAAGCGTGACGTCTGACATTCAAACGCGTTCGAAATTCCGTCCTGCGCTAAGAATAAACGCGTAAAAACATCGCTGGCGTATTTTTTCTCGGGGATTTCGGATACATCGTCGACATGGCGGCGCTCTGACCAATCCGAAGAGCTCGTTTCCAACAGGGGGCGGAGTTTCATAAGTATGGCATCGTATGGCATCGGGTTTCAGGCGTTCGACAAACCAAAACCCCGCTGTAACATTTACCGAACGTTTGGACTCGTTTATTTTATTCCAAACAACAAAAACACCCACAACAAACAGGTAAACAACTCACACACACATTCCACACTGCAATCCGAAATCCGATTTCATCACAACAACAACAACAACAACAACAAAACATGACGTATCGTCCGGACCTACGTTCCAGTGTGATTACTTTTTATTTATGACTTATTAATCAAACCAGACACTTTATTAGTTTGGCTTGTAGGTAGGAGTGTCGCTAATAATAATAATAATAATAATAATAATAATAATAATAATAATAATAATAATTGATTGGGCTGCAAAGAGGCACGGTGGTTTAGTGTTTATCACGTTCGCCTCACACCGCCAGGATCCGGGTTCGATTCCCGTCTCGACCATGTGTGTGTGTGGAGTTTGTGCATGTTCTCCCCGTGTCCTCAGGGGGTTTTTCTCCGGGTTTCTCCTGGTTTCCTCCTCCCCGGTCCAAAAATATGCACGGTAGGTTGATTGGCACCTTGGAAAATTGTCCCTAGTGTATGAATGTGTGTGTGTGTGTGTGTGTGTGATGGGTTGGCATTCCATCCAGGGTGTATCCTGCCTTAATGCCCATTAGACGCCTGAGATAGACACAGACTCCCCGTGACCCGAGGGAAGATCGGATAAAGCGATAGAAGATGAATGAATGATTAGCCTCCAGGTTAGCACTTTCACATATATCGGTATCCCAGGGGTTAAGGCTCTCGTCGGAAGGTCTGGTGTGGGCTTCGAGCCCCGGAATCGCCAAGCTGCCGCCTTGGGGTCCTCCGGGGGGCGCTGTATCATAACTATCATACCCCGAGGGGCCTTTAAGGCGTGGCGGATAAATAACGACAAAAGGATTCGATCTCTTTGAAGTCGTAAGACACAAAGAAACGTTCCGACGATGTTTGTTTGTTTACGTTGTTTACGTTTAGCGGTAATGCGTTACGCGTTAACGCCCGGAGCGGCCCCTTTAAGAAGGTGGATGCGGACGGAGGTAAGTCATGTGACCGAGGCAACGAGTGAGGTCATAGACAGATGTGGTGGCACCTAACTGACCCATGGATAGGGGGTCGGGGGGGGGGGTCGGGGGGGGGGGGGGGGGGGGGCACTGCGGTAATATATATTTGTTGTGTTATAGCCAAACTGGAAGGCCGCTCGTGCGAGTACAATGGCCGCATCTACCAGAACGGCGAGGACTTCAGCGCGGGCTGCAAACACCAGTGCACGTGTATCGACGGCGCCGTGGGCTGCGTTCCCCTCTGCCCCGCGGAAACGCTCCTGCCCTCCCCCGCCTGCCCCTCGCCGGGGCTCATCAAGGTCCCCGGGCAGTGCTGCCCGAGCGTGGACTGCCACCGAGGCTCGTCGCTGCTGCCCCCTGTCTACAGAGACCCGCAACCACCTCCGTTCATCTACCCTCACCTCCTCGTACCCTACCCCAAACCCTTCCCTAAACACTACCCCGGGGCGGACGACACGCTGAGCAACGAGCTGCTGGAGGGCGGGAAGAAGTGGGAGAAGCCACGCGGTCACAAACGCACAACGGGTGAGTGTGTCGACAGATTTTTTTTAAAAAATACTAAAGGGCCCCGGTTCAGGGCCCCCGGCGTGGTGTGGATGGGATTTGAACTCATGACCTCCTAGTATCCGAGCGAGGGTGCCAGTACTTTTGCACGGTGATGTGGTGCGCGAGCGTTTTTATTTTTCCTTTAGCCGTGTTTGCGTTCGAGCGCCGCAGGACTGTTTTCCAACGGAGCCTTGGGAACCAGACCACACACAACACACACACACACACACACACACACACACACACACACTCACAAACACACACACACACACACACCACACACACACACACACACCACACACACACACACACACACAACACACACACACACTACACACACACACACACACTCACCACACACACCACACACACACACACACACACACACACACACACACACACACACACACACACACACACACACACACACACACACATATATGTATATACTTGCCTTAAAGCACGTAGCTTTTTGTTGGGGGTTTAGTGAATGGTTCTTGTGTTGTGTCTCTCTCTCACTCTCTATCCCTCTATCACTCTTTCTACATCTCTCTCACTCACTCCCTCTCTCTTTCCCTCATTCCCTCTCTCTTTCCCTCACTCACTCTCTCTTTCCCTCCCTCTCTCTCATCACGTTCATCAGCGTCCTCTCTTCCTCTATCCACCATCACGTCCCTCTCTCTTTCCCTCACTCCCTCTCTTATTCCCCTTTTCCCTCAATCCCTCTCTCTTTCCCTCATTCCCTCTCTCTGTCCCCTTTTCCCTCACTCCCTCTTTCTTTCCCTCACTCCCTCTCTCTTTCCCTCACTCCCTCTATCTTTCCCTCACTCACTCTCTCTCTATCTCTCTCACTCACTCTCTCTCTCCCTCACTCTGTTTGTTTCCCTCACTCCCTCTCTCATTCCCCTTTTCCCTCAATCCCTCTCTCTTTCCCTCATTCCCTCTCTCTGTCCCCTTTTCCCTCACTCCCTCTCTCTTTCCCTCACTCCCTCACTCTCTCTCTCACTCCCTATCTTTCCCTTCCCTCACTCCCTCTCTTATTGCCCTTTTCCCTCATCCCTCGTTTCCTCATCCCTCTCTCTGTCCCCTTTTCCCTCACTCCCTTTCTCTTTCCATCACTCTCTTTCCATCACTCTCTATTTCCCTCACTCCCTCACTCCCTCCCTCTCTCTTTCTCCCACTCACTCTCTCTATCCCCGTTTCCCGCTCTCTCTCTCTCTTTTCTCTGTAGCGTGGAGGAAAGTAGGGAGTGTGGAGAAGTGCGTGCTCCAGACTACGCGGTGGTCTCCGTGCTCTCGGAGTTGTGGAATGGGCGTGTCCTCGCGAGTCACCAATCAGAACGCAGCGTGTAAGCTGGTGAAGGAGACGCGACTGTGCACCGTCCGACCCTGCAGCTCCGTGTCTGTCCCTGTGAAGGTAACGTCCTTCATTTCACCCAAACATCACAGATTTATACACACACACACACACACACACACTACACTATACACACACACACACACTACACTACTACAACACACTAAACATACACACAGACTACACACGACACACACACAACACATCACACACACACACTACACTAACTACAACATAAACACAACACACACACCACACTACACTATACACACACACACACACACACACTACACTTACACACACACACACACCTACACTACACACTACACACATACACACACACACACACTACACAACACACAACACACACACACACACACACACACACACTATACACACACACACTACACTACACACACACAACACACACACACACACACACACACACACACTACACTCACACACTACTACAACTACACTATACACACACACACACACACACTACATAAACTAACTACACACTACACTCCACACACATCCACACATATACACCTACACACAACACACACACACTACACTAAACTACACTACACTATATACACACTACACACACACACACACTACATTACACAGACTACACTATACACACACACACACACATACACACACACACACACACCACACACACACACACACTACACACACTACACTACACAACACACACACTACACTAAACTACACTACACAACACACACACTACACATACACAACACACTACACACACACACTACACTACACACACACACTACACTATAACACACACACACACACTACATTACACAGACTACACTACACTACACTAACTACACAAACACACACACTACACTACAACACACACTAACACTACACTAACACACTACACACACACTACACTACACTACACTATACACACACACACACTACATTACACAGACTAACACTATACACACACACACACACACACACTACACTACACTACACTATACACACTATACACACACACACACTAACTACACAGACTACACTATACACACACACACACACTACACTACACTACACTACACACTACACAACACACACACTACACTAAACTACACTATACACACACACACACATTACACAGACTACCACTACACACAGACACACACACACCTAACACTACACTAAAACTACACTACATCACTACACACACACACTACATTACACTACACTACTATCCACACACACACACACTACACACACAAACTACACACACACAACACATACACACACAACACACGACACACACACACACACACACACTACAACACATACTACATATACACACACACACACACACACAACACACTACACACACACACACACACACTACACTAAACTACACTACACTATACACACACACACACACACACACTACACCAAACTACACAGACTACACTATACACACACACACACACACTATATTAAACTACACTACACTAAACTACACACACACTACATTAAATTACAATACACTATATATGCACACACACACACAAAAAAATACACACACTACATTACTACACTACACTACAACACACAATACATTAAACTACACTACACTATACACACACACACACACTAACACTACACTACACACTACACACTACACTACGCAGACACACACACACACACACACACACTTCAGTGTGTTAGGGAGTAAACAGTAAACACACAGTAGTGTCTCTGTACTGCCCTTCAACTGCTGCTGAATAAAAACAAACACTTCTTTTATTTATATCCACCTTCACTGTCCTCCCCTAAAACACCTGTCTCACACACACACACACACACCACACACACACACACACACACACACACACACCGAGTGTAAAGGTTAGTGATGTATGACAGTAATAGACGCGGTTGTAAAACATTTACATCCAAAATACCTTTTATATATAAACGTTCCCCACATTATTAACATAACGAGTTAAAACTCCGCCCACCATCTTTATTTATTTATTTATACCCAATTCACTCGTTATAGATCACAGATAAACCTTTATCTCAAAGACATTCAAAGACAAAACCAATTTAATGAGGACAATATGAAGATAGATAGATAGATAGATAGATAGATAGATAGATAGATAGATAGATAGATAGATAGATAGATAGATAGATAGATAGATAGATAGATAGATAGATAGATAGATAGATAGATAGAGCAATTTAAATCACATAAATAGATGAATGATTTATGAATGGATGGCTGTGTGGATGGATGGATGAATGGATTGATTGATGTATGGATGGATGGGTTGTTTGTTGGATAGATGGCGGTATGAAGATGGATAGATCGATGTAGATGGTTGGATGGATGGGGTATGGATGGGCATGGAGATATGGATGATGGATTGGTATGGATGGATGGAGGTATGGATGGATTGATTCGATAGATGGAGTTTGTATGGATGGATAGATGGATGTATGGATGGATAGATGGAGGTATAGATGTATGGATAGATGTTTGGATGGATGTATGGATGGATAGATGGATGTATGGATGTATATGGATGGAGATCGATGGCTGGTTTAATGGGTGTATGGATGGATAGATGGAGGTATGGATGGATGGATGGATATGGAGGATCTGTATGGATGGATGGATGTATGTATGGATGGAGGTATAGATGGATGGTATGGATTGTAGATGGAGGATGGATGATGGATGTTTGATGTATGGATGGATTGGATAGATGTATAGATGGATGTATGGATGGATAGATCGAGGTATAGATGTATGGATAGATGTTTGGATGTATGTATGGATGGATAGATGGAGGTATGGATGGTATGGATGGATAGATAGATGGATATGATGATGGATAGATGGATGGATAGTATGGAGGTATGGATGGATAGATGGAGGTATGGATGGATGGGTTATGGATGGATGGATGGATGTATGGATGGATAGATGGATGGATGGATAGATGATGGATAGATAGAGGATGTATGGATGGATGATGGATAGATGGAGGTATAGATGTTTGGATGGATGGATGGTATAGATGTATGGATAGATGGATGGATAGATGTATGGATGGTTTGATGGGTGTATGATAGATGGATAGATGGAGATATAGATGTATGGATGGATAGATTGATGGATGGTATGGATAGATCGATGGATGGTTTGATGGATGGGATGGATGGATGTATGGATGGATGGATGGATGGATGGATGGATGGATACGTATGGATGGATGGATGGATGGTATGGATGGATATGGATGGAGGATGGATAGATGTATGTATGGATGGATGGATAGATGGAGGTATAGATGTATGGATGGCTGGATAGATCGACGGATGGTTTGATGGATGGATAGATCGATGGATGGTTTGATGGATGGATAGATGGAGGTATAGATGTATGTATGGATGGATAGATGTATGGATGAACAGATAGATGAACGGATAGATCCCTTTGATGTTAACGCCGCGCGTCTGTGCTGTTTCCGACAGAAGGGAAGGAAGTGCTCTCGCACACAGAAGTCCCCCGAGCCGTCGCGTCTGCACTACGCGGGTTGCCGCAGCACGCGCCTCTACCGCCCCAACTACTGCGGCGTGTGCCGGGACGGCCGCTGCTGCTCGCCCCGCCGCGCCCGCACCTCGTCCGTCGCCTTCTCCTGCCCCGACGGCGAGCGCTTCGACAAGGCCGTCATGTTCATCCAATCCTGCAAGTGCAGCGACCAGTGCGAGAACCTGAACGAAGCCTCGCTCCCGCCGCAGCGCTGGCTCTACGGGGACACGCACAAGTTCATCGATTAAACCCCCCCCCCTCCCACACACACACACACACACACACACACAGACCTCCCCCACCCATTAGAGTAGACATTCGTCTCAGGAGCAAGACGCTAAAAAACCTGGACACTGGGAGACGGCGAGCGTTTGGTGTAGTGAACTTAGTAGTGCACACTTGTAGTAGAGGAACCTGGTGATCCAGTCGTGATCTGGTCTCACAAAGACGTTTTTGTATTTGAC
The DNA here is from genome assembly GCA_030449085.1 of Kryptopterus vitreolus. Classification (NCBI taxonomy): domain Eukaryota; kingdom Metazoa; phylum Chordata; class Actinopteri; order Siluriformes; family Siluridae; genus Kryptopterus; species Kryptopterus vitreolus. Next base: position 1,619,751 of record JACRUU010000022.1, read on the forward strand.
CTGCTTGTGGCGGAACCGTGGACTTATTCAGGGTTCGGACCTTCCAGGGAGAAGCTTCATATTAGGAAAAAGATGCTTTTAACCCTGAAACATCTCCCTCTTTTTTAATATATATATATATAAATATAAATATCAAGTATTATTATAAATGGTATTTATTGCGGCTGAAATGGACAACGTGACGGACCTGAAACGAAAAGACACGGATTTTTCCCTTCGTTTTTTTTTTGTGTGTGTATTTTTTTTTTTGACTTCCAGGAAAAGAAAGCATAAGCAAGGCATGCCGTGGCGTCCTGACGGCGTGGGAATGACTAATCCTGGAAGCAGAAGGCGGCCTTCGGTTTCACCGTTAAAAAAAAAAACTTTTTTATAAAACGCCAGGGCACGAAGTAAACATATCATTTGAGAAAAATAAATAAATAAATAGTGCGGAACGGGAGGCCTGTAATCTACGGAACTTGGACCCGGGATGGTGCGCGACATCATGCGAGAATGTCGGAGGTGACGTCGCTCGCGTTAAAACCTCCGCGCTCATCGCACGGCGTTGTTTTTTTTGTCGTCCCAGCAGCGGGAAAAAGAAATCGTACATTTGTTGTTTGGTAAACACGACACACTCAAAAAACACGCGATACAACGCCGATTTGTACGTCGTCGCGAAATTTTCCCGTGAAAGGGCGTCATTAAGGGGAAAAGAACAAATAAAAGTGTGGCGAAAAGTCCCGGGTGAGATTTTGGTTGGTGCCCCGACGACTATCTAAATAAAACGAATAAAATGTTTACGATGGGAATTTATCGTCCATTTCTTCCTTGTGCAAATCTGTCCATCACGTTTCATCTCTTCCGTACACTATCCTTCTCTTTCCTTCGCTATTCCTATCATCTGCTTGATTTGGGTTGGCAGCGTGTGGAAGAGCTCCCGATCCCGAGACATTGTCATTACCTTCGTTTGTCCACTAGGTGGCACTGTAAGCAAAAAAAAAAAAAACAAATCACGTGTCAGATGAAAATCATGACGTCGCTTAAAGCGCTGATTTTACGTTAAATTGTAATCTTTAACGCGTTTATAGTTATTTTTTTCCTGATATTTATTTTGCAATTAAATTACATAAACAAAGTGTTTTTTTAAGCATCGTGTGTTTGTTTTTAAATATGAGTACAGAAAAGTTTCATACAGATGTTTAACCTGCAATTCCACCGTTTCAATGTGGAAGAACGGCATTACGTCATCATCCCGGAAAGCTGTTAATCCGATCGATATTGTACGTGTGGGAATTTTTTGTGCAGTCGTTTTTGCCGGATATCGAAAGCAGAAAATAAATAAATAACTCGCTCGTTTTCTCCATGTATTAATCTATCAACTTTTTTTTTATTGAAAATCAGATTTGATCAAAGCCCTGAAATAAACACTACGTCCTATTTAGATCAAAATGACATCACGCGGTTACACAAATAATGAGAAACTAGAGCAAAATATTCAGAAAAACACGTGTGTGTGTCTGTGTGTGTTTAAGACTCGTTAAGAATTTAGGTACGCTTCGTCTGGAATACATTTATCCTGTGAAAAGGAAAAGCGTGTGAAGATCTAGACGAGGTTCATTATAAACATGCGACATGTACGTTGACTTCATTCCCAAAACGACGGATTGACGCCGAGACTCCGTCCATGAACTGCGTAACGTTTATTTATTATCAGCTCATTACAGGGAAAAAAAAAAAAAAAAAAAAAGCCCATCAATTTCCCGTCCCGGAACACTGTACACGCGCCGTAACCATAGAAACGATACATTTACCGCCAAAAAAAAAAAATAAACAAAAAGCGTTCAACTACACTTTAGTGCTGCTGGTCTAGAAAACTAAAAATCAATATTCTGGGATGGACAGCAGCACGACGAGAAACGTTTCCCGGGAATACACTTATTTTAAGTAAAAGAAAAAGCGACGTATAAAACACGCAAACGGCAACTGTATAAAAACCTTTTAATTCCTTTAAAACAAATTACTTGGGACCAAAAACAAACAAAAACATGATTCCCCCCCCCCATTCCCCCGAACCCAGAGAAACGGTAAAAAGTTTTAAAACGCTGATGGTGCCGAAGTTAAAACAGAGCGCCGTAGATGCGACCTCCAGCAGCCGGGTGGCGACGTCATGACCAACTGGTGGTCCCGAGGGCATCGTGTGACGACGACTCATCTGGACTGCTCGACTGCACGGGAGATGGAGGGAGAGGGGTCGTGAGAAATCGGAATGAAACCCGGAGAGAAAGAGTGAGAGAGAGATAGATATATCTTACTATAAGTGGAGATGTCGATTTCGTCGGGAAGCTCGGCAACGTTGACTTCGAAGCGGTCCTGCACGTCGTTCAGCGTTTTGGCGTCCGATTCGTCGGACACGAAGGTCACGGCGAGACCTTTCGTTCCGAAACGACCGGCACGGGCGACCTGAGGAGGAGGAGGAGGAGAGCGATGAATAGATCAATGCTCTTGATGAAAAAACCATTAAGAATAAAATGTAACACCTGGTCATGTGATGACTGATGTAGTTACACATGTTGGACTATAGAGGGCAGCGCGTGCACAACGCCAGGTGAACCTATACGCTGAGACTCACCCTGTGCAGGTACGTGTCCGAGTCCTCCGGCATGTCGTAGTTGAAGACGATGTTGACCCTCTCTATGTCCATACCTCTGCCGAACAGGTTGGTGGCCACCAGGATCCTCCTCTGGAAGTCCTTAAACTGCTGGTAGCGCGACAACCTGAACACACGCGGAGTCACGTGACCACCGATTCCCGTGGGGGGAAAACGCCGTCGTAAGCGGTTTGATGCGGCGCGTGTACGTACCTCTCCTCCTGAACCATGCCTCTGTGGATGGCGATGGCCGGGAAGTTCTGCTCCACTAGGAGCTGGGACAGCGCCACACACCTCTGCACAGACTTCACGAAGATCACCACCTGGTGGACAAGTCGGGAATTACAGCAAGATCCATGAGACACACACACGGGTATAATTTATTTGTTTATTTTTTGATGGCGGAGGTTCTCACCTGGTTGAACTCGAGGACGTCGAGCAGGTCGAAGAGCTTGCGGTTCTTCTCGCTGTCCTTCAGTTTGCAGTAGTACTGCTGCAGGCCGTGCAGAGTCAGCTTCGTCTCGTCGTCCACAAACACCTCCATGGGCTGAGATCAGAGGAGACGATTAAAACATGATCGTGTCAGTTATGATGTCACTTCCTGCGGAAGTGGGTGCGTACTTACGTCCTGCATGAACTTGCGGCACACGGGCCGGATCTCTTTACTCAGGGTGCGTGAACTTGCACGTTTCCGTGAGGGGTCAGCTGAAGATGTCCTGAACTTGCGGCACACGGGCCGGATCTCTTTACTCAGGGTGGCGCTGAACATCATGCACTGTTTCTCGTGAGGGGTCAGTCTGAAGATGTCCTGCACATCGCGTCTCATATCTGAGACAAAAAAAAGGGGGAGGACAGAGAGAGAGAAAGATGGACAGATCGAGAGATTGGGGGGGGGAGAGAACGGTCAATCTCAAACATTGCTGGGTTGCCAGGTCTGTACAAAGGCTCCCAGGAACGGGGAAAAAAAGAGCCGTACCGAGGTGCTCTAGCATCTTGTCACACTCGTCGAGGACGAAGTGTTTGACGTTTTTGAGGCTGAGCGTCTTGTTGCGGACCAGGGCGAGGATCCGGCCCGGCGTTCCCACCACGATGTGGGGGCAGTTCTTCCTCAGGACCTCCTCGTCCTTCTTGATGGGCAGGCCGCCGAAGAACACGGCCACCTTCACCGTGGGCATGTACTTGGAGAAGCGCTCGTACTCTTTGCTGATCTGGAAGGCCAGCTCGCGCGTGTGACACATCACCAGCACGGACACCTGATTGGACAATGAATATGAATTAGATGGATTTATTTTTCCCCCACCACAAATGTATCCTTGACACCTGGTGAAGGCGTACCTGTCCATCTACAGGCTCGATCTGCTGCAGCGTGGCCAGAACAAACACTGCCGTCTTCCCCATACCGGACTTCGCCTGGCACAAAATGTCCATGCCCAGGATTGCCTGTGGGATACACTCATGCTGCACTAAAACACACACACACACAATGTTAATCGGGTTATATAGGGGGGGGGGGTAAAAATAACCCCGGCAAATCAACCAATTTTCGAGATGTACCTTCTGACGGATGTTCGAAGCCGCAGTCCACGATGGCCCTCAGGAGCTCGGGTTTCAGCAGGAAGTCCCTGAAGCCGGAGCTGTGGATGGACACGTAGGAACCCTTCACCTCCTTCTTGCCGATGGGAGTGGCGCTCTCCGGGACTCCCTGAGGCTCCTCGTCCTCTTCGTAGTCCAACAGTTCATTTTCGGCGTCGTTCTCAGCCATACTACACGCAAAACACACACACAAAACGTGAGGAGGAGCCCGGACCCGAGTCGCCCCGATCAACAAGAACTAAAGCGAATGGAGGGGGGGGGGTTTACATTTACACCACTTGGTAGACACCCATATCCAGAGTGACTCAACTGAGTTAAAGACCTTGCTCAAGAGATCCACTAGTGGCAGCTTGGGCCCTTGAGCAAGGCCCTCAATGCACAATTGCTCATTTTCACAGTTCTTGTATGGGCAGAACCAATCTCATCCCCTGTCCTGCTCTCACTCATTCCCACCCATCTTTTCCTACCCTTCCCTTCTTCCGTGTGATACTATGAGACAAATCACAGCATGCTGTTCTGGGATTAAACCAGTTTGTGATGGGTTTGACGAACCGGTGATCTTAAACACTCTTTATAACCATTGAAACAATGGTATAAAGTGGAAAGTGCACAGATATGACCGTCGTCTTGCCTTAACGTTTAAAAAAGAAGAATAGTCTCTCACACACACACTTATTACATCACAGTGAACATGTTTTTCCTCGCCAGCTTGTTTGGACCCGGGGTTCCCCAGCCTTGATGCAGTTCTCCAGGACAGAGGTTCCTGCTCAAGGACCCAATATCTTACCAGAATTCAAACCCAGACCATAAATTATATATATATTCATGTATTATTTATTGTTGTTTACACTCTGGACTGGCGATACACTAATGTGTCAGATTATTGCGATAAAAAAAAAAAAAAAAAAGATCAGCAACCCAGCACCATTGAAACAACTTAAAACCCCCGCCTTAATAATAAAAAAACTAATATTATTATTATTATTACATCACAAAACCGAAATACATCGTACTGTATCGTCTTGATGGGGGGGAAAAAAATCGCGATACGACTTTGTGTTCGAATCGCCCATCTCTAACAAAAAAAAAAAACCTCTAAACACTATAATTATTTTATTATTACTATTATTACAAAACAGTGTAATGTATGTATATAGTATATATATATATATATATATATATATATATATATATATATATATATATATATAGATATATATAATAAATAAAACTACGCGTTTAATAAGCGCTCATGCCCTTCCCCTGTGCACTACCTAGGGAAAACAAAGTGAACGGGCCTTACACTAATAACTAGGGCCCTACATATCTATTAGAAGTGGATATTGGGTTATCGAATAATCCGCATTAATATCCGAATTAAATTATGTATATATATATATATATATATAATATATATTTATATTATTTATATATTTTAACCCCCCCGTGTTTTGTATGAGATTAAACGATGATAAAAGCGCGTGTGTGTGAGATTTCAGTCCCTCAGTGGAAACAATGGCGGCCATTACAGCTACACAAGCTAACCGGGTATTAGCCGTAAAGTTATTACTATTAAATCGGGGTTTTCACGCAACACAATACTCTTGCCTTATTGTTATCGGTTTTAAAATATAGATATATTAATGTTTACTAACAAAAAAAGAAGGTAAATAGTGTGTATTTAGGTAAACACGGAGCCGAGCTAACCAGGCTAACCGCGCGCGCTGGATTCCGTCATTCAAAAGCAAACCGGAAATCGCTCAGATAAAAAAATACTCTTTAATTTATAATGTTTGTTTTTTAGATAAAAGAAAATAGTATAAATGTATATATTTTGAAGGCATTTTGAGTTTGGAATGAGTGAATCTTACCTTTACAGTGAATAAACCCGGAGCACACGGAGGGAAGACGTTCCAGGTACACGCGCAGGCCTCGGGTTTATACTGAAGCCCACAAACGCCCGCCTTTTCCGGGAGAACGCAAGCTCATTGGCTGGTGAACAGAAGGCGGGTTTTATAGTGGCGCGCTGTGATTGGCCAATACATCAGTCTGTCATGTGAGCTTAAACGGGACCGCGATTTCAATGCGTTTGAGTGTGTGTGTGTGTGTGTGTGTGTGTGTGTGTGTGTGTGTGTGTGTGTGTGTGTGTGTGTGTGTGTGTAATAAAAGTTTACTGCACAATAAAGTCATGAATCTTGAATCCTTTATTATTAATATTATTATATATTCATTTAGACGATGCATGGTGGTTTAGTGGTTAGCACGTTCGCCTCACACCGCCAGGGTCCGGGTTCGATTCCCGTCTCGGCCATGTGTGTGTGGAGTTTGTGCATGTTCTCCGCGTGCCTCAGGGGTTTTTTCTCCGGGTTCTCCGGTTTCCTCCCCCGGTCCAAAAACATGCACGGTAGGTTGATTGGCACCTTGGAAAATTGTCCCTAGTGTATAAATGAGTGTGTGTGTGTGTGTGTGTGTGTGTGTGTGTGTGTGTGTGTGTGTGTCCTGCGATGGGTTGGCATTCCATCCAGGGTGTATCCTGCCTTAATACCCATAGACGCCTGAGATAGGCACAGACTCCCCGTGACCCGAGGGAAGATCGGATATAGCGGTAGAAGATGAATGAATGAATGAATATATTAATTTATTATTTATTGTTGTTTACACACTGGACGAGTAGCGATACACTAATATGTCAGATTAATATGATAAAAAAAAACAAATAACAGCAACAAAAAGCTATTTCGTATATTTCAGACACGTTTAAATACGATGAAGCTTATTTGAACTGTGTTAATGTGAAAATAAAACAACAACAACAAAAACAGGCGTGAGACAAATGTATTGTTTTATAAATGTATATCAGTGTGAACAATGGCAACGAATAACAGGATTATTTAAGATTATTAGAATTACAGGGGAATCAGTTTTCACGTATATTACCGTTTATTATTTATTAAACTTCCCTCAGATGTCTGTCTCAGATTAGTTCATTCATTTGATTTTAATTTTCGCATTTATTTAGTGTTATATATTAAAAAAAAATACATTCAGGTAACTATATATTTAGTATATATTTAGAATATACAGTGTTAAATAAGGTTAAATAAATGCATAAACAACATTTTCTTTTATGGTGTTTTATAGATGCATGCATTTTACTGTGTAACAAACTGTTTTCCTTTGACCAAACAAATGTATAAATCTCCAGATATTTCGTTAATTTTCACGTAAAAAACAAGCAGCATGTGGACGGTTCATTTCTCCAAATATTCAGCGGAATGATCCCAGATCAGAGGCTTGTTGATCCCAGAGCAGTTCAGTAGGATTTGGGTGCG